>CM067335.1:14305000-14905000 GCA_034376525.1 Nicotiana benthamiana
TTTAGCGTAAAATCTGGAAAAGATTTTCTGAACGTTGTTAAAATAATCGATTATTGATTTCCTGATAATCGATGTTTTATGCCAAAAATTGGAAAGGATTTTTTAACGTTATAATTAATCGATTATTGATTTGAAGTAATCGATTGTTAACGTAAAATCTGGGATTGATTTTTTGATCTGATAGGCAAACAATCGATTGTTTAGTCCTGACAATCGATTGTCACTGAGTAATTTCAGCAATCCTTAATTGGCAATTAGACAACGGTAAGACTGAGTTTTTCACCTATAAATACAGGTTTAACTCAGTGTTTTCACAACAACAACACATACAATTTAAGTATTTTCATTGCTAAAAGCTTTCTTACATTGATCATCATTTTCATTCATCTATAAAGCTTTTTGAAGAGCCATTCTATTGAGCTAAGTTGTTGTGATCTTGAGCGTACTATTTCTACTCATATCTACTCATTGAGGAGTACTTTGTAAAGTGAGTGTGTCTTTGTGTTTGTAAGAGAATTGCGATTCTCGTTTGTTGAGGAACTTGTGCTTCCTCGGTTGAAGTCTTTGGGATTGTTATCCCCGAGCAATTGAAGTCTTTGGGATTGTTATCCCCGAGCAATTGAAGTCTTTGGGATTGTTATCCCCGAGCAATTGAAGTCTTTGGGATTGTTATCCCCGAGCAATTGAAGTCTTTGGGATTGGTATCCCCGAGCAATTGAAGTCTTTGGGATTGTGATCCCCGAGCACCTAGGTGAGGCTTGTGTCCTCAGCTGTAACGGTTTGTTAAGCACCCGTAAGCTTGACAAGTTTAGTGGAAATCTCGAGAGAGTCTCTCGGGGACTGGACTAACCACGTTTGTGGCCAACCAGGATACATCTTTGTGTAAGTTTATTTTACTGCACTTGTCTTAATTTCTGCAAAGTTTTTAAATTCCGCACTAAAACGCTTAATAATTTTAAAACGCTATTCACCCCCCCCTTTAGCGTAAAGCGTTATTTCCAACAATTGGTATCAGAGCCATACTCTCTGAAAGACTTAACCGTTTGAGAGAATCTTTCCATGGCTTCTACTCTAGACTCTTTTGCAGGTATTGATGAAGGACAGTGTCCCACAAGACCTCCTTTGTTCAACGGGACAAATTATTCATATTGGAAAGAAAGGATGCAGATATTCGTCAGATCAAACAGCCCTTACTTGTGGAAGGTATACACCAAAGGAAATGAGGTTCCTGTCAAACAGGTGGAAGGAGTATGGGTGCCAAAATCAGAAGAGGAATTCAACGCCGAGGATAATCGAATAGTCCAAAACAATTTTAAAGCTATTAACTTATTACTTTGTGCTGTAAATGCTAATGATTACAGGAAAATCTCCTGCTGCAAAACAGCGAAAGAAATGTGGGACAAGCTTGAGGTCACTTACGAAGGGACTGACCAGGTAAGAGAAGCTAAAATTGACTTTTTAACTCATGCTTACGAATTGTTCCATATGAATGAAGGCGAAAAGGTAGACGAGATGTTTGAGCGGTTCTCATCAATAGTGAATGATCTCCACGCGCTCAAGAAGACGTTCACAGACAAAGAACTAGTTCGAAAAATCCTTAGGAGCCTAACACCGGCATGGCGATCAAAGGCTGATGCGATTCAAGAGTCAATTGGAATCACGAACGTCACCATAGACGCTCTTAGAGGTAATCTTAAGACTTATGAATCCACTATTCTTAACCCTGTTATTGATGAACAAAGAAGGCAAAAGATTGCTCTAAAGGCGAGCACAAGTCAATCACCGATTGAAGAGGATGGAGATAGCGAATTTGGACTCATCATCAAAAAGTTCCAAAAATTCATGCGAAAAGAATATGACCGCAAAGGGAAAAAGCAAGGTGAGCAAGTTAAATGTTATGAATGTGGTGAAACAGGGCATATCAAAACAAACTGCCCAAATCTTAAAAAGGAGAAGAAACCCTTCAAGAAGCAACGAGCATACATATCTTGGGGAGGAGATTCCGGAGACGAATCCAGTGAAGAAGAAAATGAAGAAGCGGCAAATCTCTGCCTCATGGCACAGGAAGAAAATCAAAGTGAGGTAAGTCAAATCTCTTCTCAAAATTTTTATACTCTTGATGACATGAGAAATGCCTTTGATGAATTGTATGCTGAATTTCTCAAAGTTACAAAAACCGTCACTAGTTTAAGAGAAAGTGCTTCTCTAAAAGAACAAGATTTTCAAAAACAGTTTTCATTAAAAGAAAAAGAATTAGAAAAATTGGTTTTGGAAAATGAGAAGCTACTAGAACAAAACAAGTTTTATGGGAAAAGAAGTTCTGACAAGCCCGAGAGTTCTACAAAAAATTGTGCTTCTTGTGTAGTCCTTAAGAATGAAGTAGGTAGATTAAAAGGCACACTAGACAAATTCAACTCCTCTCATAAAAACTTGAATGTGGTGCTTGATAACTTGAAATCAACCAAGCATGGAATAGGCTTCATAAATGAAGAAGAGGTTGATGCAAAAACCCAACCACCTAGAGCTCAACCTAGGATTAATAACAAAAATGTCTTTCCTAAAACTAACATGCATGCTAGACAAAATACTAGGAGACCTAGACATGACCTTCCACCTAGCAATCGTCACCATAGACATGATGCATATTTTAGGCACAACAGTGATCATGCTAGAAGATCCCGAAATGTTCAACCTAGAAATGATTATGGTGCTCAAATTAGGAGAAATGAAAATAGAGAAAACAATGTGCATTATTCCAGCTACTATGAGCCTAGACGCATGCATAATCCAAATGTGACATGTCATTATTGTAGACGAATTGGTCATATTGCTCCCGCATGCTTTACTAGACATAGACATGCTACTCAAACATATCATTATAGTATGCATAACCCTCAAGGACCCAAAATGGCATGGGTACCAAAAGAGCATTGATTTGTTTTGCAGGTGTGCTTGAAGGAATCAAGTGTAGTGGATGCTCCAAACACTTGACGGGAGACGAATTCAAAATTCCTTCAATTAAAGCACAAAGAAGGAGGAAGAGACGAAAAGTCGGTTTAGAGACTTCTTTAAATCGGAAGTATTTTCGAATTTTTAAAAAAAAAAGACAAAATACAAGGAAGACAAAGGGAAAATTGTAAAAGAAGCTTCTCAAATTGAAGAATGAGCCAAAGGACCAAAATGAACGGAGGATGCTCAAAATCAGGTAATTGGCAAAGTCGAAGGGAAGGTAAGTACCCTAAACCCTCTTAAGAACATCCTAGGACAAAATTCTTAAGAGTTCACGTTCTTCACCCGACTACACAAGTTTCAAAGTTATCATTTCATTTATAGATTATTGACTTGAGCATCGGAGATGTTTAATTCTATTTTGCAGGCATCCCCCCAAAAAGGTAAGAGGAAAGTATGAATTATCTTGATACAAGAAAAATCGATCATAATCGATCATTTATGCTTACAATCGATTATCAGTATCAATAATCGATTATTTGTTGATTCAATTTTCTGCCATGAAATCCTGTTGACTGTTTACATTGCCTGATAGAATTAAGTTTCATCATTTTAGCATCCCCCTTCCAAACAATCGATTATTTGTTCTGCCAATCGATTATTTGCCAAAATTCAAACTCTCTGTGAGTAAACAATCGATTACTATATACTGACAATCGATTATCTGTTTTAAACTTATGTTACCGTTTTGGCTCTATAATCGATTCCTGTCAGGTCATAAATATGACAAACAATCGATTACCAAGTTTGACAATCGACTATCTCTTTCAAATTTTTACCGTTCTGGCGTGTAATCGATGTGTCAGATCATCTTCATTAATGACAATCGATTATTTCATTCAAACAATCGATTGTCGAACGGTCAGTGAATTTATTTTTACCGTTTCAGACTTCACATCTCTTCAAATCTTTTCCAATAAATGTAAGACTCATTCCTTCTCTATATATAGGCTGCACATATGCTCTTGTATACTCACTCAAGCTTCCAAGCATCAAATTCTCTTGTTTTCTTTGAAAAATCCTAGCACATTCTTTTCAAAAAAAAAAAAAAAAAAAAATGTCAAGCCGCAACTCCAAACGTGCTCGTTCCAAACAAGGTGCCTCTTCTTCTCGCCATCCATATCAAGATGGATCGGTTCTATTTTTTGAATCCAATGAAGAGCTCACCCGGTTCGTAACCAAATTTGAGAAACGCCTTATTCTCCCTCCTCGCTTTTCAACAAACGCTCTTATTGCACCATTCATTCCAGCCGCGAATATGCTAAGAGAGTGCCATCTTTTCAACTTCCTACTCCTTACTCACCCCTACTACAACATTTCTTTGGTTGAAGCTTTTTACTCCAACCTTCACAAAAATGATGAGGGTGAACTTGTTACCAATGTTAACGGCATTCCCATTCTAATTTCTGAAGATAACCTCCACCTCATTGCCGGCATTCCGCATGATGGTGAAGACATCTACCAATACATAAATGATGCCGGGCTCATGCTTGATGAAACAAACCTCTTCCGCCAAGCCGGAGTCGCCTATGATGAGTCTTCTTCCCGTCGTCCCACCATAAAGGGTATGGACCCGAATTATCGTTTCATTCTTTATTTCATCACTCGTGTTCTCAAACCCCGTAAACTCAATCACACCACCATTTCCCAAGAGGATGCCAAATTTCTTTACGCCATTGTCACCGGGGTTAACATAAATTGGTGCAAGCTTATTCTATCCCATATGTTCAATGCCACCAGAGATGACATACCTCTCCCCTATGCCCTCTTGATAATGAAATTTCTTGAAGCTTCCGGGGTCAATACTGCTAATGGTCCTCTCAAAAAGAGCACCAAAATCTGGGAAATTTCGGAGTCTTCCTTTCATCATGATGGTGATCATGCTCCCGCTCCTCCTCAAAATCGACAAGCCCGTCGTGCTCATCCTCCTCAGGAGCCTACCCTCCGAACCATTTCTGACCAAATTACTCAATTAACACGTGAGGTCCATGGTTACTTTGATCACGTGAATTATGCCTATGCTCAGATGGTGCCATATCAAGCGCCTCCAAATGATGATGAAGGGGATGGGAGTGATGAATGATGAAATTGCTATTTTATCTATGTGAAATTGTTGAATGATGAATGTGAAATTGTTATTGGTTTATTATTTTTGTTGGTTAGTCATGTTTTGTTCCACCCTTGTACTGTTATAATTTTTTTCCAATAAATAAACTTGTGTTTATTTCATATTTGTTATTCTTCCCTTGTGTACATTTTTTTTTGCTAATGGCAAAAGGGGGAAGAAACGGGATATCAAGAAGTATGCTATATTATGCTATATGCTCTCAACTTCATTCATGCTTAAAGTGAGGGGGAACATGAATTGAGGGGGAACATGACACTTGTCTTGGTTTATCAAAATAATTATTGCATATATCCCGCCTATGTTTGCCATTATCAAAAAGGGGGAAATTGTTGGAAACACGTTTCAAATGCAATATACTAAACGTGTGTTCTTTTGTAGGTTTTGATGAATGTCAAACAAAGCAATAAGCGATATATAGCAGTGCTCAAGGACAAGCACATAATGGATGCATTACAAGAAGCTCAAGACAATGCTTGGAAATGTTATAATTGAGTCAATATTAATTGTGATCTTGATTCCTCAATCTTGGCTCATAACATGGCTTCTCTACTAAAATTATTTTTTCCAAAATCATGCATATTTAAAGTAAGTGTCAAATGATTTTAAACTATGCATATTTACATTTGTTAAAATGTTTTCCAAACATGCCTCAAAAATCTGGGCTAAGATAATCGAATATGTACTTATGATAATCGAGTATCTCTAAGCCAAGACTGCATGACAATCGATTATGAATTAATGATAATCGATTGTGAGTAAGCCAGTTAACATCAGGTTTTTGCAAACTGCATAACAATCGATTGTGTACTTTCGATAATCGATTGTTAACTGAGGCAAAGTTTTCAAAACTCATAAAAATCGATTATGAACTAATGGTAATCGATTGGAATGAGAAAAATGTCTCCCAGTGATTTTAAGTAAAATGATAATCGATTGTGGCTTTTGATAATCGATTATATATGAGACAGTAAGTTTTGAAATTAATTAATAATCGATTGTGGCTTTTGATAATCGATTATATATGAGACAGTAAGTTTTGAAATTAATTAATAATCGATTGTGGCTTTTGATAATCGATTATATATGAGACAGTAAGTTTTGAAATTAATTAATAATCGATTGTGGCTTTTGATAATCGATTATATATGAGACAGTAAGTTTTGAAATTAATTAATAATCGATTGTTCTATTTGATAATCGATTGTTGAAGCTGACCGTTGTCATACTTTTTTCAAATTACCTTCAGGTAATCGATTGTGATATTTAACAATCGATGTTTTAGCGTAAAATCTGGAAAAGATTTTCTGAACGTTGTTAAAATAATCGATTATTGATTTCCTGATAATCGATGTTTTATGCCAAAAATTGGAAAGGATTTTTTAACGTTATAATTAATCGATTATTGATTTGAAGTAATCGATTGTTAACGTAAAATCTGGGATTGATTTTTTGATCTGATAGGCAAACAATCGATTGTTTAGTCCTGACAATCGATTGTCACTGAGTAATTTCAGCAATCCTTAATTGGCAATTAGACAACGGTAAGACTGAGTTTTTCACCTATAAATACAGGTTTAACTCAGTGTTTTCACAACAACAACACATACAATTTAAGTATTTTCATTGCTAAAAGCTTTCTTACATTGATCATCATTTTCATTCATCTATAAAGCTTTTTGAAGAGCCATTCTATTGAGCTAAGTTGTTGTGATCTTGAGCGTACTATTTCTACTCATATCTACTCATTGAGGAGTACTTTGTAAAGTGAGTGTGTCTTTGTGTTTGTAAGAGAATTGCGATTCTCGTTTGTTGAGGAACTTGTGCTTCCTCGGTTGAAGTCTTTGGGATTGTTATCCCCGAGCAATTGAAGTCTTTGGGATTGTTATCCCCGAGCAATTGAAGTCTTTGGGATTGTTATCCCCGAGCAATTGAAGTCTTTGGGATTGTTATCCCCGAGCAATTGAAGTCTTTGGGATTGGTATCCCCGAGCAATTGAAGTCTTTGGGATTGTGATCCCCGAGCACCTAGGTGAGGCTTGTGTCCTCAGCTGTAACGGTTTGTTAAGCACCCGTAAGCTTGACAAGTTTAGTGGAAATCTCGAGAGAGTCTCTCGGGGACTGGACTAACCACGTTTGTGGCCAACCAGGATACATCTTTGTGTAAGTTTATTTTACTGCACTTGTCTTAATTTCTGCAAAGTTTTTAAATTCCGCACTAAAACGCTTAATAATTTTAAAACGCTATTCACCCCCCCCCCCTCTAGCGTAAAGCGTTATTTCCAACACCTACTTCCCGGACATGAGAGAAGGCACTGCCAACTACAAGGACATGGTTCTTATGGAGTGCCTTGTGAGAGGAATGCAGATCAATATGTCTTCTTTTATTGTCAAATTGCTAGCCAGGGTCATCAATGGCTCCAAAGCTCATGCCATTCCATATGGATTCATATTGACTACTGTTCTGGATAGGTTAAATGTTCCTTTGAAGAAATGGCACATGGCGTCAATCAAGGAACACTTTTGGCGTCAAGACTCTTCTGGCTTGTGACTATCCAGTCAATGCCACCCCAGTTGAACCTGGTTCATCTCTGAAAACACATGTGAATAGCAAGGTTAGGGCTTTAGTTCAGGAATATGGAACTAATGATGCTCAAATTGCTACGCTCCAGGCTCGTGTAGTAGAATTGGAAACTAAAAGAGACGGCCTTAGAGCTGAGCTAGCAAAGGAAAAGTAGAAGAGTGATGGAATGCTTTAGAATATGCTCAACCTTCTCCAATCCCGACCCTCTATTTCCTCCAAGCCTTAGGTCTTCCAGTTCTTGGCTTCTGAACCAGTCTAGTTCCCCCAGTGACCCAGATTCGGGACTTTTTCTATTTTTGTTGCTCATGTTTGGAAGTTTTTCTTTATTTTTGTGGTTTGTTTGTGGAAACATATCCTTATCAATGACAATTGTTGTTTCTCTTGTTCTATAAAGATTCTGATCTTAATAGTTAATTTTGTTTGTTGAGTGTTAATTAATTGAACCACGTTTTCACTTGCAGTTGCCCCAGTGGCCATGAGTAATTATTAAAATCTGGAATTCACATTGTGTATGCAACTTTTTAATTACTCTTTATTCTGAATAATGTGATATTTATAACCTAATTAAACCCGATCCTTGATGATAAGTTAAAATTCTAAGTTAAAGTGTTGATGGTTAAGCTGAGTTCTTACAGGTTCTTTGATCAGTAAAAGTACAGAGTTTGTCATCATCAAAAATGGGGAATTTGTTGGTCCAAGTTCAAGTGAAGTTGTGAAGAATGATAAATAAACTCAGTCATGGGCCAAATTCATCATGTGAGACACATTATTTATCAACATATACACGTGAGATGCATGTGAAGGAGATAAGTCTCAGTGATCAAGTAGCAATATCTCCTGAACTGATCAAAAAGGTTGCATAGTGGATGAGGAGAGGAAGTCTCCTTATGTGAAGATGACACAATCCGGATAAAGGATAGGGTTGGAGATTGTGTTGTTCAAGGGCTCAACTTCGATGGAAGATCAGCAATTGAGTCCCAATCAAATTCTAATTACTAACTCATTAAATAACAGTGATTGTTCTCTTTTACAGGATAGCACATACGCAGAAGTTCAACTAAATTGAGGGCAAAAGAGCAAGGCAATTTTGCAAGCAATTTATGTGAGATTTAAGTGTTCACTCCTGAAGCTACTTAAACGATATAGAAGAACCAGTTCCATTGTATCTTTTCTTATTCTAGTTCAATTGTAGTAGGTGATTTAAAATTGTACATTTCAAATTTTTATAGAAGCATTTGTACTAGGTATTTTAAGTGTTCAAGTTATAGGCTAATTTGGATTTATCGCAACAATTGAGGCTATGTGCTACAAAGGGATTAGAGTTAATCCTTAGGTTTACAAGAGTTTTCTAAAGCTGTTTTGGCTCAGTAATTTTAGTATATGTTTGGAAAAATTTTACTCAGTAGTAGGTCGTGGTTTTTTCACCTTTTGAGCCAGGTGTTTTCCACGTAAAAATATTTGTATTATTTATTTTCTATACTTTTAATTCCGCAAACAGTAGTAGATAGAACACCTAGAAGAACATGTTCATCTAGATCGAAAATTGGGTACCATACAAATCACCTCCCTCCCTCTTATGTGATATTGACATTTAGAACATTATGTATCCTTGAAATTGATGTTGTTTGTGCACCATGGATTTGGTAGGCCATTTGGGGAATATAACCGTCTTCCATTCTGAATATGGAGCTTCTATCTCATTTCTTTCATTTTCTTTAGATAATTAATTGTTGTGATGTACCTGTTAGGTGTAATTAAAAGGGAAATTTGCATTAGTATGGCCAATTCGTCCTCAAAGGATACTGAGCATATTAAGTCCTTCATAAAGGATTTGTTGGCGATGGGTCTCGATGAATACATAAGAATTTAGTGATTTTTCAAGGGGTACTTCGACACATATTCGAGCATAGCGCCCTCTAGTCGTAGACGACGTGCACGTATCGATTTTGAAGAGTTTACCTATTTTATTTTCCACTTTTTGTAGGATGTCAATATCATAGAACTCGAGGGGCAGGTCTGGTAATCGAGACCAGATAGCAGTGTAAGTAAGTTTCGCGCTAAAGCTAGAAACTTAGTTTCCCATCGTCTCACTGAGAAGAAATGATTTAACACAAACCACGGACCCTCATGTATGCCTTATTCATATTTTCTTCCTTTTGATATTTGATGAGAAAGAACTCGTTCCCTAGATCAATGAGTGACAGTAATTCTGTGGGTTTTTATAGAGTTTGTAATTTTTGTTTGAGAGCTAAGTGTCCCACTTTCCTGCCAAATACTTTAACTATTAGTGAGTATTTCTAAGGAGAATAAAGCCTTGATTCGTCTTCAGTGGAAAGGGGAATGAAGTTTTCGGGAAGTGGATCCTCTAATGTTTCAGCTGACATATAAAGATAGTATTGGGTATTGGAGTTGGTATAGACGTAATGTGGATGTGTGCATAAATGATGGATTTTAGTAGGTAGTGACTGAGTCATCAATGTTCATTGAACTTAGGTCAGGTAGATTAGCGTTGGGATTAGGTGGATTGTTAGTCATTTTTCGATAGTTTCTAGGAGGTAGAAGAATGATGAGGTAGTGAAGTTTTAGCGAGAAGTTGGAAATTCTCTCTACATTTCAATTCTCATATACTATGTATATTCCAAGATTTACTTTCATAGATACCTAATATTTTTAATGTATCACTAATATCAGAGTTGTCTACAGTGTTACATATACTCGATCCACTAAGGAGCCAAACGCTACAAAATGTGCTCATTCTTTGGTCAAAATAGTATGGGCTGGCAATTTTTCCGACTAATAATTAAAAAATAGTCAGCATTTGCAAAGTTAATAAAAAATTGTCTATTTTTTATGCAAAATAAAATTTGGCAAAAATTACCTAGCTGAAATACAGAAAGTTCCAGCATAATATGCTAGATTATGGAACTTCTATGTATAACTTCCAGCATATTAATTTGGAACTCCAGTGCATTATGCTGGAATGTCATATATAACTTCAGCATATTATGTTGGAATTTTTCCTGATTTTTAAGGGAATTTTTATTCAAATTTTAGTTTTATATAATAAAGTGGCTAAATTTCTATTAAATTTAAAATAATGGCTAATTTTCAGTAAGTAGTTATAAATCAGGTTATTTCAGATATTTTGTCCATTCTATGACTATAAACCATATTTAGTAAGTTATGCAAATTTTGGTTTAAACGTTTTCAAAGATCTGTCCCCTGAAACTATAGTTTCTTTCTCCTTTAATTGTGGATTTAATCAAAATATTTCTTTCACCCCTTCGTTTTCTCTTTGATATTTTCTTTTTAATAATTTTGATGTGCCTATTATCCAGACGAACGTGTTACTTGATCAAAAAGCTCTTTTTAAGTTACGAGATATGCTTAGGTGTTTCGTTATCTAAACAAAAGGGAGATTTAATGGTAGTTGGGATCTCTTATATCCTGGGCATGACTTAGATTCTACTAGGTAATTAAATCTTCAACAGGTATTCTACGTGTCAATTAGATATTGCTCTTAGGATTAGAGATGAAAATGAAAGTGTTGGCATATAGGTAAGCTACTAAGGACATGTGTCACCATATGCACATATCCAAATTTCAATATGTATTGGCTATAGACAGCATTACACTTGACAAGAATAATTATTTGTTTTACCACTTGTGATGATATCCCTCCTCGTCAATAGGAGGTTTCGAGTTCAAACCCAAAAAATAAAGAAATTCCTTGTAAAAAATACTTTCCCAGTCCGACTAATAAATATGTTGTTCGCTGTGTAAAGTATTTTGTATTTACAAGACTTGTAAAAAAATCGCACTTTAATGGAATGATGTAGACAGTTTATTCTAATGTAAGTATCAGTAGCTAATTTAACGACTTGAACCCATAATCTATTAGTCACACATAAACAATATACCCGTTACTCTAAGGCTTCCTTTCAATCCTTGTTAAAAGTACATTTCCCGTCCGACTAGTAAATACTGAATATCAAATAATTAAACCAAAAGAGAACGTTTACAGTCGCGCAATATTCCAACATTAAGTAAGTGCAGTGTATAGTATTGTTTATTAAAAAATTTAGACGCTAAAAATAATAACTTAAATGCAAAGCATAGTTTGTGCAATACACTTTGATAAGGAAAATCTTGAATAAGATGATAAATAGGAAACCTAATTATTTTTAGATCTCTTAAAACTGCATATCGAAAATAAAAACAAAATCGTCTTCTGGTCTAAATACATAAGATGTGTTATGAAATCTCCTATTTAAGGTGAATGTCTATAATTAGAGAGATTCTAGAGTTCTATTCTTGGTAGATAAATCATCCCACTCCCTATAAATAAAGGGGTCTTCTACCATTGTAAACCATCCCTAACAATCTCTAAGTATCAATAAGAATACTTATCTCTCTCTATTATCTCTATATTGTTCTTGTTCTTGCATTATTGTTCTTGTCTTTATATTATTTCATAACACGTTATCAGCACGAGTCTCTAACCAATTGAAATTTTCGATTGTCTTAACTTTTGTTTGTGTATGGTTTTGCTTCAAAGAAAGAATGAAGAAAGAAGAAAAAGAAAAGAAAAAAAAGAGGGAAACGAAAAAAAGAAAAAGAGAACAGAAGGAAAGAAGCCAGAAGACAAGCCACTGTCCATGGTTTATAAATAGGCGTACACCCTTGTTTGCAAGTCACTGTGACTTGCTTGGAAGAATTAAAGATTTTCTATACGAAAATTAGAAGAGATAGTATCATCATAAAGTAATGCAACGGGATGGAAACTCAAGAGGTATATTTGATATTACAACATTGATTGGTATACCTTAAAGGTAAGTAATTTATTTTTCCCTTTCAAATTCTTGAAATTCTACGATTTGATTTTATATACAAACAAAGACAACAAAGTTTGATCATAACTGTAATGGAGTTTGTAAGAAATTATAACCACATGAAGTGGTAAAATCTCTATGTCCTGCCATGATTAAATTCATCCGTCCCATTGAATTTGCTCCATTCCCTTTAGAGAATGTGGTAGCAGTATATGATAAGTCTGAAAGAAGACAAAATTATTACCATGAAGGTATCAATGAATGTGGACGTGGCAAAGAATTCCGTCCAATTGAATTTGCTCCATTCCCTTTAGAGAATGTGGTAGCAGTATGTGATAAGTCTGAAAGAAGACAAAATTATTACCGTAAAGGTATCAATGGATGTGGACGTGGCAATAGACGAAATTATAATCGTCATTATTGTGATAATGAGAATAATAAAGATTCTCAAAATAATCTTTCACTTTATGAAAGTAATATTTGACATGAGATTGTGTAAAGCACATGATTATGATCCATTCCCTGAAGTGAATGTGATAATTGCAATAGAGCCCGTAAGTATGAACACGCTCTTGATGTAATTTTGTTTTATGTCTGACATTATGAAAAGAAAGTTCGTTGCCCTTGAAATTTCGGGCAAGAACTATATGACATGGGTGTTGGATGCTGAAATCCACTTAGATGCTATGGGTCTTGGAGACGCCATTAAAGACAGAAATAATGCATCCACCCAAAACTATGCTAAGGCCTTGATTTTCTTGCGCCATCACCTTGATGAAGGTTTGAAACTATGCTAAGGCCTTGATTTTCTTGCGCCATCACCTTGATGAAGGTTTGAAAATTGAATATATCACAGTCAAAGATCCACCCACCTTGTGGAATGGCTTAAAGAAGAGATATGACAACCTGAAGTTGGTCACTCTGCCACAAGCACGATACGATAAGAATCCAAAAGCAAATAGTTTATAAACTATATATTATCGTTGCGGTGGAAACGGGCACTGGTCAAAGGCTTGCCGTATACCATGATATTTGGTTGACCTTTATCAAGAATCTCGAAAGAGTAAACGCCCTGAAACGAATTTTGTCTCTGACGACAACTTTGAGATCACCCACTTGGATGTGGCAGACTTCTTTGAGCAACCCGAGGGGAAGATAGACCACCTAATCGGTGATGGATCCGTGATGAAAGAAGATGGAGCTATTTGATTTTATTTTACTTGTTTGTATTAGTGAATGAATAAACTAATAGCCATTAGTATTAGCTCGTATTAGTTAGTTCATGATATAAAGTTAGTATTAGTTCTTTAGAATGTATCAATATGCTCAAATATCAACAATATTTTTACTTTCCAGTAGAGGTAATCGACTAACCTGAAAAACTAGTCGGTTATCTCATATTTCGCATAAAAACTGCAAGACAATCGATTGTCAATGATCAACAATCGATTCTCTTTAAAACAGTGTGATCTGGAATTTTACAAAAACAGTCAACAATAGATTGTCTATGATTAACAATCGATTGTCTTTAAAACAGTGTAATCTGGAATTTTTCAAAAATCATCCACAATCGATTGTCTATGTCTAACAATCGATTGTCATTAGACAGTGTAATCTGGAATTTTTCAAAAATCATCCACAATCGATTGTCTATGTCTAACAATCGATTGTCGTTAAACAGTGTGATCTGGAATTTTTCAAAAATAACCAACAATCGATTGTCTATGTCTAACAATCGATTGTCTTTATACAGTGAGGTCTGGAATTTTTCAAAATAGCCAACAATCGATTGTCTATGTTTAACAATCGATTGTCTTAAAACAGTGTGATCTGGAATTTTTCAAAAATTGTCAACAATCGATTGTCTATGTTTAACAATAGATTGTCAATGCTCAACAATCGATTGTGTGTGTTTAACAATCAATTGTTTTATGAAAATGCTTAAACTGAAATTTTCAAACTGCATAGTAATCGATTATGGAAAACATATAATCGACTATCTGATTTATTTTAGTCAACTGACATCAGCAGATTTTGATAATATTATGTGACACAAACGGATTGAAGTTGTTTATTCTCATGTTCGTATATTTTCTTTTATATGTCAAACCATGGAAAGTAAATTGATTGAAGGCTCCGGAAGAGCAACTGTAACTCTGCCCAAAGGCACGACGTTTATCTTAGAGAATGCAATATTCTCCTCCAAGTCTAAGAAGAACTTGTTGAGTTTTAAAGATATCATTCAAAATGGATATTATATTGAGACAATAGATGAGAATAATCTTGAATTCTTCATGAAAACGAGGCTGCCCATTTCGGTTTGGGTTCACGCTATTTTGCATGCAGCAATGCTAGTTCGTCGGCTGCCCACTTTGGTTTGGGTTCACGCCATTTTGCATGCAGCAATACTAGTTCGTCGGCTGCCCACTTCGGTTTGGGGTCACGCCATTTTGCATACAGCAATGCTAGTTCGTCTCTGACTGACGAATTGACACAAATATTCCCCGTTGCAATTGGTTTTGGGTCATGGACCCAATATATCCCATTTAAGAATCTTTGGATGCGCAGTATATGTGCCTGTAGCACCGCCATCCCGCACCAAAATGGGTCTGCAAAGAAGGTTAGGAATATATGTTGAGGTTGAATCGCCCTCCATTATTCGCTACCTCGAAACATTGACAGGAGATTTGTTCACTGCACGATTTGCAGACTGTCAATTTGATGAGACACTTTTCCCAAAATTAGGGGGAGAAGTTGGTGAAACTAAACGGGAAATTTTGTGGAAAAATGCATCATTATCTCATCTTGATCCACACACCTCTATTTGTGAGAAAGAGGCACAAAAGATTATCCATTTGCAAAGAATAGCAAATCAAATGCCTGACGCATTTATAGATTTGAAAAGGATAACAAAATCACATATCCTCGAAGTGAATGTGACAACATTTGATTCACGAATACATATTCATTATTGGAAGAATATGAACATGAAATTGGTATTAAATATACCACACTCACCCCTAGAAGGAGGTTTGAGATGATATATGGCATGAATGATCGTTGGTCACGTACCTATTGTACGCCAAAGTATTTTGGAAATATGACTATTAAAGGACAACGATAATGCAAGAAACATATCTTGCATATAAGTTTGACATGACCATAATGGTATAACTTTCTCTTTAAGAAAGATGTTCACCACATGGATGTTGATGAATCTGTGGTAGTACAAAATTAATTGAGAGCTCTAGAAGAGCCAATTATTACTATGTTGGAGAAACACAATTGAGTATTGTGCTGTAGTAAGTCTCAAAGAAACTTATTCAGTTTCCAAAGTACACGCGAAAGCGATTGATTATATTGAGACTATAAATAAAGGAAGGCTTTGATATCTCCTATTACTACAACTTGTAGCGGGGTAATTTGCATATGAAAAGCTACCCGCTTTGTTCTCCAGTTTGTACTACACAAAAGAAAGAATGCCACAATAAAGTGGATATCTATTGGTATAAAAACCTATGTCATAATAAACCTGAAGTTTATTGATAAGTGCACATGTCATGGTGTAAATTTGAAGTTTACCAATATTGATAATTTATTCAGTTGGCATTCGTGTTAGCCATCTCATTTTAAGTATGATGTGCAAATTCACATAGGTGAACATTAAAGAACTAGAAAGTTCTTTACGAATTCTCTTGTATCACTTGTTCTCATTAATGAACTGACCAACTAAGAGTTCGGGTTGAAGCCCCTAAATTCTGGAAATATCAAAGGTGAATATGGGCCCATTCACCTGCCATGTATACCACATATGATGCATCTATGATATGGTTACATGCGCAATTGTTATTAACCCGCAGCCTGGCCGGTGCTTGCGAGGTAAATTGCTCAGTAATCTAACTTCGAGCATAATTTCCAGATTTTCTATTCAAGATAGTTCATCTTGATAAGTTGGTTTACATCATAGTTGGTTTAGCAAGATAATTATTGAGTGCCTCCACTTAATAGCTAAACTGTTTCTTATGAGAACAAAGTTATATATATCAGTTTGATATACGTTGTATACGAGAGTATATTATATTCTCCCCTCACAAGTGGTTCAGGGTCAGGAACCAAATAATTTCATCTTATTATTAATGTGCCGTGTATATTGACATGATAATGCACAAAGATGATTTCCCAAAGTTGAGGAAACAAGTTAGCTTTACTAACATGAGGGGGAGACATGATAAACACTTGAGAAAAGGTTACATGGGATGAATTATCATTTGTATATGTATATCCCCGAATATCATGATATGAACCTGAAGTTCATAAAAGGGATAATTCAATTGCAACATATTGCAAAGCGTGCTATACGCATTTGCTGACCCAAAGAAAGCTACTAAATGGAAAAGATACAATTCAAGAAGAATTGATTCCATATGAAAGACATGTAGTTTTGGACATGAAGTTCAAATACTTGAAAGTGTAAAGTCAAAGGTATGTATAATCAGTTTTCGATATCTTATTTGTTTAGCATGACGTGAAAACTTGATATGCATCTAAAGTCTATTATGTGACTTACATAACTTAACATGAAAGATTTAAGTTGCTTGAAGCATATGCAATTCTTGGTCCTGAAGTACCACATCCTAAGTACAATTTGTGTACATATGTATCTTGCTATAACTATAAGCATGATGGCATTGAGAATGCATCTATGGAGATATTGAAGAGTTATTTCACGACATTATATGAAGATGTTCATATCTATCAAGAATGATGATTTCAAGGTGCGGAATATTTATTCAAGCCAATATGGTTGATTTATTTATCAAATCTCTATCAAAGATCGTTTTGAAGATGATGCACAAGATTGGAATGCAAATGCTCAAGGATATAAATTGATGTACTCATTAGGGGGAGTTAATGCGCGTTGCACTCTTTTCCCTTACAAGGTTTTGTCCCACTGGGTTTTCCCTGCGAGGTTTTTAACGAGGCAACCAATAGGCGCATATTCAAACATGTGTACTCTTTTTCCTTTCTTTAATTTTTCCCATTGGGTTTTGGTTTTAAGGTTTTAACGAGGCACATTGTTGAATAGACATTCAAGGGGGAGTGTTATGAAATCTCCTATTTAAGGTGAATGTCTATAATTAGAGAGATTCTAGAGTTCTATTCTTGGTAGATAAATCATCCCACTCCCTATAAATAAAGGGGTCTTCTACCATTGTAAACCATCCCTAACAATCTCTAAGTATCAATAAGAATATTTCTCTCTCTCTATTCTCTCTATATTGTTTTTGTTCTTGCATTATTGTTCTTGTCTTTATATTATTTCATAACAAGATGTTTATATTTGCACCTTTTTCAATTTTGACCTCTTTTTCTTTTTTCCTTTTTCTACTTGAGTGGGCTTATTTATTAAACAGGCGTGCCATTTGATTTTCTTTATCCAACTTGTTCTCAACTTTTATTCATAGACCAGAGTAGAATGGAGGGGCATTAATTTATTTCTTATGAATTTAAGAAGCAAAAATTAAACTTGTAATTTTATCCACACCTTTTTGAACTTAGCTGAGTTGTTCCAAAATAAATTTGGTGAATCAAACATCAACACATATGAAAGGGAAAATTTATTTACCAAACAAAAGGAAGGAACATTAACCTTTCTTGAATCAATTTGGATGAAATCAAGAAAATTAGATGATCTAAAAAAAATTTATTTCCATGTAAAAATAAACTATATTTAAAAGTCAAATGGTTAAAACAAATTAAAGAAGATTTAGCAACTTCTGAATAGATCTATTATTTAATCGGTGTGTGTGTATATGTGTGTATTGAAATTTTGCAATATCGAGTCACTTTTACTTGTTATATATATAATTTACTTTATTTTTTAAATTACGAATCCCAGATTATAAGTAAACTTACCTATAAAAATCCTTTGTATAAATTAATCCAATAAATTTCTTTTTACACTAACGAAATTAAACTCTATTCAAAACAACTAGCAAACTTGGATGGTCAAGTATTGATGACACTAAGTTAGGTACCACCCTCCCCCAAGTTTTGCAGTTTATACTTTGTTACACCATTTCTTTGACCAAATAAATCAGATAAAAAAGTACAATAATAATCATTAATCTCCAATGTGCATGCATTTTAACTACCATATTATAAATCCTTTTCTTTTAAAGGGTGCTATTATTATTATTATTATTATTATTATTATTATTATTATTATTATTATTATTATTATTATTATTATTATTATTATTATTATTATGTGCAATCTTGTCACTCTGTCAAGATTATTTAGGCAGAAAAGAGGAATATATCTCAATAACCTCATCAAAGGAATTTGACTTTTCTAAGAGAAATTAATTTGCCAACTAGCAATCAATTAAAGTGCACGAGCTCCTTCACCTGTATTTTTGCAAAAAGGTAAGATTCACAAATAAATTGGTCAAACATTTACTTCTCTATAAATAGTGCCCTTCTCTTCTCATTTTTAAACTCCAAAAAACATTGCCTTTTCCATCACAACAAAGGTTATATAAAATCACAAATTCTCAAAAATGTCAAGTCCTTCACTTTTCATAGTTATGTTTTATTTTCTCATCTTCTTTCCTACTAGGGTTTTTCTTGCTACTGCAGAAATGAAGTTTGAAGCTTCTACAAGATTTAAACCTCATATCAATGGCAGAAAAGAAGGTTTTTTTAATGGCGATCAAGGTGTGGAGGATTGTTTACCAAAGGGTATACGAAGATCGTCTGCTCCTAGTCGATATATAAATCATCAAACCTTAGGTTCAACAACTTGTTCAACAAGCAAGAAAGTGATCCATAAACCATGATATTTGATCAAATTTCAAGTGCAGTTGGAATCATATATTGAAGAAAAATGTAGTTAAAAATATATAGTTGTCATTTCTTTGATCACTTTTTTCTTTTGTTTTCTTTTATTGTCTTTGAATGTATACGAAAAGATAAATATAGTGAAGAATGGTGTGTTGTAAACCCTTCCTTGTGAAATGAAAAAATATTTAGTATACTAGCTAGCTTGGTGGATTGTATCTTTCAATTAAATGTTGATAGACAATTATGATTAGGCTTCGGATCACAAACTCAAATAATTAATAATGCACCTCCTTTCCCTTTAAGTTTGAACCATACTTTATCACATATGTACAAAGAATTTAACTACTTGATATTCCCAACCACGAAGAAGAGTTTTGGAGCAACAGTAAAATTATTTTCGTGATTTATAGGTTTCGGGTTCGAACCGTAAAAGTAATCACTAATGCTTGCATTAGAATATAATAGGGCTGGCTACATCGATCACACTCTTTGGGGTAACTTTTTCTTGAATTTTATATATATACGAAATACTTTATGCATCGTACTGTCCTTTTAATCACAACGATCTGAAGAGCAAGAAGCATGTAATCGGAGGAAAAAATAAGAGAAAGACAAAAGAGTCGGCCTTATATAATTTAATTGTTTTAATCTACCTGCCTAAACCTAATCCTAGCTCAAAATGCTCCGGCTGTAGGGTACAACGTAATAGTGGTCCAAAAAATAACATAATGTGAGCTGATTTAGTACAGTAGCAAAAGGTTTAGAAAAAATAACTTTGTGTCCAAGTATTTTATAGTCTTTTTATATGTATTCGTGACTTCACTATTCATCTCAAGTGACTCAAGAAAATATAGAAGGTGTCACGATCCAAATTGAAGGGCTGCGACAGGCATTCGATGCCTTAATCAACCGAGTACTAACGTAATATATCTTTCTTATCATACTATAATGGGTAAGTGAGCCGGTAAATCCGTCATGAGATAACAAGAATACAATCTAAGGAAATACTCAACATATAATGACCCAACATGATATACAAACTTATACATGTGACATACAAGTCTATAAGGCCGACATCAACATTTGTAAATTCGAAACATAGGTCGACAAGGCCATACAAGTATCCATACACCTGACATATGTATAGAAGCCTCTAAAAGTACATAAAATCATAAAGCTCGGGACAGGGCCTCGTTATACCAATCAATACATATCCAAAGCAAACTGACCAAATAGGCCACTCCGGGGCAAGTGGAGTGTACCAACACCTTCCGCTGAGCTGATAGCCTACTAGGAGAATTGTCAACCTACCAATCGAAACCTACGTTCATGAAACGCAGCGTCCCTAGGCAAAAGGAACGTCAGTACGAATAAAGTACCGAGCATGTAAGGCAGGAAAGCATAAATAAAAACAGTAATGTAAGGAGAGATAGAGGAGATATGACATGTAATATCTTAGTGGCTCTAGGAGCTACTGGTATGAAATGCATAGTATATATATATACATAAACTTTTACACATATGCCTATGTGGGCATCATCATCATCATATCGTACCCGGCCTCAAAGAGGACTCGGTAAAAACGTACCCAGCCATCATAAGGCTCGATAAAATCATACCCGGCCATGTGGAGTTCGATAAACTCAACTTATCAGTGATTCCACAATAGGTGACGTATCCGGACGACTATAGTGCGTCTCAGTAGAGTAAAATATATACTATATATAATGCATGCTAGACTCATGGAATCACGTTCTAAACCTTTTGGAGTGATGAAGGTCGTTGCACCTTCGATTAACATTATATACATTCATACCATTAATATGAACCTCAGTATGATTTAAGGATCATACATACTTTCTTAGAATAACTTTATAAGGAACGAACAACATGGGCAACCTTAGTTGCTAGGAGTAGATCCGTTATGAAATAGTGCATCGTTTATGTTCATTTCATGTTATATCATGCCAAAAGAAATAAGGAAGTGTCTTAACATACCTTTGAAATCTTCTATCTTATCGCCAAGCAAGCTCAATATGATCTTCTTATGTCTACAATGAGTAAACCGGCTTCGTCGTTATCATATAAGCACTGTAACTCTCATATTTGGAAACCAATATTCTACAATATGGACAGCACCTCCCCTATTTTTACTACATCCCATATGTTACCAAAAATCACCAAACAGCCCAAACAACAATAATATAATTCACAATAAGCTCTCTAATTTGTTCAACAACAATTTTAAGTTGCAAGCTCGATTTTCGATTAAAAAAATATGGTTTCAATCCAATCCATTTTCCATGAATCTGCTATAACATATGTAACATCATACTTATGATTACCATATCATTTTCAACACAAAAAATCATAAGCATAATCTTCAAATATAGTCTACACACCTAGCACCTTAACCTTATTGTCAACATCTTATTTTTCATGTTATCTTCTTCAATCCACTGAATTAGCACATAAATAAGCTTAAAACAACACCCACAACATAATAAAATTATATATAACAATTTCCAGCCACAACAAGCCACATATATAGCCTCAATACAACCCACAAAAAAGATAATAATTCCTTATGCAATGTCAATTACTATATTGTAGATTTTCACTCAAACAACTCAACGAACACATGATTGACCTTAAGAACAACCAAGAACATGATTTACATACCTTAGGAAGTAGATACAACTTGAAATTCCCAGCTGGTATATTTCTCAATAACCCTCAGTCACATTACAACCCTATAGGAGTTGTATTTTCTTCTTGAATCAACTTTTATGTTCATGTTAATGTGTAAACACTTGTATTTTACCTTGAAACTCTAATATACATGACGGAGGTAATGATTCTTAGCTTAATAATAAATAGCTATACGAAATCTGAGGTTACTTACTTACTTTTTAAGAACCTTCCAAAGCAACCACAAGATGAAGAACTACGATCTAGCAAGCACTATGAGATTTCTAGCATTGAATGCATGTTTTTATCTTAGGTTTTCACCCCAGAATTATGGAGGAACCCTTGGAGAGAATTTAAGAGGGTTTAGGAACTGTTTTGTATGAGAAAAATGATTTAAAACAACATATAAATGACTTAAATACAAGCTGAAGTTTAAACCGACTTTGTGGGTCCCATGGGAGCTGCTTGCGTAGTCTCGCAAAAATATCAATATCACTTTAGTATGATGTCATGTCAATGAACGGTTTAATAAGTTAGAAACTAGACTCGTAGATCTTCAATGTAACATATATATATATATATATATATATATATATATATATATATATATATATATATATATCATCTCTTTATTCCAAGTATATTTCGAGAAAAGTGCAGCTACATTTGACCTAAATTTTAGCACATTATGAATCCAACTTGTGATGACCTTTGCCAACTTTTGTTCCACAATTGCTTGACTTAAAAACATAATACATGACTATCATACAACTAAAATAACTCATAACTTAACCTCCTTATCATGTTTAATCACCCTACTCCCACCAAAAAAGTATATGTTATAATATTCCAAACTTTTCGACTTTCGACGAAACTTATTTTCTTCAATTCGTTTAGCGTCTAAGCTTTCCAACTCTTTTGGTACTTGTTATTCATGATATTAAAGATTTTTAACCTCCAAGATAATATGATTAACTTATGTTACGTACTTTCAAAAATAATCTCATTTCCAAGCTTACATTAATTGCCTTACGACGTACTCTCACGTAAGAAAACATGAGATGTAACATCATTCCCCCTTAGGAACATTCATCCTCGAATGTTGACTGATGCATTTATATGTATCATAACATGTAGCTCTTACGAATACTTTAATATTATCCTTGGTATGTAGGAAACTGTTTTGCCAATAAATCCAAATGCCAGGTTATTCCCCCCTTTTGGCCTCTTTCTCATACCATGACCTGTGGTCGGAATTCTCCCAATCTCGTAACTGTTGTTACGTTCAGTCATGCATCATGTACAACCGTGTACTTGTATGTGTGCCTATGCAACTCTTCTCTCTTTTTTCCTCCAGGTTTTAGCCAATCTCTAGGACTTATTTTGTGAACATATACAAAACCATGACAAGATTTCCCTCTCGAAATCTATAGGTGTACTAACGTTCTTCGTTTGGTACTTTGTCGAACTTATGACTATTGCTATACCTTGCTTCATAGCCTCGGTTATCTATGCTTATGGTTTTTTTATATCTAGGTAGGTCATACTATATCCTAACTCTTACCTCGATTTATTATTACCAAGGTTTGCCACCCAGCTCTGGGTTACTCTTTCGTTGTTTGTCCTATATGTATAAATCTAAGCCATTTAATGCTTCCTCAGTACTGTTTATATTAATAATGACGGTCTAATCTCATCTCATACTTTGCAACTTTTATCCATTCATCAGTGATTCACCTTAATGCTGATCCAAAATCTACCACAGATAACTTGAAACCTTTTACGTAATACATTATCATTAGGGCTAACATCTCATCGAGGAACATCTGAAGTGATTTTCCCAATCAACCTAGGGATGATACTATACTTCAATAACTATATTTCATAGCATCCTAACATGATTCATCTTATGGGTATTTCAATATCGTGCAATTCATAAAATCCCTTTTCTTTAAATTATTCCACAATCAAAGGCCTAAATTTCATACTTTTATCTATCACAATTACGCTCTTATTCTACTACAGGGGCAACATTTCATCTCTTTAAATTGCTCCTAGTCTTAGACTTCTCTATGTTCATTGAGGCGGTACCAAGCTTTTTATTACATATGGAAATCATCAGCTCCCTTGTTTTGATGGGTTTAATCCCGAGGACTTACATATTCTCATCACCTTCTCACTCACATTTTCATATCCTTACTCCTATCTACCTAAAACCTTGTTGCTCTACGATACTTTACCTTACGACCTACACCTATCTATTTATACTACTCACAACCTTCCTTTAACTTGCTAGCACCATAAATTTCCTTTCGTGCCTTCTCAGTTGTCCTTAAATATAAGCAATTACTTTTCCTGGTCGTTCTATTACTTGTTGGATGAATACTTGGCTTGTCTTATTGACCACGAATACTATAATTTCGTGTACCTCATATGATCTCAAATATCACCTTTGATTTTTTTCCATTCATTAGCCACGATAGGTGCCAATTTCTTATGGAGTGTATACAATATTGTAGTGAGACCGTTGTTACAAGATCATTTACTCTTTAGCTCATTATGCTTAGGTGGAAACCTTCTTCCGTATTTCCTCAGCTAGTTCACTACATTTATCTTGCATGATCTATTGATTTATCTGTAACCTCTTGTCTAGCCATAAGCGGGATCTTCCTGAATCAACTACTAATTACTCGTTGATCCATTCTCATATATATATATATATATATATATATATATATATATATATATATATATATATATATATATATATATATATATATATATTCTGCATAATCTCTCTTGGTACATATCCTTTGTCTTAACTTACCTCTCGCCACTAGCTCCTGATGTATCACGTTTCCATTCACACTTATTTATCAATAACATCCTGGCCGAAAACGTTTACTGCCTCTCCCAGGTGTCGTGCTTGTATAATGATCTGGAGTCGCAACATATCTGTAGGAACAGAATAAATACAACATCATCCCTTTCTCCTTTTCAACATATTCTTCCTTTACCATTCCATAGTTACCTAAACCGCTTAACTCCGACTTAATACCATATCACACCATATCCCCCCCCCCCCCCCGTTAGGGGAGTACTAAGATTTAGTACTACGCGATCTACCTATAGATGTTTTACCTCTTTGTCTTTGGCATATTTTCACATCATCAATGAACCTTAATCGCCTTATGGTAACCTTCTATACCAGGGATAACAAAATTTCTTACGCACGAAGGTGACACCTAGTGTAACTGGAACACTAGTCCCTTAAGATTAACTCTGCTTAGAGTGATTGATTTAGGTAAGCGACTTCCTAAATGACCTTTAAAGATTCTTCGTCAGCTGTCTTTTCTATTATTCTTGGAACATGATCTCTGAAATTCTCACGATGTCGACTATTATCAAATCTTTTGGTCCCTAATTCATGTTCGGTTTTATCTTGTTTACTAGACCATACTAATTTTTGTTACTACAGGGGGTCTAACTTAGCCTTCCAGTAATCATGTTGGACTCACCAACTCATTTCTCAAAATGAGGATATGACTTTTGGCCTATACTCTATTTTTGTCTCAAGGTCATTCACCTCTTGTCTTTTCCTTCACTTTACTATAGACTCTATCATCGTGTCATATTTTGATTACTGTTATCACCTATTTATCATATCTTACTCATAATACTTTATTTACTCTTTTCTTATTCTCCTACTAATATTTCTATTTATCACTTTATTCTCAAAACATCAACAAAGCATTCTTTCGCTTTTATCCTCCTTGCTCCATCCACTGGCTCTTCGGGTTGCCTAACATTCTCTCTTTACTAGGGACGAGAGCCATACAAAGGTAAATATTTATCTCTTCTAGGATTGTGCCAATCATCTAAATTTTCTGGACATTCTACTATTTCATATCTAAATGTACTATTCTAGAGTGCACCATTGAGCTGTCTCACAAGGAGAACTATTACCACATTTGC
This sequence comes from Nicotiana benthamiana, assembly GCA_034376525.1. Classification (NCBI taxonomy): domain Eukaryota; kingdom Viridiplantae; phylum Streptophyta; class Magnoliopsida; order Solanales; family Solanaceae; genus Nicotiana; species Nicotiana benthamiana. Next base: position 14,331,062 of record CM067335.1, read on the forward strand.
AATATCCTTCGGAAATGTCATCAAAACTAACAATCCATCCACCATTTTGGGTTACTCTAACTCCAACCGGATCCTGATATCCCATATTTCTCATAAATAATATTTGTTAGCTCCTATATGGCATAACAGAGATGGGTGTGGGCAATTGTATAGATCTCTGTTATTGTTGAAAGTAACTCATAATACTTATGTTTCTCTGCCTGAATTGTAAAAATTGATAATCTTCACTAACTGGATACCTCGTAACCTTATTCACCTTGCTTTTTTTGCTTGTTAAAGCTTGTATCTACCTTCTGATCCTCTTATTACTTTTTATCATATGAGTGCATAGATATTCATGTTTTAAGGCTCCTTATCAAGAAGCTTACACGTATTAGTACACACATAATCTACAGAAGACCTTACATTTACTCATCATAAGCGTGATGCAAAATCGAGTTCCTCTAACTCAGCTCTTCTAGAGCCACATTCAATCGCTTACCAACTGTCTTTATGGATGTAGGTATTGTTGTATTACGAATAAAGTCGAATTTAGGAGTTTGAATTCTTACAACTGAGTTTTACCACACGATCTATAATATGAAAAAAGAGTGACAATCCTAAATACCATGTAGCCTCCTGATTATAAATGTAGTGCACACCCATAAACAAGACTCTACGAGACACGGCTTGTGGAATACCTAAGACAGTATCGAAGGGCCGCGACGGGCACCCATTGCCTTACTCAACCGAATACCAATATAACATATCTTTCTTATTATACTATCATAGGTAAATGAGCCAAAAATTTTGTCATGAGATAACAAGAATAAAACATAAGGGAATACTCAACATATGACGACCCAACATGATATACAAACTTATACATGTGACATACGGGCCTATAAGGCCGACATGACCATTTGTAAACTCAAAACATAGGCCGACAAGGCCATACAAGTATCCATACATATGAAATTTGTCTACAAGCCTCTAAGAGTATATAAAATTATAAAGTTCGGGATAGGGCTACGACATACCAATCAATACATATCCAAAACATACTGACTAAATAGGCAACTCCGGAGCACGTGGAGTGCATCAACACCTTTCGCTGAGCTGATAGCCTACTAGAAGGACTATCAACCTATCAATCGGGACCTGCAGGCATGAAACGCAGCATCCCCGGGCAAAAGGGACATCAGTATGAATAAAGTACCAAGTATGTAAGGCAGGAAAGTATAAATAAAAACAGTAATGTAAAGAGAGATAGATAAGATACAACTATATCTGAGTGCCTCTAGGGCTACTAATATGAAATGCATAATACATATATATATATATATATATATATATATATATATATATATATATATATATATATATATATATATATATATATATACATAAATTTTTTAAAACATACGCCTCTATGGGCATCATCATCATATCGTACCCGACTTCAAAGAGGACTCAGTAAAAATGTACCCGACCATCATAAGCTCAGTAGAATCGTAATCGGCCACGTAAAGCTCGGTAAACCCAACTGATCAGTGGTTCCATAATAGGTGACATATCCGGCCGTATAGTGCGGCTCAGTAGAGTAAAATAGATATTATATATAATGCATGCTAGACTAATGTCTAAACCTTTCGGAGTGATGTAAGGTCGTTTCACCTTCGATTAACACTATGTACATTCATACCATCAATATGAACCCCAGTAGGATTTAAGGATCATACATACTTGCTTAGAATAACTTTATAAGGAAAGAACAACATGGGCAACCTTAGTTGCTAGGAGTAGATCCGTAATGAAATAGTGTATCATTTATGTTCATTTTATTTTAGATCATGCCAAAAGAAAGAAGGAAGTGTCTTAACATACCTTTGAAATCTTTTATCCAATCGTCAAGCAAGCTCAATATGATCTTCTTATGTCTACAATGAGTAAACCGACTTTATTGTCATTATATAAGCATTGTAACTCTCATATTTGGAAACCAATATTCCACAAGAAAACGGACAACATCCTCCGTTTTTACTACATCCCATATGTTACCAAAAGTCACCAAATAGCCTAAACAATAACAATCTAATTCACAATAAGCTCTCCGATTTGTTCAACATCCATTTTGAGCGGCAAACTCGATTTTCGAATAACCAAATATGGTTTGAATCTAACCCCTTTTCCATGAATCTGTCTACAACATATATAACACCATACTTATGCTTATAATATTATTTTAATCCTAAAAAGTCATAAGCATAATTTTCAAATATAGTCCACATACCTAGCACCTTAACCTTTATCGTCAACATCTTATTTTTTATGTTATTTTCTTCAATCCACTTAATTAGCACATAGATAAGCTTAACAATAGCAGCCACAATAAAACTATTTATAATAATTTCCAGCCACAACAAACCATATATATAGGCTCAATACAGCCCACAAAAAAGATAATGATTCCTTATGCTATGTCAATTACTATCTTGTAGATTTTCTCTCAAACAACTCAACCAACACATAATTGACCTTAAGCACAACTAACAACATGATTTAAATACCTTAGGCAGTAGATACAACTTAAAATTTCCAGTTGGTGTAGTTCACAACAACCCTCAATCACACCACAACCCTAGAGGAGTTGTATTCTCTTCTTGAATCAACTTTTGTGTTCATGTTGGTGTGTAAACACTTGTATTTCACCTTGAAACTCTAATATACATGAAGGAGGTAATGATTCTTAGATTAATAATAAACAACAATATAAAATTTGAGGTTAATTACTTACCTTTGAAGAACCCTCCAAAGCAACCACCAGATGAAGAACTACGATCTAGCAAGCACTACAAGATTTTTAACATTGAATGCATGTTTTTGTCTTAGGTTTTCACCCCCATAATTATAGAGGAGCCCTTGGAGAGCATTTAAGAGGGTTTAGTAAATATTGTGGATGAGAAAAATGAGATAAAACGACATATAATACAAGCTGAAGTTTAAACCGACTTTGTGGGTCCCGTGGGAGCTGCTTGCGCAAGCTCACGAAAATGTGAATATCTCTCTAGTCCAATGTCATATCGATGAATGGTTTAATGAGTTACAGAATAGACTCGTAGATCTTAAATATATATATATATATATATATATATATATATATATATATATATATATATATATATATATATATATATATATATATCATACCTTGATTCAAAGTATATTTTGAGAAAAGTGCAGCTACATTTGACCTAAATTTCAGCACATTATGAATGCAACTTATGATGACCTTTGCAAATTTTGTTCCACAACTCGCTTGACATAAAATCATAACACACGACTATCATATAACTAAAATAACTCATAACCTAACCTCATTATCATGTTAATCACCCTAGTCTCATCTATAAAGTATATGTTATAACATTCCAAACTTGTCAACTTTCGAGGAAACTTATTTTCTTCAATTCGTTTAGCATCTAATCTTTCCAACCCTTTTGGTACTTGTTTTTAATGATCTTATAAATTTTTAAATTCCAAGATAATATGATGAACTTGTTGGATTTTTTATGTATTTAATTAATATATTAAATACTTAAACGAGGGTGAATGGGAAATGGAGGGAAATGAAATTTTTGAGTGAAATTTTAAGTCCCCTCCCCCCCCCCCCCCCCCGGTAAATGGACATTGTCCCATACTGGAAGAGGGAAGAGGTTTTTATGGGCATATAAGCAATTGCTCTTCTTCTAGATATTAAAGAGCTGAGAAGAAGGCGAGCCTCGCGCCGCCGTCGTTGTCATTGTCGCTTGATCGGCTTGGCTTCGGCTTCAAATTCGGATTTGGATTTGGTCAAATGCTCAACTAACTTTTTTGAGCAAATTTATTTGTTAATAGTAAAATATTAACAGAAATGTTATTAAATATTTGTTTTAATAACAAAATATTAATATTAAATCCAATCCATTTTTCTATTTTAGTAACAAAAAATTAACTATCCTCTTCAATTTTTCCTCTTTATTGTTGAGTAAATAGCCATTTATGTAATGACATTTATGATGTGATCACTTTGCAGAAATAGACATTCTGAAGAGTTGCTTCTCTTCAGATTTCAGCCCAACTTTGGCTATAAATACAACACTATTCTGTTCAGAATTTCACTACGATTTCTTTTCCATCTTCTGCATACTTTTAGCATCAAACAAAGCAAAAGTAAGTATGATTTGCTACCGAACTTTGTGTTCGTTGAAACACTGGGGTTTGAAGTACCACTACACTAGTGTGTAATTCGTTCTATCCTGAGAGGAAATAGTCCATAACCTTGGATACTAGGAGGGAATTAAATTCCTTAAGGAAACACTGTGGATTCAGTGGGCTCGAATTGGTTTTCTGTCATTTCTGTTTATGTTCATTTCTATTTATATCCATTTATATTTCTAGAATTATTTTACAAATACAGTATACTAACAGAACTTACGTTATGTACTTTCAAAAACAATCTCATTTATGAACTTACATCAATTGGCTTACGACGTACTCTCACGTACGAAAACATGGGATGTAACAGAGGGAATAGTGAAGCCATTAATACATACAACAAGATGGGAGTATTCTATTTAAAAAAAATGTTCAAAACTTCGAACTATTAGGAGTCTAAGAACTAAGCTTCTAGATACCAGCTAACAAATCTCTTGAGCTTTTGAACTCCTTTTATGTCCTAATTAGTTGGAGAATCAAAATTATTCCAAGATTGATGAATGATAATATTACTTGTTAGCAAGTATGAGTACTCAAATGCTAGAAGTAATTTTACCTATGAATTTGTCATATACGGAAAAACGGATCCAGAATTAAAAAAAATAAAATATATATATATATATATATATATATATATATATATATATATGTTCGGAGAAAAGTTATTGAACCCATAATCAAGCCTCTAGATACAAATATAAATTATAGTGTAAGTATTTTTTCATCCTTACTTAGAGTTATCATATTTGAGTTTTAAAACATTGAATCATCTTTGGCAAGCAGCTTTCACCTAAGGTGGAATACGATTAAGAATTAGTTGAAACTAAAAATGATTCAAGAACAAGATGGGAACAAAAAAATAATAGGGAAAATGTTGAAATATACCTCTATACTTTTTGGTTCTGGCACCCGGTACGAGTCTTATATGGTTTAAGATATTTTTGTATAATTTGGTTGAAAACAGACGTTATTTGACGTGTTTTGGACCTAAATATCTAAAATTGGAAAAATTAAGAAGTTTGAATGAAAAGTATTGATTTTGAGGCTTTATTCCTCATTTATGATATTATTTTGGCGATTTGATCACACGGTTAAGTTAGTAGGATGTTGTCGAGTTGATGTGTATATTTGGTTAGGACCGAGGGCTCGGGAATGTCTTCGGAGGTGTTAGGGGTGTTAGAACTTAAGAATAATTACATAAATTGTTGTTGCTGGTGTTCGGGTGAACTGTTCTCTACGATCGCATTCCTCTTCCTGCAATCTGGGTCGTGACAACTTCAAAAACTACTTAAAACACAAATGCAAGGGATGTACCTTGAAGATCTCATTGTTCGGTTGAGAATTGAAGAGGACAACAAAGCAGCTGAAAGGATAGGCCGTGGAAATTCAACAATAATGGGAGCAAATATTGTTGGAGAGAACAAATAGAGGAAGAAGGCTTTTGGACCAAAATACAACCAAAGCAAGAAGCGGATCAGTAGAAACTGCTACAACTATGAAAAAACCGGACACAAATCTATAGAGTACTGTGCTCTGAAGAAAGACAAGTAGAAGGGTCAAGCAAACATGGTTGAAAAGCATGATGATGTTGATGACTTATGTGACATGCTTTCCGAATGCAACTTGGTGGGCAATCCTAAAGAGTGGTGGATTGATTCTGGAGCTACTCGCCATGTTTTTGTTGTTAAAGAAGTTTTTGCTACTTATGCTCCCGTTGGACTCGATGAGACATTTCTATGGGAAATTCTGCAAAGTCCAAGATTGAAGAATGTGGGAAGATATCTCTCAAAATGACTTCCGGCAAAGTGGTGACTTTGAACAACGTCCTTCATGTTCCCGAAATTAGGAAGAATTTAGTCTCTACTGGACTTCTAGTTAAGAATAGTTTTATATGTGTTTTTGTTTCTGATAAGGTTGTAATAAGTAAGAATGAAATTTTTGTAGGAAAATGTTACTCACTGAGGGCCTTTTCAAGCTAAATGTAATGGCTGCTGAAAATAAAAATAAAATTTCAGCTTCGTCTAACTTACTTGAGTCAAATGAATTATGGCATATACATTTGGGTCATGTCAATTATAAAACCTTATGGAAAATGATTAATTTGAAAGTATTGCCTAAGTTTGAATGTGACAAATCAAAATGTCAAGTATGTGTGGAATCTAAGTATTGTAAATATCAAGAAGGTCTTGACTATTTTGATACGTACTCTCCAGTTACAAGTATTACGTCCATAAGAACGTTAGTCGCGTTAGATGCAGTTTATGGTCTTGAAATTCATCAAATAGATGTTAAGACAGCCTTCTTAAATGGAAAGTTGGAGCAAGAAATCTACATGAAACAACCTGAAGGATTTGTGGTTCTAGGTAAAGAAAAGAAGGTCTGTAGACTTGTTTAGTTCCTTCATGGACTAAAACAAGCACCCAAACAATGGTATGGGAAATATGACCAAACAATGTTGTCCAATGAGTTTAAGATAAATGAATGTAATAAATGTGTATACATTAAAAATGTTCCAAACCACATAGTCATTGTTTGCTTATATGTGGTTGATATGCTCATAATGAGTAATGACATTGCCAATATAAATGCTACTATGCGTATGCTAACTAGCAAGTTTGATATGAAAGATTTGGGAGTTGCTAATTTAACTCTGGGAATTAAAATCCATTAGACTTCTCAAGGTCTGACATTCTTACAATCTCATCATATTAAGATAATACTTGAAAAATTCAAGCACTTGGGCGTTAAAGTTGCAAAGACTCAAATTGACATGAATCTTGCATTAGCAAAGAACAAAGGCCAAAACATATCACAATTGGATTATGCTCGTGTGTTGGTATGTTTAATGTACATCATGAATTGTACACGACCAGATATAACTTGTGCTATAAGTAAATTGAGTCGATACACTAGCAATCCAGGTCAATCTCATTGGATGGCCATGAAATGAGTTTTGGGGTATTTAGCACATACCCAGGACTTTGCTTTGAACTACATTAAATATCCTACGGTCATTGAGGGATACTGTGATGCAAATTGGATCACCGGATCAACTGATTCCAAGTCCACAAGTGGATATGTAGTCACTATTGGTGGATGAGCGGTATCTTGGAAGTCGTCCAAACAAACTTGTATTGCCCGCTTTACAATGGAGGCTGAGTTCATAGCCTTGGATAAAGTCGATGAAGAAGCTGAATGGCTTCGGAATTTTTTGAAAGATATTCCATTTTGACCTAAACCGTTGGCACCAATACGTATACATTGTTATAGTCAAGCGACAATTGGAAGGGTAGTGAGCATTATGTATAACGCTAAATCTCGTCATATACAACAAAGACATAAAACCATTAGACAATTACTCTCTAGAGGAATTATCACGATTGACTATGTAAAGTCAAGTGATAATATGTAGGATCCACTTACAAAAGGCCTAACTAGAGAGGTAGTTGAGAAGTCATCAAGGGGAATGGGACTGTGATCGAGAATAAGTCATAGTGGCGGTAACTCTACCTAGAAGACTAAAGATCCCAAGATCTAGGTTCAAGGAGATCAAACAAAGTCATTAATCACGGTTCAAAATTTTCAACTAAATTTTTGGTCCATTCTCGTGATGAGACAATATTCAGTACCAAAGATAAAGCACTAAGGCTTTTTAATGATTTATAATTTTGATATGGGGTATATCAAATTGTGTATCTACAGGATGACATGTTTAGGAATCACTTATGTAAGTGTGAAGTCTTAGCCGCTTCAAGGAGAACTTTGTAAGGCCAGTTCTCTACACACTTATGAAACCATGCAATATTCATGGCTAAAACGAACACAACAATGACAACCACAGACGGTTAAGGGTTAGTTGTGTGACTTGTGGTTGTCTAGGTATACACCAAAGTTCGATGTTTCAAAGATATCAAATCCACCGATAGAACGAGTATATCCGACATAAGTTCACTACGGAAAGTTCAAACGAAAACCTACTTATCCAGATACAATCCTTACTTGCGAATCACACAGTTTTTCATGTATACTTTGTGATATTGCAATTCCCCATTCATGTGGTGGATTATTGTTTTTTTTTATGTATTTGATTAATATATTAAATACTTCAAAGAGGGTGAATGGGAAATGAGCAAAATAAATTTTTTGAGTGAAATTTTAAGTTTCCCTCCCTGGTAAATGGACGTTGTCCCATATTGAAAGATCAAGAGGTTTTTATGGGTATATATGCAATTGTTCTTCTTCTAGCTCTTAAAGAGTTGAGAAGAAGGCAAGCCTCGCGTTGTAACTCGCTCGGCTTCGACTTTGGCTTTAGATTCGGATTTTGAATACAGATTCAGATTTGGTCAAATGATCGATTGATTAATTAACTTTGTGGACCAAATTTATTTGTTAATAGTAAAATATTAACAGAAATGTTATTAAATATTTATTTTAATAACAGAATATTAATATTAAATCCAATTCGTTTTTCTGTTTTAGTAACAGAAAATTAACTACCCTCTTCAGTTTTTCCTCTTTATTGTTAAGTAAATAGCCATTTATGTAATGATAGTTATGCTGTGATCGTTTTACAGAAACAACCATTCTGAAGAGTTGCACCTCTTTAGATTTCAATCCAACTTTGGCTATAAATACAACACTATTCTGCTCAGATTTTCACGACGATTTTATGAGTTTCTTCTCCTTCTTCTGCATACTTATAGCATCAAACAAAGCAAAAGTAAGTGTGATTTGCTACCGAACTTTGTGTTCGCTGAAACATTGGGGTTTGAAGTACCTACATCAGTGTGTAATTCGTTCTACCATGGGAGAAAATAATCCATAACCTTGGATACTAGGAGAGAATTAAACTCCTTACGGAAATACTGTGAATTCAATGGGCTCGAATTGATTTTCTGTCATTTCTATTTATGTTCATTTATGTTTATATTCTTTTATATTTTCCAGAATTAATTTACAAATACAGTATATTAATATTTAGTTTATCACAAATAGAATAGGAAGTGCTTATGATAATTATGCTACTAGGATTAGCGAAATTTGAAAGTCTCTTATATGTTGAATTCTGTTGGAGAGGCTAAAATTGAAGGAATCAAATTTCTATTTGGTGAACCTGTTAAAAAAACTTGTGAATGAAGACTAAAATAAAGCCCGTAGGAGAGAGCTTCTTTTCATGCTTTCTTGTGAACTAATTACGCCAGAGGCGTATTTAGAATTTAAATTTTATAGGTTCAACTCTTAAGATTTATAGCATTTAATCCATTATTTTTTTTAAGTTATAGGTTCACATCTACTATTTATCGCAATTATAATAAATTTTACACATAAATTTTTACTATGCAACAAAAATATTGGATGAATTCAGTTAAACCCGATATCGAAGGACCGAATCCACCAATGCAGAGAGATAAATAATACTAGTAATACAAAAATTGCACCCTACTTATATAAACAATTTCCTTTTTTTCTACTTTGACGAGAATAATTTTCAAGAGAAATATGAGTTTTGGATGTTGAAGTTAAACAACAACAACTACTCAGTATAGTCTCACAACGTGAGGTCTGGGGAGGGTAATATGTAAACGAGACTTACTCCTACCCGAAAGAGATGAAAGGCTGTTTCCAAAAACTTAGAAGTTAAAAACTTAAAACTGGAGACTAACTAGTGAAATTTGGCGTTTGTAAGTAATTTTTGTATGACGACTATGTTTTTGTTTCTATTTTAGAAAAATGGAATATAATCTAATCGGTTATGGTGGTGAAAAATAAGGATGGAGAAGAGAAGTATTTCGGGAGAGGGTTTAATGGCATGGGATGGTGTTAGCCATGGTGGAGGGAATTAGCGGTCAAAGGCCAGTTTTGAACTATTTTTCTGACGCTAGGTTCATTGTTACCTATGGTATATATTTGTTCCTTTATCGAAAAATAATTATATTTTTTTGGTTCAAAATAAATAATTTTTTAGTTATTTTTATACATATTAAAAATTTTGTTTTCTAATACTAATTAATATTAAAATTAACCATATTAATTTTTCTCTTCATATAAATACTTCTAATACATCCTCCAATATTATTTCCTCCAAGGATAATATAGAAAAAAATAATAAATGTATTTTTGAAATTTAAAAAATTATCTATTTTAAATCGTAAAAAATTTAAAAAGTCACGGACACCGGAGGGAGTATAGTTTAAGAAAGACGTCTAAGAAAGAGACAGACGTGGCATCTTAGAAATTCTAAAAATTGTTGCTACGTACCAAGTGCTCTTCCCATTAACTCTTTCTCTCTCTTCTCTCTCTCTTCTCTCTCTCTTCCAACCCCGTCCCCATGAAGAGACATGCTTTCTCTCTCTTCTCTCTCTATTCCTCGAAGCTAAGAATAGCATCGTTTTACCTACTTTTCTTGGTCATTCTGAAAGTTAAAAGTCTAAATTGACACAATAAACCCTTTAATACAATTATTATACAAACAAGTCATAAACACCCGACACTTAATTACCCGATTGATTTTTCTAGGATATGGGTTGCGCATCTTCAGTTGCAGGTATCATTTTTTTTGGTGTAAAACCCTCGTTTCTTTTTCAAAAAAAATAATCTGGATTTGTTACATTTTTGCTTGATTTTGGATTAAAATTGAACTTAATTGGGTTCATTAACTAGTTACCCTAAATTCCTTTTACGTGGGCACCCTCAGAATTAATTCTTATTGACTGTTGAGATTATATTTTCTGACCTTGATTTTATTTTATTTTTATTCTTTTATATCTATATTAAGTTGTGGTTGGGAGTAGGGTGGAGAGGGAGCATGGACGGAGCTATATTGTCGGCTGCGGTTTCAGCTGAATCTATTAGCTTTGATTTAAACCTTGTATTTGTCTTAACAAGTTCATTGAATTTGTACCATTTAGAACCTAGTAACTTAAAATGATTAGGACCCCGAATGCATAAGCTTAAAATCTTGGCTCCGCCTCTGAAAGGGAGGGAAGAGGCTTATCCTAGCTAATGTTTGTTTGATGAAGGAGATTTTCATTAAAATAGCATCCAGGGGATGTAAAAGTACAATAGAGTAGCTTCATTGCAAATGTACTACTCTACAAGTTCTAAGGAGCTGATAAAATCTTAAAGTTCTTCATTGTTAATTATATAGTAAGTTAGTCCAGCAAAACAAGGTTTGGAACGACACCTAACTTTACAGAATGGATTGGAGTTGAAATTCCATCAAAACATATGCGGTTCGTTTCTGTTCAAATACACCAAAAATGCAAGCAGGGACTGATTGCTATATCTTCTTGATGGATTTCCCAACTCTCCACGTACCCCAACTAGTATAGTAGGGATACTATTTTGCTTCTGATGTGCGTTGTATCATCCTTCTTGATTTCATATCTTTCCTATTTGTCATATTTGTCATGTTTGTCATATTTGTTTCATATTATTTTGTTGATGTTACTAATATTGTCTAATTTGTCTTTTTGTCTTCTTGAGCCGAGAGTTTTTCGGAAACAGCCTCTCTACTCCTTCGGGGTAGGGGTAAGGTCTGCGTACACACTACCCTCCCCAGATTCGACTAGTGGGATTTCACTGAGTCGTTGTTGTTGTTGTTGTTCCACGTACCCCAACTAGAATAGGCCTCCTTTAAGTTGAAGGCATCACTCAGTGAAACCCAAGAAATGCTCAAAAATAGCTTCCAAATATCTTTTGCAATGCTGCAATGAAGAAATATAGCCTATGGGAGATTTTTCTCTTCCAAATTACTTTCCAACGCCAATTTTCTAGCATAACGCTTCTCAAGAAAGAGCATGTATTGGCAGATTTGACAGTAAATATATCATTCCTAGCGCCATGCCAATTTAATTTGCGCATGTGTATTTATATTACAGACTCCAAAATCTCAAATAGACTGAGGAGGTTGTTTAGTTAATACTTGTGTTTATGCAGATAGGAATTCAGGACGGGCTGCTGGCCTTAATCCGGATAATGGTGGAGCAGTTGACCCTAAAAATCTTAAAGTGAAGGTAAAGCTTGAGCTTGAGCCCTTTGTACTATGGCAGAGTATTAGTCCATATGTATCCAACTTATGTCACTCTTTTTGTGTTGGATGACTCAATAATGTTAGGCCTATTCTACCGATGCACGAAACTTTTTCTGCTATTGTCCCCTCTTTCCTAGGTTCCCTGCAATGATGGTAAATGATAAACATTTCCTGAATGAACTTGAAGAAGACCCACATAGTCCTTGTTTATCTTCTATATTGTTTCTGGTGCAAATTTCACTATGGTAAAAGATTGGTAGGCCTCAAGAGTTTCTCCTTTAATTTGCTTTTATTCTCATTTTGATTTTTTAGTTGCGCGTGTGATAGTTATATAATGTTAAAGGCATATTGTAAGTAAAGAAAAAGTATGTTCATTATAGCAGTTTAGGCTTTTCAATGAGGCGGCTCACATAATTCAATATGGAATTAGAGCAAAGAGAAGTTTTAGATTCAGGTCTTAAATGCCACGTTTCATTCGAAGTAAAAAGTGCAATTACTTTTCCATAAAAAAGAATCAAGCCCGGACTTGAGAGTTGAGAAGGAGTAAGGCCCATGTGCAAGGATGACATGCACAATTGAGAAATGGTTCAAATTTTTTCCTTATAAAAAAAGAGTGAGTTTTGGAAATATAATTAAGTAAATAACGGTTATTCTCTCTACCAGCTTAAGCTCTAGATGGGACGGTCCACAAAATTCAACAATATCGGTTTATACTAAATCTGATGCATTAATGACTCGAGCTGGTACGATTAGGAAGGTGTTGCATTAATGTTTCCTGAATTGCAGAAATTTCTTCAATTCACTTTTTAGCACATGCATGGCCTGCAGCTTGTTATGGTCTCTTCACACATTCAAATGTGTGCTAATAGTCTTGGACACTATGTAATCATTCTCATTGTCAAGATATGATCTAATATGTACCTTGCTCCTTATTTCTGATGCTAATATTGCTTTCTTGTCCAAACGTCATTTGCAGCTGGTACTCTTGGGTGATTCTGGTGTTGGTAAAAGCTGTATTGTTTTGCGCTTTGTCCGTGGTCAATTTGATCCAACATCTAAGGTAAGAATATATTGAACAAATGTGTTCTTATATTATGTGACATCCGTCTATTGTATTTGGTTCCCACCTCCCACCTTTTTTTCCTTACTTTCTGGTGTGCGTTAGGTTGGCTATGTTGGTGTATCTGTGTCTTGTTTTTCAAAAGAGCATTTATAATTCTTGCTTTGATGATTTTAGGTGACTGTAGGAGCTTCTTTTTTGTCTCAAACAATAGCGTTGCAGGACTCAACTACAGTTAAATTTGAAATATGGGATACAGCGGGTCAGGAGAGGTATTGCCAGCCAAGTTTCATGTTGGATTTATCTCTTTCTAGTCTTGATTCTGAATAATTTTTGTTTTCATAACTGGGAAATCACCATGAACTTGCTAGCCTCCACACCTTGACTCTAAAAATGATAAATCCCTGTTGATTTAACAAAAGATATTGTAAACTAGACCTTCAAGTTCTGTTATCTGCCTTACTTTCAGGTACGCAGCTCTTGCACCCCTGTACTACCGAGGTGCTGAAGTTGCAGTTGTTGTGTATGATATTACTAGTCCCGAGTCTTTTGCCAAAGCGCAATACTGGGTCAAGGTATTTCGCTTAAAGAATGGAAGAGTGCCTTCTTTCCCTTTTGTTTGTATTCATGTTTGCATGAGATAATAGCTATCATATAGCAATAGCAGTCTACCTTTTGATTTCTTCTTGCAATAATCTTTTTTTATTTTCTCAATTTCTTTTCTTTTTTTTCTTTTGTGGAAGTAATTTGCTAGCCGGTTTGTGTAAGTGACCATTTCATTTCTCTTTTGATAAGGTAAACAGTTTTAGTTATGTTATGGTAATCCCTGCATACAAGTAGTATACCAAAAGTAGAGAAACCTAGACCAAAATATGGGTCTTTACATAAGTTACCGAATCATCTATACAAACAAGAATCTCATGGATACACCAAAAAGAAACTAGAGACACGAGGCTATTCTTCACATGTACAATACCATATTCTAATTCTCTATTTATCCACTTTTTTCTTCTTCTTTATCCTTTCTTCTTGAGGGGGGAGGGGGGAACACAGGATCTTTGTTCTGCTGGGCTGCATTTATCTATGTGTAAATGAGTGCATTTAATACTCATCATAGCAGGAGATTCGGTTTTAATTAAAGGAGATTGCACCTTTTCTTATGACTTGATACGCCAGGGGATTTGCTCTATTCGATTGGAGCCAAATTCGCAGGAATCCAATCCTCTTATATGGTCACTTGGTCATTCCCTCATCATTTAGTAAAGCAAAAAGTATATCAGATGCACCGGTTTAAAGGTGTGAAACCATGGTGAATGAAGGTGTTGAAAAGGAATGAGGTAAACCTAAATCACAATAAAGGACACTCTCGAAAGACCTACAATTTTTGGAATCATGCAGACTTAGTGAAAGATAAGGCACAATGGAAGAAATCTATATAAGCGATGTTAGCACGTTTGCTTTAGGCCCTATGTTTTCTAGGAGTCTTTTAGCCATATCATAGATTTTTATCCTAGTAGTAAATTTAGATAACTTTTGATACTTTTTGTTTTGTATAGTGTTGACCTGAGATGAATTTACATGGAGAAACTTGGTAAGTGAGAATTCATATGCCGAACCCCAACCTTTTGGGACTGAGGCATAGTAGTAAAGTAGGGTTTTTTCACAAAGATGCATAGCAGTAGTTGCTGTAAAAAAATAATCTATGTTACATGCTCACAGGTTTCTGATATCCAAAAGAACACTAGCGCACCAAAATCTCGTTGATTGAAATGATGAAATGAAAAATTGCTTCTTCTAGTATTTTAGTTAGAGTGGATTCACTTCTACAGCTGTTTGTGTGTATTTTGGTATATGCATGCAATTTATCCAATTATGATGAAAATGATATTTACTAGAAAAAATGAGGTCAAAAGGACGTGGGAGTAACCATATGTCTAGATTATGTTATCTCTTTTCATTTTGGAATTTAGTGTTAACACATCGCATTAAATGAAAATGTTACTTCCCTTTGACTGCTCTAAAATCACATTCTGTCCAATGAAAGGTCTTTGTCTTGTGCGAAGGAGTGAGATCTTGCAATTAGGTGTGTGCAAAACTTGGGAAGGGGCAACCAATGTGGGTTGACAGCCAAAGATGACCTTAAAGAGATTTTCACGTGTGAAACTGAACTTAATGCAGACTCTTTTCTATTCATAAACCTACTTTTAAGGCCTGGGATCAAAAAGTAAAAAGAGGGAGCAACATTCTCAATCTTCACTTTTTCTCTTGTTTCAGTAGGAGTAAACCTGTGGTTTAGGACCATAAATATTGAATTGTGAAATTTCTGTACCTCTACCTTGAGTTCATGTACAATGTTGATTATTCTCCGTGTTATGTGTCCTTGATATGAACCAAGAACCGGAGTAGGAGGTGACAAACTAAATTGCTGTAAATCTCTAGAAGATTCTTTCAAGGTTTATGTAGGGAAAAAATGTCAAGTTTACCTGCTGTTATCATGAGCTTATATGTTTTCAAGCTCATTCTTGCCCCTAGGGATTCCTGATAGAAGAATTTATTACAAAATTTGTTTGTTAATACAGCAGTTCTTTGTTTGATTAGAACAATATTTGGCAAAAGATGGAAAGATAAAAGATAGATAAATGATACTTCTGGTCATAACTCAAGATGTAGGTATTCTGCATGAGATCCATATCTGAGAGATGTCGATCAGCACAAAGGATAAAGTCGAGTATGCTGGTTCATGATTATTGGTGTCTTTCTTCTTTCTCTAAGTGAGTCATTCTGTCGGACACAACAACAACAACGAGACCTCAATCCCAAGCAAGTAGGTTCAGCTTTATGAATCTTCACATTACATGTGACCAGGGGCGGATTTAGGGGGGCGCAAGGGAGTTCACCCGAACACCCTTCGCCGAAAAATTACACTGTATATATAAGGCAAAATCTGTTTTTCTCTATATATTAAGTTTTGAACACCCTTGACACAATCCAAAAGTGTAGTGGTCAAGGGGTTTCAAAATCTACATAAGGTCATGGGTTCAATATCCATTAGCTACAAAAAAAATTTTTTGAACCCCATTCGTGGAGATGTTGCCTCCGCAACTGCCTGTGACTAGTCATCCTGTCGAACAAGCTTGTGCTAAATGATATGCGGTCTTCTGAAATAGTCATATATAAAATGTTCTATTTAGTAGCTGCTAATTGATTGGCGTTTGTAGGAATTACAAAAACATGGAAGCCCTGATATTGTCATGGCTCTGGTTGGCAACAAAGCTGATCTCCACGAAAAAAGAGAAGTAACAACACAAGTGAGTATCGTAGTCTTTATCAGCACTGTTAGTCATGAAAATTAATTCTGGCTTACTGATCTATTTGTGGTATTTACTTTTAAAGGATGGAATTGACTGTGCTGAAAAGAATGGTATGTTCTTTATAGAAACATCTGCTAAGACAGCTGATAATATCAACCAGTTGTTTGAGGTATGTTCCTAATGTCATTTCATCTTTCAAATTGTAAACTCTCACCTTTTTAAGGCGTACATTTGTAATTGGGACCTTTATAGGTGAATGCAATGAATTACAATGCGATTAACCTATCTTTTGTCGTATGAGCATTACCTTGTTTCTGGAACTGTCTAAATTTGGATTTTAGTGGGAATAAACGTAATGCAGATGTGGGAGAACTGTTGTTTGTTCATATTATTGGTATTCTTTGGGCTTTCTTTTCAGTTTTCTCTTGCTTTTGTGTTCCTCCTTTTTAAGGTTGGATTTAGAGCAGGTGTAGAGGAGGAAGGAAACATTGTCTTACTTTCTCAGTCTGATCAAGAGAGTTCTCTGAAGATCTTGCTTTCTCTGAAATTAGTTTTATCTAAAGAGAAAAGGTTCCTTTGTTACGGTGTGCACACATTTATATTCTCTTGGACCAGAGAACTCTCAGCTTTTCTGGTTTTGTCCAGTTCCATCATCCATGCTCGGATAGTTCTTTCCCACCCCTCTCTAATGATCTCTTTGCTGAGTATTAATGCATTTGAACACAAATACAAGAAGAAGTAATCCTTCTTCATCTTAAAAAAACAACCCATTTAGCTCATATCAGATCAGTACAATACAAAATAAAAATTAAAGTACAAGACGTTCTCTATATTTCCTAGTGGCATATGAAATATTTTATAGGACTAAAAGACTCCTAGAAAAGGTAGGACTTAAAGTAAGCATACTACTAGTAGTTGCATATATCGTTCCTTATCTTCCATGAGGCCTTATGTTTTGCGAGGTTTGCATTTGGACACAAATGTTGGGTAATATTCACTCATTGATGGCTTTACTTGCAGGAAATCGCCAAGAGATTACCACGCCCGTCTGCTGCTTGACCATCAAGAATATAGATCATAAGCAGCTCTGGCGTTGCTAATTGCTTACAACTGCCTCTAATTCTTCTTTTTCTCATCTCTTGTTCCGATTTATGATCTTGTATCTTGGATCCTCTTCCACGAGGTATCCTGCTACATAATTGTGCGAATTGAGGCGGCAAAATCTCATTTCAACTTGTGGAATTTTCAAATGTTTGAATGATTCAGTAACATATGAAATCTGGTTATTAAATGATAAAGGATATGTTCCTGAAGGTGTATAACAAGAAGCGCGAGACAAAAGAGATCTGTTTCCAGTTCAATAAAAGCTAGCTTATCAGTAATGTCTAATGTCATTGTTGCATTTTCATTACTTGAATTACTTTAATTGAATGATTAACTGGGAATGAGGAATTTTTTAGATAATTTAATATAAGTACTTTAATTTAAAATTAAGTCCAAAATATCTTAGTTGCTTGGTTCGAAATCAAACTTGAAAAATCTAATCCAATCCGAGTTTATTTCGGTCGGATTTGGATAGTTATTTTCCAAACCAAAAATCAAAAATTCAAACTAAAAGTTTTCATATCCAATAAATTCAAACTGGTAGAATGCTAGAATGCTCACCGCCAAAAGTAAATAGATGAGTAGTATCACTTTCTGGTCATTAGCGTAAAATTGATGATGTATGAAATTAGAATTTTAATACTACAATTATCTGGCGGAATAACTACGAATCCAGAATTACAACTCTGAAAATATGGAAAAACATCAAAACACAGAGATCAGTTAATCTTGACTTAAAACCACAATAATCCGATAGAAGTTTCCAGAAACTAACTAATTCAAAACCCCTAAAAACTCTAATAAGTCGATTCGTCCCATTCCACACCTTCATGTGCCTCATGTTCCTTCCTAACCTCTTCCTCTTCCTCTGGAGTGTAATCATTAGTGATATTGAAAATCTTCCTCACAGCTTTATACGACTTGTTCTTAATCCTATCAGCAATCGCTTGACACAACAGATCCATCAAACTCTTAATATCAAGGTAATTAGCAGCCAATACAAGTTCAAATAGGTCTTGAAAGGTAGCATTCACGAATTCCTTGTCGAATTTTTCGATTTCTTCTTTGTTCGACTCCGTCTTCTCATCGGCGTGCATCTTCAGGTACTCTGTAATTTTGGTTAGGTTTTTGGTATCGACGTTTGGGAGCGGAATGAGAGTGTAATCGTCCTCCACCATGTTTTTAATGGTTATTGATTGAACGGCGGCGTTTTCTTCTAACTGAAATTCGTCGCCGTCGGAGGATTTCAAGATCAACATCTTCTTCTCAGTTGCTGTTGATGCTGATGCTGATGCTGATGAGGAGGCGGCTATTGATTGATTGAAGATTTTAGGAGAAATTGAAAGGAATTACAAAACCCTAGGTAAAACTCGAAAAGGACAGTATTTTTGGAGAGTGGAGACTGGAGAGGGAAGATGGAGGTCTATTTATAAGGCATGATTTTCTTTTGATTTTACTGGATTATGAAAAGAGTTCTAGAAACTTCTGAAGTTTTGGGATTGGATATTAATTCTTTTATGCGCTTCCAGTATTTTGGGTGCTTCCCCCTCTTATACGAGTGTGATGATTTTTCTCCCCAGAATTTTGATTGTGATACTGGGTACGTAAAGGATTACGAGATGAAGTTTATCTGGAATAATTATTTATTCTAACACAAAACTATATTATAAGTGTGAAGCCCAAAATTGAACTAAATTACCAAAATACCCATAAAAAACTAAACGACCATTTTACCCTCTAAATTCAATTTAATTCCTAGAAGAGTTCCTATACAATTGAATAGTTTCAATTAAAACACAATACAAAATAGTAAATCACCCCTTTGAAAAAAATAAAGTAGATAGATAATACAATGTGCAAGCATCTCTTGTAGAAACGGTTAGGGAAGCGAGGAATTATGTAGTTAATAGAATTAAAGATGTGACATTTCAGTTTTAATTAATGTGCTAATCGTTACAATTTTATGAAGTGACTATTGGATTTTTTTAAATAGACACAGAAAAGGAAAATGGGAGAAAAGCCAAAAAATTTGAGAAAAAAGAAAAATGCATTTGATGTGCATAGAGAGTGCCACATTACCTTGTCTAGGTCCTTGCTTTATATATCATATATTGTCAAGAATAGAATTCTATTTAGAGTGAATGTCTATCTTGTAGAGAGTTTTACTTTGAGGTTAAGTTATTTTTTCTCCTATAAATAGAGGGGTCTTACATTGTAAACCACCCCAACATTTAATAAGAGTTCTCTCTTTCTCTGCAATATTGCTCTTGTTCTTTTATTGTTTCATAACACGTTATCAGCACGAAGCTCTACTATCTCAAGAATCTCTTTGAGAAAATTAAGATTAGGCATCCAAATATTTTGTCATTTCTTCACAGCACCGAAGCAGAAAATTTTGATGGTTCTACTACCAAGCTTACCATCTATATTGTTACTGAACCTGTCATGCCACTCTCGGAGAAGCTAAAGGAATTAGGATTAAAAGGTACCCAGAGGTATTCATAAGTTTCAGACTAATGATGCAAACCACATAAGCTTTGAACAGGTTAGTAATATTTTATTAAAGAACAATGATTCAATGAGATCTTTTTTCATAATTGCAGACGCTTGATAGATAATTCTTGTTTAACTAAAGTTTAAAGGATTTTCGACATTATATTGTTCGTTTATGTTAATGTTTAATCCATCTTAATCAATCAATAGGATTTTGAAAATTTATTGCAATGGTGAAAGCTGCAATAGTGACTTGCCAAAAAAAAAAAAAAAAAGCAAATAAAGTTAGGACGAAGCCAACAGTGGATATTGTCTTATAAAAGATTTTAAATTATTGGTATGACCCTGAACTTCAAGCTTTTGGTAGGATTTTAAATTGCTTTTAGGCATTAGTGGCTATATATAATTTTTGGAATTAGATTTTATTTATCATTATTGGACGTAGCGAGACAATTTTTGTATATTCACTAGACAAGCTAAGAGAGAAAAGTAACATCAATAGCAGACTAAAAAAGAAAATAAAAACTTGATAATCTTGAGATTGGAGGCTATTGAATCACAATTTCTATAAGTTTATTACATATTTTAATTTTTTCATTGGGAAATTTTCAACCTGTTGCTGTAAGCAAAATTTAAGTGGTGAAAATTCAGTTATTAGACAGTTAGACTATGTTACTGTAACTTAATAGATATCTATTATTGTGATATGGTTCACATTTTATATAACTTTAGATTACACATTCATCTTATGCTTTATTTGTAATGATTTTTCAGTAAGTTAATCGATTAACATAACAGATAATTGATTAACCAATATATTCTATTAAACTGGACTTTTTCCGCAAGGCATGTTAGTCGACTATCCGATTTAGTTAATCGACTAACCTAATGACCGTTGCCTAAGTTAATCGATTATCACTTTAGTTAATCGATTAACTATTATGTTGAATCATATACTTAAATTTGTTTATTCTCATATCTATTTTTCGTATATTTTTTTTGTATGTCAAACCATGAGAAGCAAATATGGATATCTCACAAAGCAAACTTGGATGAACGTCCAATTGTAAAAATATTTGTTTAATTGATTCATGTACACCACATACGATATTCAAAGAGAAGAAATATTTCTCTCATTTAAGTATGTGTAAGGCAGATGTTACTAAAATTTCTGGTAGTAGTAAATTGATTGAAGGCTCCGGAAGAGCAACTATAACTCTGCCTAAAGGAACAATATTTATCATAGAGAATGCAATGTTCTCTTCCAAGTCCAAGAGGAACTTGTTGAGTTTTAAAGATATCTGTCAAAATGGATATCATATTGAGACAATAGATGAGAATAATCTTGAATACCTCATCATTGCAAAGAATGTCTCTGGCCAAAAGAAGGTTATTGAGAAGTTCCCATCTTTATCTTGTGGCCTGTATTGGACAAAAATTAGTGCAATTGAAGCACATTCCACAGTAAACCAAAAGGTTACTGATTCCAATACTTTCGTACTTTGGCATGATCGAATGGGACATCCTGGATCAATTATGATGAGATGGATTATAGAAAACTCAAATGGGCATCCATTAAAGAATTTAAAGATTCTTTTAAATAATGAATTTTCTTGCACTTCTTGTTATCAAGGCAAGTTAATTATTAGACCATCACCAACAAAGGTTGGAATTGAGTCACCTGCGTTTTTGAAACGTATACAAGGGGACATTTGTGGATCTATTCACCCACCTAGTGGGTCGTTTAGATATTTTATGATCTTACTAGACGCATCTTCAAGATGGTCTCATGTGTGCATATTGTCATCTCGCAACCTTGCATTTGCAAAATTAATGGCACAAATAATTCGATTACGGGCACAATTTTCCGATAATTTAATTAAGTCTATTAGACTAGATAATGCTGCTGAGTTTTCATCCCAAGCATTTAATGATTATTGCTTATCAATTGAGATAAAAGTGGAACATCCTGTAGCTCATGTTCACACTCAAAATGGTCTTGGAGAGTCTTTAATTAAACGTCTGCAATTGATAGCAAGACCGTTACTCATGAAAACGAGGCTGCCCACTTCGGTTTGGGGTCACGCCATTTTGCATGCAGCAATGCTAGTTCGTCTCAGACTGATAAATTATCACAAATATTCCCATTTGCAATTAGTTTTGGGTCATGAACATATTATATCCCATTTAAGAATTTTTGGATATGCAGTATATGTGCCTGTAGCACCACCATATAGCACCAAAATGGGTCTGCAAAGAAGGTTAGGAATATATGTTGGGTTTGAACCGCCCTCCATTATTCGCTACCTCGAAACATTGACAGGGAATTTGTTCACTGCACGATTTGCAGACTGTCGATTCGATGAGACACTTTTCCCAAAATTAGGGGGAGAAGTTGGTGAAAACAAACGGGAAATTTTGTGGAAAAATCCATCATTATCTCATCTTGATCCACATACCTCTATTTGTGAAAAAGAGGTGCAAAAGATTATTCATTTGCAAAGAATAGCAAATCAAATGCCAGACGCATTTACGGATTTGAAAAGGATAACAAAATTACATATCCCCGCAGAAAATATGATAGCACTATGTAATAAGTCTGAAAGAAGACAAAATTATTACCGTGAAGGTATCAATGGATATGGACGTGGCAATAGACGAAATTATAATCGTCATCATTGTGATAATGAGAATAATAAGGATTCTCAAAATACTTCACTCTGTGAAAGTAATATATGTCATCGATTTGACATGAGATTTTATACAGCACATATAGATGATTATGATCCATTCATGGTGTGAATGTGACAACATATGATTTATGAATACATATTCATTATTGGAAGAATATGAACATGCTATTGGTATTGAGTATACCACACTCACCTCTAGAAGGAGGGTTGAGATGATATAAGAAAATAATGTCATTATTATGGCATGAATGGTCATTGGTCACGTACCTATTGTACGCCAAAATATTTTGGTAATATGATTATTAAAATAATGCAAGAAACATATATTCCATATAATTTTGACATGACCATAATGGTACAACTTTAAGAGCCAATTATATTATTTTGGAGAAACATAATTGATTACCAATAAGGTATTGTATTGTAGTAAGTCTCAAAGAAACTTATTCAGTTTCCAAAGTATATGCGAAACGATTGATTATATTGAGACTATAAATAGAAGAAAGATTTGATATCTTCTATTACTACAACTTGTAGCATGATAATATGCATGTGAAAGGCTACCAGCTTTATTCTCCAATTTGTACTATACAAACAAAAGAATGCCACAATAAAGTGGATGTTTATTGATATAAAAACCCATATCATAATAAACTTAGAGTTTATCGATAATTGCACATGTCATGATGTAAACCTGAATTTTATCAATATTGATAATTTATTCAATTGGCATTCGGGTTAGCCATATCAATTTAAGTACGATGTGCAACAATAATAGAGAATTCACATGGGTAAATATTAAAGAACTATAAAGTTCTTTACGAATTCTCTTATATTACTTGTTCTTATTAATTAATTGACCAACTAAAGTTGGGGTTGAATCCCATAAATTCTGGAAATATCAAAGGCGAATATGGGCCCATTCGCCTGCCATGTATACCACATATGATGCATCTATGATATGGTTACATGTGCGATTATTATTAACCTGCAACCTGGCCGGTGCTTGCGAGGTAACTTGCTCAGTAGTCTAATTTCGAGCATAATTTCCAGATTTCCTATTCAAGATAGTTCATCTTGATAAGGTGGTTTACATCATAGTTGGTTTAACAAAATAATTTATTGAGTGCCTCCATTTAATAGCTAAATTATTGATTATGAGAACAAAGTTATCTATATCAATTTGATATACGTTATACACGAAAGTATATTATATTCTCCCCTCACAAGTGGTTCAGGGTCAGGAACCAAATATTTTCATCTTATTATTATTGATGTGCAGTGTATATTAACATGATAATGCACAAAGATGTTTTCCCAGAGTTGAGGAAACAAGTTAGTTTTTCTAACATGAGGGGGAGACATGATAAACACTTGAGAAAAAGTTACATGAAACGAATTATCATTTGTATATATAGATCCTCAAATATCATAAAATGAACTTGAAGTTCATAAAAGGATAATTCAATTGCAATATACTGCAAAGCATGCCATAATCATTTGCTGACCCAAAGAAAGTAACTATATTCTCACTGCAAATGCTCATATTAAGTCCTAGAAGGACAAAGTCTTTGATACGCTTAAAGCGTATAGACAAATCGGTTTCAAAAAGAACTTCTTAATAAAGAAGATGAGCAAATGATCAAAGTGATCATAATAAGGAGGCAAGTGATCTAGAAGATCACATGACATAACACTTCATAAAATCTCATGAGAGATTTATGTACCTCAATATATGAATGAAGAGATCGCTATGTTGTCTTTATGGACAATTTTTGGAACCGATATAAAATATTTGTCGTCGACATCTATCATAGCGCTAAGTTTAGATGAGGACCTTAAGTCTATCGAATATAGACACAAAAATATTGGCCAAATGGTAGAGACACAATTCAAGTAGAAATGATTCCATATGATAGACATGTAGTTTTGGACATGTAGTTCAAATACTTGAAAGTATAAAGTCAATGGTATGTGCAATCAGTTTTCAATATCTTATTTGTCTAGCATGACATGAAAAACTTGATATGCATCTAAAGTCTATTATATGGCTTATATGACTTAACTTATATGTCAATCCATGAAGGATTTAAGTTGCTTGAAGCATATACAATTCTTGATCTTAAAGTACTGTTTCCTTAGTGCAATTTGTGCACGAATATATCTTGCTATAACTATAAGCATGATAATGTGATAGCAAGAGTTTTTCACCTCTATGAGAAGATATAAAACTGACGATTCCAACAAGATCATACGAAGACGATACATCTATTAGGGATGATGATTTCAAAGTGAAACAAATTCATTCAAGTTAATATGACTGATTTATTTATCAAATCTCTACCAAAGATCTCTTGAAGATGGTGCACAAGATTGGAATGTGAAGGCTCAAGGATGTGAATTGATGCTCTTTTCAGGGGGAGTTAATGCGCGTTGCGCTCTTTTTCCCTTACAAGATTTTGTCCCACTGGGTTTTCCTTGCAAGGTTTTTAACGAGGCAACCAATAGGCGCATTACTAAATATGTGTACTCTTTTTCCTTTTCTAGAATTTTTTTCCATTGGGTTTTGTTTTAGTTAAGGTTTTAATGAGGCACATTACTTATTGAGTAGACATTCAAGGGGGAGTGTTAAGAATAGAATTCTATTTAGAGTGAATGTCTATCTTGTAGAGAGTTTTACTTTGAGGCTAAGTTATTTTCCTCCTATAAATAGAGGGGTCTTACCCCATTGTAAACCACCCCAACATTCAATAAGAATTCTCTCTCTCTCTGCAATATTGCTCTTGTTCTTTTATTGTTTCATAACATATATATATATATATATATATATATATATATATATATATATATATAAAAGCCAAAAGTTAAGAATTGAATTACCAAAATACCCATCAAAAACTAAACGGCCACTTTACCGTTTAAACTCAATCTAATTCCTACGAGAGTTTCGATACAAGTGAATAGTTTAAATTAAAACAGAATATAAAATAGTAAATTATCCCTTTGAAAATAATAAAGTAGATACATGGTATTAGGACCAAGTCAAATTTGGTGAATACTTAAAGTCCATTAAAACTTTGGTATAGGTTGCGACAGTCGAATGTGTTAACCATTTTGACATGTCTCTTCTCTCATTTTTACTGTCTACCTGCACTTGCATTAGTTTTAATAGTTTAGTCACTACCAATTGAATTAATTGTGAAGCTTGGAAGAAAGAATATAGTAAGTTTTATTTTCTTTTGTTCGCCAGATTTTGCCATGACAGATGCTAAAGGTACAAACTGCTACAAAAATCGTTTGTCTTGGCCACAATCAACCGTAATTGTCATTAAGATTTTAAATTTATTTCCACTTAATAATGAGGTATGCGGATCTACTACTAAAAGTATTGCTAATATGATCGATATGTATTCCCTTTGATCGAGAGTGTGATTATGTAAATATATATTTAAGATATTCGTGCAATAATTTTTTTTTTTCCTTTAGAGGTTTGAACTCACTCTATATTTGCTACTTTTTAGTCATCTTGAGAAGACTCTATTGGTTTGATCTCATACTACATTTTTTCCTTTTTAAATGACAAAATTGTTTTCTTATCTTAGAAGAATATGTCCAACTTATACGGCAGATTATGATTCTATATATAATTTCAAGATATTTACATATGAACTATGACACCTAAGTTCTAACACCATTTGAAGTTGAAATCTTGCGCCTAAAGATTAGCTAACTCAGTTATCTGATAGACTACTCTTTTGATATATGAAATAATTTTACTTCGCATATGATCAAGATGTCGAGTAGCTATAGTTTATTTTTAGTCATTTTGCCATGACTATTTGAAATTTATATTACTATTGTTTCTTTTTGTTACTAATTGCACAATCCATGTAGCAATTTTGCCTCATATATAACAAATGAAAGTCTGCTTTAATTATCTGCATGCAAAATTGAGGTTGGTTAGACCTATCTAAAATAGCCGAAATGAAACGTCAGCATAATATATAATATAAGTTTATGCTTAATGAAAGTTCAAGCAATAAAATATAAGTACTTTTGTGGAGCAAGATTTCTTCCTTTATATTTTTAAAAATTTTTATTTTATAACTCAAATATATATTTTTATATTAATATTTGTGTGATATTTTAAATTATTTATTAATCAATATAGGATACACGCGTAATGTGCGTGTTCAAATATATATACGTGTGTAATTTTATTCCCAAGTCCCAACCCCGAAAAACAAAGCGGGAAGACTTTGGACTTTGGAGGGAGCATATTTGAATTTAAATTGAATCACGTAGAATATTCGTTTCTGACATTAATGGGAGTAGCAATTTTTTATTTTTTTCAATGGTAGGAAATACGTATCAACAATGGTAAATGAGAGGAAACCAGTTCACGGCCAAAGCCTTTTCTCTACTTCCTCTAAAAATTGGACAAAATACAAAATTTGCCGAGCGACTAAAACTAATTGTATTTGTTAGTCGAAATGTAATATATATATATATATATATATATATATATATATTTGTTTTTATATAATACACATATGTAAAATATGAATATATTTTTTTGGAGCGACTCCATTTGGCTTTAAAGTAGAAGAAGTGTGAATTGAAAATGGAGGGAAATTGAAAATTTGAAGAAGTGAACTTTTGTGAGGGACAACCACATTTGTATGTATATATAGAATCACTTCTTAAAACTCTTAAAAAGAGTTGATCAACAGCCCCGACGAGACAATCTTCTTGGGAAATTCATCAACGGCCAAAATTGAAAGGGTTGGCAAGATTGCATTGAAGATGACATCGGGATAAACAATGACTCTAAACCAAGTCCTCCATGTTCCAGAAATTCGCAAGAATCTTGTGTCTACTTCACTTCTTGTCAAGAATGGATTCAAATGTATTTTTGTTTCTAAGTGTTGTACTAAGTAAGAACAATATTTATGTAGGAAAATGCTACATGAATGAGAGCCTTTTTAAGCTAAATGTAATAGCAGTTCCTATCAATAAAGAGAATGTTTCTTCTTATTTACTTGAGTCAAACACTTTATGGCATTCGCGTTTAGGTCACGTAAACTTCAAAACATTGCGAAAGATGATTAATTTAGAAGTATTGCCAAAATTTAATTGCATTAATTCTAAATGTCAAATATGTGTGGAATCAAAGTTGCCAAGCATCCTAATAGGTCTGTTGAAAGGAATTCAAATCCTTTAGACTTAATTCACACTGATATTTGCGACATGAAGTCAAAACCATCTCGCGGCGGGAAAAAGTATTTTATTACTTTTATTGACAATAGCACGAGATATTGCTATGTTTATTTACTTAGTAGTAAAGTGCTATGTTTATTTACTTAGTAGTAAAGATGAGGCAATTGATGCTTTCAAGCAATACAAGAATGAAGTTGAAACGCAACTAAACAAAAAGATCAAAATGATAAGAAGTGATCGGGGTGGCGAATATGAATCTCTTTTTGAAGAAATATGTTTGGAAAATGACATTATTCACCAAACAACTACCCCTTACTCTCCACAATCTAATAGAATTGCGAAGAAAAAGAACTGAACATTGAAGGAGATGAAGGAGATGACGAGTGCATTGCTGATAAGTTCTAGCTTACCACAGAACTTGTGGGGGGAAGCTATACTTACAGCTAACCGAATAATCAACTGTGTACCTCATAGTATAACACAGTGCATTCCTTATGGGAAATGGAAAGGAAGGAAGCCTAGCTTTGAAATACCTCAAAGTGTGAGGTGTTTAGCTACGGTACAAGTACCTAAACCTAAAAGGGTTAAGATAGGTCCAAAAACGGTTGATTTTGCATTTATTGGTTATGTAACCAACAGCAAGGCATATCGTTTCTGGTCCATAAAACAGAAAATCTTGAGATTCACATTAATACGATAATATAATAAGATAATTTTGAATTCTTTGAATCTATCTATCCGTATAAAAAGGAAAGTGAAGTGACCTGCCAAAAGTCAAAACGACCTCGGGAGGAAACAACAGATGGAATGCCTAATGAGGAAAATTCGAGAAGAAGTAAACGTCAAAGGACATCTACTTCATTCGGTCCTATTTCTTTATTTTTCTGTTAGAAAATGAACCTCGTACCTTCAAGGAAGCAATGTCTTCCTCAGAGGCACAATGCTGGAAAGAAGCTGCCAATAGTGAAATAGAATCCATGTTGAGCAATCATACTTGGGAATTGGTCGATCTTCCTCCAGGTAACAAAACGTTGGGTTCTAAATGGATTTCAAGAAGAAAATGAAAGACGACGGTACTATTGACAAATACAAGGTAAGACTTGTTGTCAAAGGATATAGACAACGAGAAGGTCTTGACTATTTTGACACATACTAGCCGGTAACAAGAATTACATCCATTTGGATGCTAATAGTGTTAGCCGCCTTGT
Source organism: Nicotiana benthamiana (assembly GCA_034376525.1). NCBI lineage: Eukaryota > Viridiplantae > Streptophyta > Magnoliopsida > Solanales > Solanaceae > Nicotiana > Nicotiana benthamiana. Next base: position 14,360,419 of record CM067335.1, read on the forward strand.
ATGGTCTTCAAATCCATCAAATGGATGTAAAAACAGCCTTCTTAAATGGTGATCTTGAGGAAGAAATTTACATGAACCAACCTGAAGGGTTTGTGGTTCCGGAAAAGAAGAAGAAGGCGTATAGACGTGTGAAGTCTCTTTATGGACGAAAATAAGCACCCAAACAATGGCATGTGAAATTTGACCAAGCAATGTTGTCAAATGGTTTTAAGATTAATGAATGTGATAAATGTATTTACATTAAGAACGTTCAAAATCATGTAGTCATTGTTTGCTTATATATTGATGATATGCTAATAATGAGCAAAGACATTGCCGACATTCAAGCTACTAAACCTATGCTTGCTAGTAAGTTTGATATGAAAGACTTAGGAGTTGCCGATGTAATTATAGGAATTAAAATCCAGAGGACTCCTCAAGGTATAGCTTTGTCTCAATCACATTACGTGAAAATAGTACTTGAAAAATTCTAACACTTGGAATATATAAGTGCAAGGACTCCAATTGACTTAAACCATCATCTTATGAAGAATAAAGGTGAAAGTACATCTTAATTGGAGTATGCTCGTATGTTGGAAAGCTTAATGTACATCATGAACTGTACACGACCTAATATAGCTTGTGCAATAAGTAAACTTAGTCGATTCACAAGTAATCACAACAAACATCACTGGGTGGCAATGAAACGAGTTCTGGGATACTTGGGGTATACCCAAGACTACGCTTTGCACTACAATAAATATCCTGCAGTTATCGAAGGATATAGTAATGCAAATTGGATAATCAACTCAACAGAAACAAATTCCACAAGTAGATATGTGTTTATTATTGGTGGAGGAGCAGTATCTTGGAAGTCTTCCAAACAGACGTGCATTGATCGCTCTACAATGGAATCAGAGTTTATAGCATTGGATAAAGCCGGTGAAGAAGCTGAATGGATTTGGAATTTTTTAGAAGATATTCCGTTCTGGCCAAAACCTTTGACTCCTATCTGCATACATTGCGATAGTGACGCTGCAATAGGACGGGCAAGTAGTGTTATGTATAACGAAAAGTCTCGTCATATACGACGAAGACATAATACAGTTAGACAACTACTTTCTAGTGGAATTATCACTATTGATTATGTAAGATCAAAGGATAATGTTGCGGATCCGCTTACAAAAGGCTTAATTAGAGAGGGAGTTGATAAATCATCTAAGGGAATGGGACTATGGCCGAGGACAAGTCAATATGGCGGTAACTCTACCTAGAATTTTGGTTGTTCCGAGAACTAGGTTCAAGGAGCTCAAAAGAGTTATGATTGACCGGTTCAACATTGTCAAAATAGACAATGTTCCGTAACAAGGATATAACTTTACACGTTCTTTATTGATTACCTAAGTTTGATGAGGTATATCAAATAGTGTCAATCTAAAGGATTACACGTTTATGAATCACCTATGTAAGTACTAAGTGGAAGCCGCTTCAATGAGAATTCTGTAAGGCCAATTCTCTACGCACTTATAAAATACGCGGTGTTCATGGCTTAAACGAACACAACAATGAGAACCAAAAGACGGTTAAGGGTTGGTTGTGTGACATATGACTGTCTAGGTATACATTAAAGTTCGACGGTTCAAAGATATCAAATCTACCGATTGACCGAGTATATCCAACATATGTTCACTACGAAAAGTTCAAAGGGAAACCTACTTATCCAGATGCAATTAATCCTTACTTGCAAAATCATATAACTTTCATCTATGATCTTTCTTGATACAGCCATTCCCATTCATGTGGGGGATTGTTGAATACTTTAATCCATTTGGCTTTAAAGTAGAAGAAGTGTGTATTGGAAATAGAGGGAAATAAAATGGAGGAAAATTGAAAATTTGAAGAAGTGAACTCTTGTCTTGCACTTTGTCCCTCATTGGTGAGGGACAACCACATTTGTGGGCTTCTATATAGAATCACTTCTTAAAGCTCTTAAAAGGAGTTGAAGAGAATGAACCCTCATGCCGTCGTTGTCGCTCGCTCGGCTCGGCTTTAGCTTTGGATTTGGATTTGGATTTGGATTTGGATTTGTTAAATGATCGAGAGATAAGATTATTTTTGGATAAAATTTATTTAATTATTTAATAATTAATTAAAATCCAAATCACTGCTGAAAGAATACGCCAGAACCTAGCTGGACGCATTTCTGCCGCGATCGCGGTAGAACCGCGGCAGTTAATTTCAGAGAGCATCTCTGACCGCGGTTCTGTCGCGATCGCGGTAGAACCACGACATGTTCCTTATTTCTGAAAGGTCACCTTTTCCAGACACATCTTCTGATATTTGCCTATAAATTCTGAGGCAAGGTTGCATCTAAGACATATGAAAAACACTCCAAAACTTCTTTCTTTCTGAATATACTGCATCCTAATCCGCAGTTACTCTCTCTCAAATTCGAAAGTGTGATTTTGCTCCGTTCTTTGAGTTCGTTGGTATCCTGTAGTTTGTATTGCCATTGTTGCAAGAAGGTTTATTCCGTTTTATCATGGGAGGATTTAATCCATTACCTTGGCAACATGTGAGGGGGATAAAATTCTTTAAGGACACACAAGAAACTTGTGGATTCGGAATATTTCTAATTTTTTACTATTTTCAGATTGTCTTTAATTCTTCTAACAGTTTTATGAGTTTTCTTTTAACACGTTAACGCTCACACATTTCACTTAAAAAAGTTGTGTTTATAGTTCCATTATACTCTTAATATAAATTGCTTTATCAAAATTGTAATGGTTCATTCATAGTTCAAACTAGAGTTACAAAGAAAATCGATAAACCGCACCAAATTGGTAATCAAAGTCAAATCGGAAAAAAAATTTGATTGTGATTTGGTTTGGTCTTGGAAAGAAAATCCAACCATAATTGGTTTGGTTTTAACATAAAAAGCCAAACCAAAACCAAACATGTCACGACCCAAGCCGATGGACCGCGGTGGGTGCTTGAGTCCTACTTGTCGAGCAGCCTTAAGCATGCGATTAATATATGAATATGAGTAACATCTGCTGAATTACGAGCATAACATGCGTGAGGAAAACCTCTCCAAAAGACATATATACGAAATACATAGGGCGAGCCGATAAGGCTGCTTATAGACAACTACATATCCAAAACTGGAAGCCGACAAGGCCACATACTATCCAACTATGCATGACTTTCTACAAACCTCTAATATAATGTACAACTGTACAAGGACGAGATTGGGCCCCGTCATACCCATATATGTGAACAAACCTATTGTACCAAGATCCAAAGCAGTTCCGGATCAAATGTGCTACTAAGAGTGCTTTTTTAATGGTTATGGATTAAACGACGACGTTTTCTTCTAACTGAAATTCGTCACCGTCGGAGGATTTTAAGATCAACATCTTCTTATCAGCAATGTTGGTGTTGCTGCTGCTGGTGAAGAGGAGGCGGCCATTGAATGATTGAAGATTTTAGGAGAAATTGAATGGAATTACAAAACTCTAGGTAAAACTTAAAAAAAGGCAGAGTATTTTTGGAGACTGAAAATGGAAGATGGAGGGGTTATTATAAGGCTTGATTTTCTTTTTATTTTATTGGATTACGAAAAGATTCTAGAAAGTTCTGAAGTTGTAAAGTAAAGAAACTTAGTGGGCATTTCAACTGTGGTAAAGAAATGTAAAATTAAAAAAAAAGTGAAAATGATATTTGAAAATTAAAGTTATGTTTGAACATGAATATACTTTTGGATTGTTTTTATAATTTTGTGTGTGATGTGAATGAAAATTTTGAAAAATAATTTTTTGGAGTTTTTCTAATTTTTAAAAATATTTTAAAAATTCATTTTCAAGTGAAAATTAAAATTTTTATGGCCAAATACTAATTTTGGTTTTAGAGATTTTTGTCCAACACCGTCACCTGCTACTTTAAATTTATCATATGAACCACCTTGAAATCTTTTCCTCCATTAATATATGCCAATCAATGCACCACCACTTACATTTCTCAATATCCTCATATGTCCACATATTTTTACATTGTACACCTACCCAATCACAAAGACCTTCATCTGCCACTCTTCACCCTTCAAAACCACCATATCTCCACGTTAAACTGCCAAAAAAATTAGATCTTTAACTTCTCTCCATCAATAAAAATTCACCATTCTATATCGAGTCCACCACCTAAAAATTCATTAGTCCTTAGTCCTGAAACGATTGTTACGCAAAGTAGATTTAACACTACAATGACCATGTATCCAAAAATCATCTGAGAAACATTAATGGTGGTTTCTCTTAGAAAAGGGTTCTTAATATTTTTGAAAGTTTGTGAAATCAAATAGGGAAAATGGGAAATGCATAAGGGGAGAAAGAGAAAAGAAATGGAGGAGGGGTAGAATGAGAGATGGTAATTGTAGAAAGAGAATGACAAGGGCGACGGGTGGAGCAAAGAAGAAAGAGGAGACCCATTTTGTTTTTTTATTTATTATTTTTTGTCTTTTTGTTTTCCTTTTTATTTTTCTAATTATTTTAATTATTTTTAGTCTAAGTTTTAATGTCTACACTTGTTGTTGTACGCGTAAAGTCATCCGTCATTAAGTTGCCATGTATCTTTGGTCAATGGTCAAAGGGATTTAAGGTAGTATGTTTTAAAAACTATAAGTGTTTGGATAAAATTTCGTAGAGTATCGGTACCGAAGTGACAAAACGGGGAAAGTAGAAGCAGGGGCGGATGCACGCTACCTCACGACACCGCTTCGTCAGAAAATTTTACTAAATATATGTATTAATACTGTACGAAAATAGATAAGCAGGAAAAAGTGACACTACTTGACATAAGTTGTGTCTTGGTATGTTTGTTTTGTGCTTGATTTTTCTCTAAATGGTCAAAGGTTCAAACCTCATCTAGCATATTATTCTTTTGTAAACTAGATTGATTCATCAATTGAAAAGTTAGTAGGCTAGGGTTTTGGATTTTTTTTTATTCGTGGAGTTTGGGAGGGATTCAAGGGATTTGGTTCGTGGATTCATGAAGAGGAAGAGGAGAGGAAGAGATTGGCATTTGTTGGAGGGTGTTTGGCCATCGGAGGACAGCACCGCCGCCGTGGGGGATGGACAATCGATGGTGGAGGAAGAAGAAGAGAGGAGAAGGGGTCTCTAGGGTTTGGGAGAGTGAAATGAGGTCAAAAATCTAATTTTTGGGCCTTTTATATGCCAAGTAAAATTAAATCTAGGTCATGGATCAAGGATAAAGGAGGGCTCATATTTCATCTTGATTTTATTAAGGGGTTGGGGTATTTTTAAATTCATGTGGCATTTTTAATTAGGATTGCAACTTTTAAATAGGCAAATGTAATTCCACGTGGATTTACATGTCTCCCGTTAGTGGAGAAGGTCATTTGTGAGCCCATTTTTAGACGACAAGGGCAGATAAGAAGCCAACTTTTAACGGAGGGCTTTGATGTCCTATTTCATATAGTAGTGGGGCATTTTACGCCCTTTTCCGTTCAAAAAATATTTCTACTTTGAAATTTCAATTTTTTAAACTTCATATATATTATAATTATAATAATCTTTATAATAATGCAAGCGAAGATATTATTCTTAATTTAAAATTCACTTTAATCGACTATCTAAAAATTTAAATAATTCTTTGGCAGGATTTTTTCAGTATGACACTATGACTCCACTTTAAATTTATCGATATCTCTATCCCTAGAATTTGAATATTTAATATCCTATATATACAAAAAAATTATTTTTTGAATCATTCAATGTTAAATTAGTTGATTATTATTATTATTATAAAAGGTTGCATATATTGTCTTAAAAATATCAAGTAGTTATTTTTCGACACCATACTTGCTTAACCTCAATGCAAACTACTCAAATTGCATTCCAATTCAAATTTAAATATCATATCAGTTTGTTAGTAATAGTAATTTTTTTAACACGACACATAAGGTAACTTAAAAAGTATATTCTAAGATATTCTTATTTTATAATCTATGTATTTGAGTTGAAGAAAAAATATTTAAAAATCGATGAGATTAGCTTTCAATTTTTTTATACTTACCAAAGATGAAATATAAGAAGAAATTTGTTGTCATTTTTATTTCTCGTTTTTAGACATGTCAAACATTTTCTCAATATTTATTTTATTTTATCTTATTTTTCATGTCATTATTTCTTTTTTAAAAAAATTAATTTATTTTACTATAAAAAGGATGAGTTTTAATAAAGTATTTCTATATATGAACTTTAATTATATTTTTAGTCTTCGATTGAAATTACTTCATATTTCTCTTTTGGCTTTATCTAGTTAGCCTAAATAGGTGCTCACCTAACTACTTAAATTAAAAAAATTGAATGATGTGTAATTTATATAATCCATATATAACATGTGTATTATTATATATTGTTGGTATATCATATATTGTATTAGCTATAAAAACTAAACAATAAATATGGTCGGATATAACGTAAGTATTCCATAAGATTTCAATTTTTTGAGTTTATCCATGATATAAATTCTATTATAATAATTTTAAAACTCTCTACTAAGGTCAAAAAATATCTTATATTTTATTATCATTGATATTAAAACAAGTGAAGATTTTTTTCGAAATAGTTTGTTTATATTTTAAAAAAATATTTTACGTCATACAAATTTTTTTTTTATATATAATTTTTGTTACACTTAAAAGTTACTATAGAAACTATCAATTATAAATAAATTTCTCTCTTGTTGAGTTTGAAAAAAAAAAATCTTTCACATAATCGAATGATCAAAACTAATATTTTTCAACAAAAAAAACCCTTGCAATATTGGCTTGACTACAACTAAATGAAGGGATTTCTACTTATGCCCTTCAATTTATTGAATGTGCTAAATTAAAATTAATGATAGTAATTGTATAGCCAATGATTTGTTATTTATTTGATGTCCATTTATGAAAATTGACTCTCCAAATAAATATTCTTCAAGAAGAAAAAAAGAAACAATTTTTTTTAAAATCGACCGATTTTGTGATGTTTATTTCTTCTGCATGTATGTTTACTTTATCATATATGCAAGTAAACTTTTATTTGGTTATGTAAACTCTTTTGTTAGTTAGATAAACATAGACGTATACCCTATATATTAAGATTTATTTTACAAGAAATTTATTTTATTCAAATTTAGCTACACTGTTTCAAAGAACTATACTTATAAGATTTTAAATGTGAAAGATTTTTATAGTTATATGAAGTAGTTTTATTTTTGCTAGAGGCAAAATAGTATTTAAATAATTAAAAAAATAACAAAAGTTCCTAACATGATTGCATATGATTATTAACCCAATTAAATATGATAACATGATAAAAAAAAGATAAATTTTAGTTTTAGTTTGCATTCAAATTTTAGAACTTGATCTATAAATTCAAACTTATCTTTTAATTCAAATTATATATATATATATATATATATATATATATATATATATATATATTATATTATATTTGTATTTAACTAAAATAGTCAAATATAGATAAAGTTATCATATACTATTGATATTTATTAGCTTGCCACCTGGCTTAACCATAATGTCAATTATATATGGTAACTTTCTTGCTTTAATATATATATATATATATATATATATATATATATATATAGAGAGAGAGAGAGAGAGAGAGAGAGAGAGAGATAGATACTTGAGAGAGCCTTTGTGGTTAAAAATTGTGATGAAGTAGAATTGAACTCATGACCTTTTCTGTCACGACCCGAATTTTCCACCATCGGGGGTCGTGATGGCGCCTACAAATAGGAGCTAGGCAAGCCAACTCTTACTTATATTTCCATTCTTAATAATACTTATTAAATCTATTATCAACAATATTAAAATTTCAGCGGAAATAAATAAATTTAGCGGAAGACTTAGCAATTTTTACTAGGTGGGATACTAAAATTCCAACATAAAACACTACCCAATAACCGGTGTCACAGTACTCACGAACTTCTAAGAATAATACACATAACCGTATGAAAAAAATATAATACTATTTATCTCGGATACATGAGATAAAAGACTGAAATTAAAGATAGAGGAGACTCCGGGTCCTGCAGACGCCTGCAAGGCTACCTCGGTGTCTCGATGATCAAAAGCTGACACCCGCACTACTGCTGTTGCTGCTGTCCAAAATCTATATCTGCGCAAAAAGAGCGCAGATTGTAGCATCAGCAGACCCCATGTGTTGGTAAGTGTCTGACCTATTCCGGCGAAGTAGTGACAAGGCTAGGACCAAACACTCACATAAATCTGTACAGTTCAATATATATATATATATATATATATATATATATATATATATATATATATATATATATATATATATATATATATAACAAAACCACAGGAAACAACATTTAATATTTGGGAAGGGAAAACATGCTCTAAGGTAGTGCAGAATAAATGAACTTCAATTAATGAGGACGGGTAAATCAAAATCTGCACGGCACCAACCATTGTGCTTTTACTCTCGTTCTCACCAAATAATCAAATAAGATGTACGGCATCACCCATCGTACTTTTACTCGCACACTCATATCAAGGCACGGAAAGACCTGTCGTGCATAATCACTCAAAACATAGCACGGAAAGACCCATCGTGCATAATCGCTCTTCCTCGCATTTTATTGTCAACTTAGTTCACAATATGTCACCGGCAACTATGTCCATTAACAATAATCACTATCTGTTAATAATGCGGCATGCACCCCTACCCTTCTGATATATCACCGGTACCCTTCCGATATATCACCGGCAACTATGGCAAAAAACAGAAATCAATGCAATATTTTATTAGTGATGCGGCGTGCATCCCAACCCTTCCGATAAGTCACCGGCAACTATTAACAATAACCGTAATCAATGCAATATATTACCGGTAGAAAACCAATAATAATTAATCAACAAAATATATATATATATATATATATATATATATATATATATATATATATATATATGAAACCAATAATCCTTTAAATCAACAATATAAATATTACTGGTATGAAATCAATAATCTTTTAAATCAACAATATAAATATTACCGGTATGAAACCAATAATCTTTCCTTTCATATAATCACATAAGATTATTAAAAGTTTAATCAATTTAAGACTTGCGGTTATGCTAGACCCCCAATGTATAGATACTCATCGCCATGCCTATACGTCGGACCCACACATAACAATTAGCACATAAACTCAAATCCTATTCCCTCAAGCTAGGATAGATCAAACACTTACCTCGAAGGTTTACGGCCAACTCAATCCTTAAGCAATGCCTTTCCTTTCAAATTTGGCTCAAATTCAATCGTATCTATACACAATGGATTTAATATCATCAATAATACTTAACAAACTAATCCAAGTGGCTAAATATATTTTCTAAAACATTCTGCCCAAAAATCACACAAACATTGATGAAGCTCGATTTCTAAAAGACGGGGTTTTAGCCATACATATCTGAAATTCGTCCCTTAATGATACTACGATGATCCAATATAGTTATGTAACTTCAATCAAAATACCACATTCAATTGGGTTAATATTGGTAAAACAATTCCGTTACTTATGCCATTTAATCATATTATCAAACACCTTGTAACTATAGATATTTACACCTCATAACTATAGTATTTAGGAGTGTGCATTCGAATCGGTTTATCGATAAATCAAATTGATTATTTGTTATCGGTTTATCGGTTTATCGATTCGATTTCGATTTCGAAAATTTTCCTTATCGGTTTATCGATTCGATTTCGATTTTGGCCATTCGGTTTATCGATTTATCGATAAATTGATAAGATATATTAAAAAGACAAATATGCCCTTATTTTATAATATTATTACTACCCTATCCCTTCGCATATGCTGATATGAGTCCCAAAATTTTATTTATTCATTATACTATACATAAACAAAACCCTAATCCTCTCAAAACCTACACCTAGCCGCCACCCTCACGCTACTCTTCGTCTTCTCCGACCAAATGACACCCTCATGCAGGAGACACCACCCCACTGCCTCCTCTTCATCTTCTTCTCTAAAATCAGTATGTATTTTCTCCCACTCTCTATTTTCCTCTTCTCCACTGTCCGCACAGTCTCTTTCTTTTGCTCCCTTCTACACTATCAACAAATAACTGCAGGCTCAGGTTAAGCCACAGAGGTAGAGTTTAATTCTTTTATTTAGTTTCTTGATAGGTTTATTTCTAGCTTTGAGTTTCAAAGTCATAAGCCATGGATAAATCAACTTGTTGCTGTAGCTTGTCTTTCTTTAGCTGCAAAAGTTGAGGAGACTGAAGTTCCTCTTCTTCTTGACCTCCAAGTATGTTCCAATAAATATTTTTTATAGATCTTATACTATATATATTACTGATGCTTGTTTATAATATATGACCATCTTGATTGATTTGGTTTGTAGGTTGAGGATCCAAGATATGTGTTTGAAACTAAAACAGTTCAGAGAATGGAGTTGTTTGCGGAACTGACAATCTCTCTCAAGAGAACAAAGATAGTTGCAGCGACAAGACTTTGAACTCTGCTTCTTTTCTTTTCAAGGTTTACAACAATCCTGCCCTTGAATATTTTTTTTTCTTTTCTTGAAAATGATTAACTATCTAGTTATTACTATGTTTACTATGTTTAGAGTGATTTTGTAGTCAAGCAGGTTGAAAAAAGGGAGAAAAAGTTGTGGTTTGTTCCTGTTGATTCAAGGAAGCTTTGTTTGACATTTCAGTGAATTTCGAGTTTGGTTTCGATCCGAAATCGAAGTTGACTATGCTGTTCCTGAACTGCTGAATTCCGTGCTCAATTCCAACCTTATTTGGGTTGCTTTTTGCTGCAATTTCCCTGCTATTAGGTATGTATTCCTTTAAGCTATGTTCAGACTTCAAATTTACTATGAGATGGAATTGCTTTATTGTTTATTTTTTACAATGATTTGGTAATCAAATGGTATGCTTGATTGTTTATTGGTTACGCTTATTATATGTGCAATTCTTATGATGTAAATAGAAGTATATTCATAAGATTCAGTTTTCTACAAATGGAAAGTGACATACTCTGCTTAGTGAGCTTGGAGATGGTCAAATGCTAAATTCTTGAAAAATCTCTTTGATAAACAGAGTATAAAATATTTACAAGCTCTCTCACTAAGAATTTTTATTATATATTAACTAACTATTCGGTCTCTGTAGAATCATGGAACAGGAATGCAGATCTGTTTGGGTATATATTTAGGCAAGTTTATACTTGGGAGCAGTAGTAAAAAATGGAATGTTGTTCATTTCCACATAAAAGGACTGTAATCTGTAAATTATTGCCTGGGCTTTCAAAGTTTACGAAGTGTACAGCCTGCCTCTTGGCTTATTGGTGTTATCGATAATCGAATCGATAAGCCCCAAAAATCGAAAAATCGAAATCGAAAAATCGAAACCTTATTGAAACGATAACGATAAGTATATGTAAAAATCGATAATCGATAAGTAATTATCGATAAGGATAAAAATCGAATCGATAAACCGAATGCACACCCCTAATAGTATTGGTTCCTCCAACTATCACCATTAACCAACAATTTATTTCACCATCACTCCTAACCAATTTATAACTTCCAACTACACATGTATGACCATCAATTCACACCCAACCAATAAATCCTATCAAATAAACACCTTTAAATTCCTACCATGTTCATGTATTTGAATTGGGAATTTATGGTCTCCAATCACTATACCATAAATTGTAATACTTGATTCATACTCATATTGCCATAATATATCCATATATGTAAGTCTAAGGTGTAGGATTTACCTTTTGGAAGAAACCTTGCAAAACCCTCCTTTGAGTTCTTGAAGGAATTTCTTGAAAATCTAAGTGTTTAGGTGAAGATTTCATCAATACTAGTGTATAAATGAAAGAATTTCACACCAAGATGATGTAGTACTTACCTTGAAGATTGGGGAAATTGAAGGTCTTGAGAGGGGGAAGAATCCCCAAAATTCAATCTTGAATGTCAAAAATGAAGGAAAGATGACACCCCTTCGGTTTTTACACAAATCAGGGGTATTTTAGAGATTTTTCAAGTTTTCCCATGGTCGCGATCGAACCCGCGGTTCGGGGCAGAGAGCTCCGTGGTCCAACCCGCGGCCGCGCGCTTGGGCGCCCGGTGACTGATGTCTAGTAAAATATTCATAACTTTCTATACACCTCCAAATGACAAACTGTTTGTTAATAGAGACTAAGTGTCCCATTTCTTATCAAAATCACTCCAATTCAATTTGAACGCACCCAATACCGTTAATAAAATACAATGAAGCAGTTAATAGGGTAACGGGGTGTAAATTCTAAAAAATCGACTAGCCGGGTCGTTACATTCTCCCACACTTAAAGATTCTTTCGTTCTCAAACTAGCATAAGGAACATACCTGGAGTAGTGAAAAGATGAGGGTATCGGTTGCGCATATCCCACTCGGTCTTCCAAGTTGCCTCCTCGGCCGGCTGGCGCCACAATTGAACCTTTATTTAAGCTATTCCCTTTGGCCTGAGCTTTTCGGACCTGCTTGTCAATTTTTTTTTTCAGGCTCCTCAACATAGGACAGATCCTTGTCCAATTGGACAGAGCTGAAATCCAACACGTGTGATGGGCCACCGTGATGCTTCCGAAGCATTGAGGCATGAAATACCGGATGAACTCATGCTAAGCTGGGAGGTAAGGCAAGCTCTTAAGCAACCTCGCCAACATGCCTTAATATTCCAAAAGGTCCAATAAACCTTAGACTCAACTTCTCTTTCTTCCCAAATCTCATAATGCCCTTTACAGGCGTAACACGAGTCAGAACCTTCTCTCCATCCATATCGGAACCACCACGAACTTTTTGGTCCGCATAACTCTGAAGTTTTGACGAGGTTATATAGAGTAAATCCTGAATCACTTTAAACTTTTCCAAAGCATTCTAAACCAAGTTACTGCCCAATAATCTAACCTCACCAGACTCGAACCAACCTACCGGGTCTCTGGTGCTCATAATTAACCTGCTCACAGTTGAGGCACCGAGACATAACCTGACTAGGCTCTGAAAAGATCCAACCTCACAAATGGATGGATAAGGCATGAACATCCATCGCCATAGGCCTCTTTGATAGTGCTAGGTAAGACAAACTTCCCAAACTCTTTGCCCAGCGACTCAAAGCATCAGCCACTATATTGGCTTTGGCCGGGTGATACAGATTAGTGATATCATCATATTTTTGCAACTCTAACCACATCCTATGGCACACATTTTTAGATCATTTTGCTTGAATATGTGCTACAAGCTCTGGTGATCAATATAAATCTCAAAAGGCACACCATACAAATAATGATGCCAGACATTTAAGGTATGAACAATAGTAGCTAACTCAAGATCGTGGATAGGATAATTTTCCTCATGTACCTTCAACTGTTTGGATGCGTAGGCAATCCCCCTACCGTCATGCATCAACAACACTCAAAGGCCAACCCGTGAAGTATCACAATGCACAATATAAGACCCCGAACCAGTAGCCAATATCAAAATTGAGGTCGTGGTCAAAGTTGTCTTGAGTTTTTGAAAGCTCTATGCACCAAATGTACAAAAACTGATGGGTCATTTTTCAGCCCAAGTTACATACAATAGACTCTTAATGATCTTACGAAGTCTTGAAAGCAGTCTTCGGGATATCTGGCTCCCGAACCTTTAACTGATGGTAACCTGAGCGCAAATCAATCTTATTAAACGCCTATGCGCCCTTAAGCTAGTCAAACAGAGCATCAAAAGAGGAAAGGATAACGGTTCTTCAGTGTAGCCTTATTCAACTAGCGGTAATCAATACACATACACATAGAGCCATCCTTTTTCTTCACAAATAACACAAGAGAATCCCAAGTGATGCACTAGACCAAATAAAACCTTTTTCAAGGAAATTCCTATACCAGATCCTTCAAATTAACTGAATATTTCACCTCATCCTTAGTCCATACCCTTAGCACAAGACCCAAACTTCAACATATAACATTTATCATAGGGCCTGAATTCCACATTGACACACTGCATTAGTCTTATTTTAACATACTTCAACTTTTAATAGCGCTTAATTACTTCGAAATTCTTTTCTACGCGATGTTACACTCTCCCCCACTTAGGGTCATTCATTGTGAAATACACGACGTAGCTTATCTCTTTCTTCGCACGTCTTAATGTCTCAATTTTTTCTAACTCCCAAATTTTTCAGAAATTTCGGTAGAGCCTCCCCTGTGATTAGGCCTATCCACCTGCCAGAGTAACACCAAAACAACTCCTAACAACATATCCACAACCCCATGAAACACCACAATGTATATATAAATAATACTAATCTTTGCATTACAAGCGTCATATTATCATAATGATATCTGGACATGAAATATGTCATCTGTATGCCCATAACCTCGTCTCTGGTCATAATAGTTGTTCATAAATTACAACATTGCCAATTAACCTTATGTTAACAAACATCTCGTTTCATACCCCCGCTTTACTCATAACGAGGCATGAAGATCTCATAATTACTTACCCAAATTAACGAGTCACATTTAACGCCACCTGGGCGCCCATCTCTAGGCTGGAACTCGATGTTTACAAGACAAAAATGACTAAACATGAAAAGAAAATACACAAGAATTATCAAATAAGACAAACAAGCATGACTCCCATTTTTACAATACAGTACAAAATCTTAAATTTCATGAAATGAGAATTTTAAACGTATAAACTTTTCACTGCCAGGACCTTGTCCTTATATAACATCCACCGCAGCTTCTGGCTCGGTTCAAAATATTTCACTTATATAAATGTTTGAGGATATCACCCTCAGCTCTGAATCACAAGTATTTGTACATTATGCCAACTCAAATTGTTTTTTTCATTTTCTTTCTTTCTCTCTTCAATAATTTCCTTCAAAGAGAATCACAACATATAATGAACCTTCATACCGATAGGGCATATAATTTGAAAGTTCAAATCAATTATCCTGAAGTTACATAAAAACCCATTGTAGTAAGTAATAAAAAGTCACTTTTATCCTCATAGATATTTTTAGTGACCAACACATAATGGTAGACATAATTATCTCCATATAATTTCCCAACAGGAGTATTCACATAAGCAGATTTTTAGAATTATGAAACGCTCAGTGGAGAGCAATAGGAGGACTTGCCTTGATACTCAGAACGAATCAAGTTAATAAAATTGTTACTCTACAATAATTCGAGACCGTACTTGTAACAACACCATATGGTGTTGCGACCTCAGCCATACCATAGAAATTATGTTAACGGCTGGGTCTCCACCTCTAGGAGTCTCACCTCCACCTCTAGCATCCTTACTCCTACCCTCTGGCTGGTTAGGTAAGCTAAGTATTGGCTGTAATGGGGCACGTAGCCTGTGTGCTTTCATAAATTATACTCCTCCAATATACAACATTCACAACAATTCCCTTGAGGCTCAGCTAACTTATTGAACCTAATGACATATTTGGACACTGTCATGGTGACCTGGCACAATCATTCAGACCACATATACCACATATTGTAGAGAATTCGGTAGGTAACCTCCTTCAAAACATTTCTCAAAATAGAGTTGAGCAGGTAGTATTGCATTGGTCAGTCTGTCCTCTTCATAGGCTTGTCACAAATACCGACAACCAATTTCCACTTTTTCTATGCTGACTTGACACTGCTGAACTACCCCATTTATTCATATACTCTTCATTATTCTTTGGGGGCGATTCTTACCCCTGCAGAGTATCAAATCTTAAATATGTATAAATTATTTGGGAATCTTTCCGTACCATATATATACATTCCAAGTCAAAACTGACATAACACATGGCCATACAGTCCATTCACTAATAGTGGAATTCACCATTTGGCGCTAAGACAAAGTCGCAACATCCGATAATCCACAATATTAGTCCTTATCGACTCAAATAATTCGACCAAACGTCAAGGTCCGTTGAACCCTTTCATGATTCATTAGGTGATCTCCTCATATGAATATACATTCCATTGGAACCACAACTGGTTAGTAGATTCATTATGTTCTCACTACTTCTATTTGCCATCCGAAGCACAGTTCAACCCCCTCACTTTCGACTATTCCCAAGTTCTGCAATACGTCATAGCAGCGGTCAAGAAAAATCTTGTGGGTTCTCAAAAGATGCACCGCTGAAGGTGGTAGCGAAGTGTTTGGTGACACCTATCTGACCTTCCCAAAACTTCTGAAGGTGTAGTTGATCTATCACCGGCCTATGCCATTGTTCGACTGAAGAAGCAGTATGCGACTTCTCCATTCGTGGGAAGACAAGAGTAGATATTCAATTAACATTTCAAAAACAAATTCACACGATAGAAAATAATTAAGGTGAAATTTTTCCTAACTTTGTAGCTTCTGGGGGATAATAGAGACGACTCCGTACCGATCCCTCAGACTCTACTAAGGTTGTTCGTGAGTTGTGAGATCTATGTAACCTAGTGCTCTGATACCAACTTGTCACGACTCGAATTTCCCACTATCGGGGGTCTGATGACGCCTACTAATAGGAGCTTGGCAAGCCAACTCTTACTTATATTTCCATTCTTAACAATACTTATTAAATCTATTATCAACAATATTAAAATTTCAGCAGAAATAAATAAATTTAACGGAAGACTTAGCAATTTTTACTAGGTGCGATACTGAAATTCCAACATATAACACTACCCAAGAACCGGTGTCACAATACTCACGAACTTCTAAGAATAATACACATAACCGTCTGAAAGAAATATAATACTGTTTATCTCGGATAAACCTGTATAGTTCAAAATATATATGTACAACAAAACCACAGGAAACAACATTTAATATTTGGGAAGGGAATACATGCTCTAGGGTAGTAACAAAACATATTAACAAGTGCAAAATAAATGACTTCAATTAATGAGGACGGGTAAATCAAAATCTGCATGGCACCAACCATCGTGCTTTTACTCTCGTTCTCACCAAATAATCAATTAATATGTACGACATCACCCATCGTACTTTTACTAGCACACTCATATCAAGGCACAGAAAGACCCGTTGTGCATAATCACTCAAAACATAGTACGGAAAGACCCATCGTGCATAATCACTCTTCCTCGCATTTTATTGTCAACTCAGTTCAGAATATATCACCGGCAACTATGGCCAATAACAATAATCAATATCTGTTAATGATGCGGCGTGCACCCCGACCCTTCCGATATGTCACCGGCAACAATGGACAATAATAGAAATCAATGCAATATTTTATTAGTGATGCAGCATGCATCCCAGCCCTTCTGATATGTCACTGGAAACTATGGCCAATAACCGTAATCAATGCAATATATTACCAGTAGAAAACCAATAATAATTAATCAACAAATATATATATATATATATATATATATATATATATATATATATATATATATATATATATATATATATATATATATATATATATATATATATATATATATATATATATATATATATATATATATATATATATATATATATATATATATTACCGGTATGAAACCAATAATCCTTTAAATCAACAATATAAATAATACCGATATGAAACAAATAATCTTTCAAATCAACAATATAAATATTACCGGTATGAAACCAATAATCTTTCCTTTCATATAATCGCATAAGATTATTAAAAGTTTAATCAATTTAAGACTCACGGTCATGCTCGACCCCCAACGTATAGATACTCGTCACCATGTCTGTACGTCGGACCCCATACATAACAATTAGTACATAAACTCAACTCCTATTCCATCAAGTTAAGATAGATCAAACACTTACCTCGAAGGTTTAGGACCAACTCAATCCTTAATCAATGCCTTTCCTTTCAAATTTGGCTTCAAATCAATCGTATCTATACACAATGGATTTAATATCATCAATAATACTTAACAAACGAATCCAAGTGGCTAAATATATTTTCTAAATCATTCTACCCAAAAATCACACAAACATTGATGAAGCTCGATTTCTAAAAGACGGAATTTTAGCCATACATTTCTAAAATTCGCCCCTTAATGATACTATGATGATCCAATATAGTTATGTAACTTCAATCTACAATACCACATTCAATATGGTCAATATTGGTAAAATATTGCGTAACTATGCTATTTAGGCATATTATCAAACACATTGTAACTATAGATATTTACACCTCATAACTATAGTATTGGTTCCTCCAACTAACACCATTAACCAACAATTCATTTCACCATCATTCCTAACCAATTTATAACTTCCAACTACACATGTATGACCATCCATTCACACCCAACAAATATTTCCTATCAAATAAACACCTTTAAATTCCTACCATGCTCATGTATTTGAATTAGAAATTTATGGTCTCCAATCACTATACCATAAGTTGTAATACTTGATTCATACTCATATTCCCATAATATATCCATATATGTAAGTCTAAGGTGTATGATTTACCTTTTGGAAGAAATCTTGCAAAACCCTCCTTTGAGTTCTTGAAGGAATTTCTTGAAAATCTAAGTGTTTAGGTGAAGATTTCATCAATACTAGTGTAAAAATGAAAGAATTTCACACCAAGATGATGGAGATTACTACCTTGAAGATCGGGGGAGTTGAAGGTCTTGAGAGGGTGAAGAAACCCCAAAATTCAATCTTGAGTGTCAAAAATGAAGGAAAGATGATACCCTTCAGTTTTTACACAAACCAGGGGTATTTTAGGGATTTTCCAGGTTTTCCCGTGGTCGTGGCGTTCCTTCGCGGTCGAACCCGCGGTTCGGGGCAGATAGCTCCGCGGTCCAACCCGCGGCCGCGCGCCTGGGCGCCGGTGACTAACATTCAGTAAAATACTCATAACTTTCTCTATGTACCTCCAAATGACGAACGGTTTGTTGCGTTGGAAACTAGACTCAAAGGAATTTAATTTGATAGTTTGTAGCTCACAAAACTCCTTATATAACGGGTGATATGATCTTCCAAAGTGAGGTCTTGTGCATACTCATTTACAATTCCGTCTATTATGAAATTTTCTAACTTCAAAAGTTCCCGTCAGCCATCTGAAATGATCCCGAGGTCCCCGGGACCTCAACCAAAAGTGAAAACATAATCTAAAACATTATTAAAACTTGTTCCATTCAACAAAACTTCTCGAACAACACCAAAACCATCAAATTACATCTAATTCAAGCCTAAACTCCTTTACAACTTCCAAAACGCGCATTCGATCAAAAACCCGACCAAACCACGTCCGAATGACTTAAAATTTTGCACACACATCCCAAATCACCTAAAGAATATACGAAAACTTCCAAAAATTCGTTCCGGTCCTCGGATCAAAATTTCACCTATCAACCGGAAATCGTCAAAATACTAACTTCGCCAATTCAAGCTTAATTCTACACCGGTCATCACAAAAATATTCTGAACACATTTCTATGTCCAAAATCATCTCCCGAGGCTAGCCGAACCATCGTAATTCATATACGATCCCTCTAACTCATAAGTCAATGCTCGATTGACTTTTCTAACTTAAGCCTTCTTAAAAGAGACTAAGTGTCTCATTTCTGGTCAAAATCACTCCAATTCAATTCTAACGCACCCGATACCGTTAATAAAATATAATGAATAGGGGAACATGGTATAAATTCTAAAAAAATGACCAGTTGGGTCGTTACATTTTCTAACTTAAGACTCAATAAAATTAATAAATTAAGGTTATTTCTTGTCTAAACCAAAAATATATGTATTGATACTTTACGAAAATGAATATGTAGGAAAAAATGACAGTACTTGACATAAGTTGTGTCTTGGTATGTCGGTTTTGTGCTTGATTTATCTCTAAATGGTCAAAGGTTCAAATCTCAACTAGCACATCAGGACCTTTTTTAACTTATGATGGTATATGAGAGGAAACCAGTTCACGGCCAAAGCCTTTTCTCTACTTCCACTAAAATTGGACAAAATACAAAATTGGCTGAGCGGATAAAACTAATTACACTGGCTAGCTGAAGTGTACTCTCTCTCTCTCTCTCTCTATATATCTATATATATATATATATATATATATATATATATATATATATATATATATATATATATATAAAAATCAATAAATCGCACCAAACCGATAATCCGAGTCAGATCGAGAAAAAAATTCGTTTATGATTTGGTTTGATTTGGCTTGGCGTGACTCCAGCACATATATAATATGCAAGCCACTCGAGCGACGAGTCAAATCGAGATACAAATTCGATTGTGATTTGGTTTGATTTGGCTTGGTATTGGAAATAAAACCTGACCATAATTGGTTTGGTTTTAACTTTAAAAAGGCAAACCGAAACAAAATTAAACTGATAGTACATTTATACAATTTTTAAAAATGTATTCGCACGGCTATTTTTATAAATTCGGTAAGGTAATCCGCCTAAAAAATAGGGATTATAATTGTTAATTATGTATTCCATATATTCACATGACTTAAATATAATGAGGTAATCTCCGTAAAATAATAGAGATTACAAATGTTTAATTCTGTATTCCATATATTCGCGTGACTATATTTGTAAATACAATAAGGTAATTTACCTAAAAAATAGGGATTAAAGTTGCTTAATAACGAAAAGTGCAATATTGAATTGTATTCAATTTCACTATATTGAATTTAGTTGTATTCAAACAAAAAAATTTAAGAAATAGGATACATACCGCTCTATTCAATTCTACTGTATACACTATATTAATTATTCTTAACTATTTTATACTCGACAGATTCAAACATAAAAAAATAATAAAAATCGTGATATTCGACTGTATTCAAACAATAAAACTTCAAAAAATACATGGATCTGCCATAAACAATAACCTTCGGAATATATAAATACATGCGAAAATATAATATGTTTGGACATAATATAATATATTTGTATCATTGTATGAGACTCAATAGCAAAGAAGAGAAGAAAGTTTACCAGAGAGGCGTCCTTTTTGCCAAGCATAATATTGTATATATTGTAAACTAAAAATGGAGGCAAACAAAAATCCGGTTAGATCTAAGGAATACACTATCACATTGTATCTACCAAAGCTTCGGATCTATATATTCTCTTCAGCGAGCTACCAGAGCTAGATGTAAATTCATCCGTGCCAAAAAGTTTTAGATCTATTCTCTCCGTTGAGGTTAGAGTTAGAGGCGTGATGGAGATGGCACACTCCCAATGGTGGAAGCGAAGAGGGAGTAGGAGAACAAATCTGGCCATGGTTACGAAATGAGCTTTTAGAAATTTGAATCAAAGTCGCCGAAAATCTAAACAAATCTGGCCATCACGATGAGTCGCTGGAGAGGACGGCGACCTTGCCGAAGAGAGAGAGAGATAACGGGGTAAAATTATTATATCAAAAGGTAGTGTAAATGATAAAATAAAATTATTTAATAATAATGAAGGATAAGATGAGAGAAAAAGATAAGGTAACAATGCGATCACACCAAATCGATTGTGACATAAAGTGACACATTTCGTCGTTATGTAACGACAAATTTAACAATACAATATAATAAAATTTAAGTAACAACCAAAACAAAAATCGTATTTAAAGTACAATACGATACAATACAATAAGTAACAACCATCCAAACAAGCTGTTAAGAAAATCAACGATCCCACCTCATGCACGATAACAATCAAAGAATTTGCCAAAAACTGTAATTAATTAAACACCCATAAAAACTAAAAATACAAACAAACTGTTATAAATAGAACTCTAATTAGAGTGAATGTCTATCTTATAGAAGAGTTTTACTTTGAGGCTAAGTCTTTTCTATGCCTATAAATAGAGGTGTCTTACCCTATTGTAAATCATCCCTAAGTATCAATAAGAATACTCCTCTCTCTACTTCTCTCTATATTGTTCTTGTTCTTGTATTATTGTTCTTGTTCTTATATTATTTCATAACACGTTATCAGCACGAGTCTCTAACCATCATGAGTTATTTTATGGCTTCTTCTATACTACTACGCGTTCCAACCCTTGTTCTATTTTTGTTCATCTCTTGTTCATTAGTAGCTTCAGCACCAGAGACATACTATATCGACATCATTGATTCAATACCTAATTATAATTTGCACGTCGAGTGTGTCTTAAATGGGTTGCAATATCCAGAAGTAAAACTTACAGGGGGTGCAATTCAAACTTACAATATTGACGTTGACCTACCAAAACCAGAGAGATAAAAATAGATGTGCTAACAAAAGGTGCAGTTGGGAGATTAATGAGGATGGAGCATTCCTTAAGGTTTTAATACCATTGCCGCAGGAAATTAAAATATATATTTCATAAGGTAAGTAATTTACTTTTCCCTTTCAAATTCATGAAATTCTACGATTTGATTTCATATACAAACAAAGACAACAAAGTTTGATTATAACTCTAATGGAGTTCGTAAGAAATTACACTCACATGAAGTGGTAAAATTTCTATGCCTTGCCATGATCAAATTCATGTATGATTGTGGGCAAGAATTAAAAATCCGTCCAATTGAATTTGCTCCATTCCCTTTAGAGAATGTGGTAGCAGTATGTGATAAGTCTGAAAAAAGACAAAATTATTACAATGAAGGTATCAATGAATGTGGACGTGGCAATAGACGAAATTATAATCGTCATTATTGTGGTAATGAGAACAATAAGGATTCTCAAAATAATCTTTCACTTTATGAAAGTAATATTTGACATGAGATTATATATAGCACATACAGATGATTATGATCCATTCCCTGAAGTGAATGTGATAATTGTAATAAAGCCCGTAAGTATGAACACGCTCTTGATGTAATTTTGTTTTATGTCTGCCATTATGAAAAGAAAGTTCGTTGCCCTTGAAATTTCGGTCAAGAACTATATGACATGGATGTTGGATGCCGAAATCCATTTGGATGCAATGGGTCCTGGAGACGCCATTAAAGACAGAAATAATGCATCCACCCAAGACTATGCTAAGGCCTTGATTTTCTTGCGCCATCACCTTGATGAAGGTTTGAAACTGTGCTAAGGCCTTGATTTTCTTGCGCCATTACCTTGATGAAGGTTTGAAAATTGAATATATCACAGTCAAAGATTCACTTATCTTGTGGAATGGCTTAAAGGAGAGATATGACAACCTGAAGTTGGTCACTCTGCCACAAGCACGATATGATGAGAATCCGAAAGCAAATAGTTCATAAACTAT
This sequence comes from Nicotiana benthamiana, assembly GCA_034376525.1. Classification (NCBI taxonomy): domain Eukaryota; kingdom Viridiplantae; phylum Streptophyta; class Magnoliopsida; order Solanales; family Solanaceae; genus Nicotiana; species Nicotiana benthamiana. Next base: position 14,383,769 of record CM067335.1, read on the forward strand.
ATGTTATCGTTGTAGTGGAAAAGGGCACCCTCATGCATTAAGTTCTGACAATTTGTTAGATGTTGCTTGGTTTGCATAGAAGAATAATGTGTTTGAGATGCGTTTATGTGACTCCTTTATGTTTTAGGGAGTTGGTTTCTTCAGTACCATTATGTAGTCAATTACCTGATAACTACAAGTCTTATCCAATGTGAATATGAAAACATTAGGGGTATGCTTTTGCTGTAATACTACTACTACTATTCATTGCTGAATGATTGGGAATCATTGGGTACTTGTATTTTGTTGTTTTCAAAGTTTGAGTTGCTTAGACTAAAATGAGACCGTGTACTTGAAAACAAGTATGCGCAAGAGGATATGAATGTGACGTGCTTTAGTGTCGCTATTAGTATGTGGGCCTTTCTTCTATGGTGAGCTGATATTTTGGCAGAACTACATCAAGAGGAAGTAATAGGAGATTTGCCCTGTCGGTGATGTATTCTTACCTGCTTACTGAAAGCAGGTATTTTTAACTTGTACAGCTCCACACAACTAAGCTATGACCTTTGGCTTTTGATCTTACAGGTTTCCGAGATTAAAGCCTTCTTTTGATTTTGTTTTTCTCGGTGTTAACTGCATATAGGTGCTTTTGATGTCTATCTTTTTACCAGTTAGTTAGCCTATATCTATACATTTATGTGAACTGAGCATGTTCATCGATCCTTTTAGATCTACCTTTTTGCAAAATTCAAGTCTGCTCTATGACTATCTTTTGGGCGTCCTGCATAAATAAATAAAAACATAGCTACTTATTCTAAGCAATAATGTCAGAAGATTTTGAAAATAATGTTTAAATATGAAGCAAACGGATTGAATTTGTTTATTCTCATGTTCGTATATTTTTTTTTGTATGTCAAACCATGGGAATTAAATTGATTGAAGGTTCCTGAAGAGCAACTATAACTCTGCCTAAAGGAACAATATTTTAGAGAATGCAATGTTCTCCTCCAAGTCTAAGAGGAACTTGTTGAGTTTTAAAGATATCATTCAAAATGGATATCAGATTGAGACAATACATGAGTATAATCTTGAATACCTCATTTACTCATGAAAAAGAGGCTGCCCACTTTGGTTTGGGGTCACGCCATTTTGCATGGAGCAATGCTAGTTCGTCTCTGACTGACGAATTGTCACAAATATTCCCCGTTGCAATTAGTTTTGGGTCATGAACCTAATATATCCCACTTAAGAATTTGTGGATGTGCAGTATATGTGCCTGTAGCACCGCCATATTGCACCAAAATGGGTCCGCAAAGAAGGTTAGGAATATATGTTGAGTTTGAATCGTCCTCCATTATTCGCTACCTCGAAACATTGACAGGGGATTGTACACTGCACGATTTGCAGACTGTCAATTTGATGAGACACTTTTCCCAAAATTAGGGGGAGAAGTTGGTGAAACCAAACGGGAAATTTTGTGGAAAAATGCATCATTATCTCATCTTGATCCACATACCTCCATTTGTGAAAATGAGGTGCAAAAGATTATCCATTTGCAAAGAATAACAAATCAAATGCCAGACGCATTTACAGATTTGAAAAGGATAACAAAATCACATATCCCCGTAGTGAATGTGACAACATCTGATTCACGAATACATATTCATTATTGGAAGAATATGAACATGAAATTGGTATAGAATATACCACACTCACCCCTAGAAGGAGGTTTGAGATGATACCACACTCACCCCTAGAAGGAGGTTTGAGATGATATATGGCATGAATGATCGTTGGTCACGTACCTATTGTACGCCAAAGTATTTTGGAAATATGACTATTAAAGGACAACGATAATGCAAGAAACATATCTTGCATATAAGTTTGACATGACCATAATGGTATAACTTTCTCTTTAAGAAAGATATTCACCACATGGATGTTGATGAATTTGTGGTAGTACAAAATTAATTGAAAGCTCTAGAAGAGCCAATTATTACTATGTTGGAGAAACACAATTGAGTATTGTGCTGTAGTAAGTCTCAAAGAAACTTATTCAGTTTCCAAAGTACACGCGAAAGCGCTGATTATATTGAGACTATAAATAAAGGAAAGATTTGATATCTTCTATTACTACAACTTGTAGCGGGATAATTTGTATATGAAAAGCTACCCGCTTTATTCTCCAGTTTGTACTACACAAACAAAAGAATGCCACAATAAAGTGGATATCTATTGGTATAAAAACTCATGTCATAATAAACCTGAAGTTTATTGATAAGTGCACATGTCATGGTGTAAATTTGAAGTTTACCAATATTGATAATTTATTCAGTTGGCATTCGGGTTAGCCATCTCATTTTAAGTATGATGTGCAATAATAGAGAATTCACATGGGTGAATATTAAAGAACTAGAAAGTTCTTTACGAATTCTCTTGTATCACTTGTTCTCATTAATGAACTGACCAACTAAAGAATTCGGGTTGAAGCCCATAAATTCTGGAAATATCAAAGGTGAATATGGGCCCATTCACCTGCCATGTATACCACATATGATGTATCTATGATATGGTTACATGTGCGATTGTTATTGACCCGCAGCCTGGCCGGTGCTTGCGAGGTAAATTGCTCAGTAATATAACTTCGAGCATAATTTCCAGATTTTCTATTCAAGATAGTTCATCTTGATAAGTTGGTTTATATCATAGTTGGTTTAGCAAGATAATTATTGAATGCCTACACTTAATAGCTAAACTGTTTCTTATGAGAACAAAGTTATACATATCAGTTTGATATACGAGAGTATATTATATTCTCCCCTCACAAGTGGTTCAGGGTCAGGAACCAAATAACTCCATCTTATTATTGATGTGTAGTGTATATTTTCATTAACACCATAATGCACAAAGATGGACTCTCAAAGTTGAGGAAACAAGTTAGCTTTTCTAACATGAGGGGGAGACATGATAAACAATTGAGAAAAGGTTACATGGGATGAATTATCATTTGTATATGTAGATCCTCGAATATCATGATATGAACCTGAAGTTCATAAAAGGGATAATTCAATTGCAACATATTGCAAAGCATGCCATGCGCATTTACTGACCCAAAGAAAGTAACTATATTCTCACTACAAATGCTCATATTAAGTCCCAGAAGGACAAAGTCTTTGATACGCTTAAAGCGCATAGACGAATCGGTTTCAAAAGGAACTTCTTAATAAAGAAGATGAGCAAATGATCGAAGTGATCATAATAAGGAGGCAAGTGATCCAGAAGATCACATGACATAACACTTCATAAAATCTCATGAGAGATTCAGGCACCTGAATATATGAATAAAGAGACCTCCATGTTATGTCTTTATGAAAAGTTATTGGAACCGATATAAAATGATCGTCGACGACATCTATGATAGCGCTAAATATCGATGAGGATCTTATGTTTGTCGAATACAAACAAAACTATTGGCCAAATGGAAGAGATACAATTCAAGAAGAATTGATTCCATATGAAAGACATGTAGTTTTGGACATGTAGTTCAAATACTTGAAGGTGTAAAGTCAAAGGTATGTGTAATCAGTTTTCGATATTTATTTGTTTAGCATGACATGAAAACTTGATATGCATCTAAAGTCTATTATATGGCTTATATGACTTAACTTGAAAGATTTAAGTTGCTTGAAGCATATACAATTCTTGGTCCTGAAGTACCACATCCTAAGTGCAACTTGTGTACATATGTATCTTGCTATAACTATAAGCATGATGGCATCGAGAATACCTCTATGAAGATATTGAAGAGTTATTCCATGACATTATATGAAGATGTTCATATCTATCAAGAATGATAATTTCAAGATGGTGCACAAGATCGGAATGCGAAGACTTAAGGATATGAATTGATGTTCTTATCAGGGGGAGTTAATGCGCGTTGCACTCTTTTTCCCTTACAAGGTTTTGTCCCACTGGGTTTTCCTTGCAAGGTTTTTAACGAGGCAACCAATAGGCGCATATTCAAACATGTGTACTCTTTTTCCTTTTCTATAATTTTTTTCCCATTGGGTTTTGTTTTAGTTAAGGTTTTAACGAGGCACATTATTGAATAGACATTCAAGGGGGAGTGTTATAAATAGAACTCTAATTAGAGTGAATGTCTATCGTATAGAAGAGTTTTACTTTGAGGCTAAGTCTTTTCTATGCCTATAAATAGAGGGGTCTTACCCCATTGTAAATCATCCCTAAGTATCAATAAGAATACTCCTCTCTCTACTTCTCTCTATATTGTTCTTATTCTTGTATTATTGTTCTTGTACTTATATTATTTCATAACACAAACCCTAATCTAGTGATCAATTTCGTCTCCTTCATGTGCTCACTTATTTTCAATTCTAACCTTTTCCTCTTCTTCTTCAGTAGTGTAATCGGACGTGATATTAAATATCTTCTTAACAGCATTCGCCGATTTGTTCTTAATCCTATCAGCAACCGACTGACACAAAAGATCGAGCAAACCCTTAATGTCAAGGTAATCAGCAGCCAATATAAGTTCAAACAGGTCTCTGTAACTCTTCCCATTCACGAATTCCTTGTCGAATTTTTGATTTCTTCTTCGTTCGTATCCGTCTTCTAATATTTAATATTATTACACTTATTAGCATATTAATTTAATAAATATTTTTCTCTGAAGTTTTTTATGTCTTTAGTGTCGTTTCATTTATTTAAATAATTTTAAAACTCCAACTTGAATCTAATCCCCAATTTATATTGGTAATTTATTATTTTTTTAATTTTATTTTTTATTTTAAAACTCCAAATTGAAACTACATCTCCGATTTAAATGAGTAGTCTTTCTTCTCTTTCTTTCGTTTTTATAGCTAAAGTTTTTTTTCCTTTTTTATTTTAAGATAATTTATAAACTCTAACTTGAAACTACTCCCAACCAATTTGAATGGGTAGTTATTATTTTATATATTTATTTTTTTATTTTTAAATTATATTTAATTATAAGATATCTATATTTATTAATTCAAATAAAATATTCAATTAATATATTTATATATATATATATATATATATATATATATATATATATATTCTCTTTCTTTCATTTTTTATAGCTAATTTTTTTTTGCTATTTTATTTTAAGATAATTTATAAACTCCAACTTGAAACTACTCCCACACCAATTTGAAAGGGTAGTCATTATTTTATATATTTATTTTTTATTTTTAAATTATATTTAATTATAAGATATCTATATTTATTAATTCACATAAAGCAGCCAAATAAAAACTAGTATATATATATATATATATATATATATTTAAATTCAAAAATAATAACCAAAAACTTTTGTTCTATATAGTTGTCACACCTCTTTTTCCCCAGGCAACCCTATTACATGACTGAGTTGGAAGAGTTTTTTCCAATTAAAGTGACGTTTTGAAAAGGGATTATTTATTATCTAGAGTCGCCACTTGGAATTGAGTTTTGGTGTTCCAAGTCACCTTTTGTTGAATTCCTTATCAAAAGGAAGATTTGACTCCTAATTCATGGTCTACGAAAACAAAAGACAGAAGGTGTAAGGCACCCCTCAAATCCCATGGTTCTAGCACGGTCACTTTCATTGACTAATGTTCGGCTTAAATCAATTATTGACTATTCTTGTATTTTATTGATTATGAATTATCTATTATCGCTTAATTAATTATAATACATATTAATTATTTTCACCAAGATGCAGAACGCACATAAGGTACTTCGTTGAAACTAAATGTTAAACCAAGGTACAGAATGTACACATAATTATAACACAATTATTTTTAATTTAAAGGCGTCGAGACGCGGGATGCATACATGACCTTTTTAGTACTTAAACATATCAATTTAAGGTTCGGGTATGAACACATAAGCTAATATTTAAAGTATACATCTAAAGATTTTTTAGTGTATTCAAATTTGTTTCTTTCCTAAGTTTAAGATTGTAGTGACGCTGAGAGTTATGGAGTTTATAAAGAAGAAAAGGTATGATGTACTCTAGTTATCATGATACATATTTGAAGGTTAATAAGAATTTAAGGCTGACTTATTCAAAGTTATGCCTCAAGAGTATGCCTACGTCTTTATTAATGTTCCTATCCTTATTAATAAATATTGCATATATTTTCTCAATTTTGATATTTGCCAATCAACTATATATATATGTTATAAATACACTTTTATTTAAGGTGAATGTCTTTAATTAGAGAGATTCTAGAGTTCTATTCTTGGTAGATAAATCATCCTCCTCCCTATAAATAGAGGTGCTCTCTACCATTGTAAATCACTCCTAACATTCTCTAAGTATCAATAAGAAGAACTCTCTCTACTCTTCTCTCTATTTGCTCTTGTTCTTGCATTATTGTTCTTGTCTTTTATATTATTTCATAACACGTTATCAGCACGAGACTCTACCGTCTCAAGAACCATTCTCGAAAAATCTAAGGTATTTCCCTCTTCCTAATTTAATTTTCGATTATGTCTGACATTACGAAAAGAAAGTTCGTTGCCCTTGAAATTTCGGGCAAGAACTATATGACATGGGTGTTGGATGCTGAAATCCACTTAGATGCTATGGGTCTCGGAGGCACCATCAAAGATAGAGAAAAAGCATCCACCCAAGAATGTGCGAAGGCCTTGATTTTCTTGCGCCATCACCTTGATGAAGGTTTGAAGATTGAATATCTCACCGTCAAGGATCCACTCATCTTGTGGAACGGCTTAAAGGAGAGATATGACAACCTGAAGTTGGTCACTCTGCCACAAGCACGATATGATTGGGCTCATCTGAGGCTCCAGGACTTTTAGTCCGTTTCTGAATATAATTTTGCAATGTTCAGAATTACTTCTAAATTGAAGCTATGCGGGGATAATATCTCCGATTATGATATGCTTGAGAAAACGTTTACAAAGTTTCATGCCTCCAATATAGTACTGCAACAACAGTACAGAGAGAAAGGCTTTACAAAGTACTCTGAACTGATTTCTCTTCTACTAGTGGCCGAGCGAAATAATGACCTGCTCATGAGAAATCACGAAAATCGACCTACTGGGTCTACACCACTGCCTGAAGCAGATATGGTGCACTCTCATTATGCCAAACATGAAAAGGGCCATGGTCATGGTCGTAAACGGGGTCATAGCCAGGGACGTAGACAAGGAAGAAATTCCAATGAAGTCCGTCAACCCCCAAGGAGAGATAACCGCCGAAAGCAGAAATGGGGTCATGAAGATCCTAAGGCAAATGGTTCAGAAACTATATGTTATCGTTGCGGTGGGAAAGGGCACTGGTCAAAGACTTGCCGTATACCAAGACACTTGGTTGACCTTTATCAAGCATCTCGAAAGAGAAAAGGCCCTGAAACAAATTTTGTCTATGACGACAATGAGGACATCACCCACCTGGATGTGGCAGACTTCTTTGAGCAACCCGAGGGGAAAATAGACCACCTAATCGGCGATGGGTCCGTGATGAAAGAAGATGGAGTTATTTGATTTTGTTCTACTTATTTGTATTAGTTAGTGAATAAACTAATAGTCATTAGTATTAGCTCGTATTAGTTAGTTCATGATGCAATGTTAGCAGTAGTTCTTTAGAATATCTTCAATATGCTCAAATATCAATAATATTTTTATTTTCCAGTAGGGGTAATCGAATAGCCTGAAAAACTAGTCGATTATCTACTATTTTCGCATTAAAGCTGAAAAACAATTGATCAACAATCGATTGTCTATACTTAATAATCGATTGTCTTAAGACAGTGTGCTCTGGAATTTTTCAAAATAGTCAACAATCGATTGTCTATACTTAACAATCGATTGTCTTAAGACAGTGTGCTCTGGAATTTTTCAAAATAGTCAACAATCGATTGTCTATGCATAACAATCGATTGTCTTAAGACAGTGTGCTCTGGAATTTTTCAAAATAGCCAACAATCGATTGTCTATACTTAACAATCGATTGTCTTAAAACAGTGTGCTCTGGAATTTTTCAAAATAGCCAACAATCGATTGTCTATGCATAACAATCGATTGTCTTAAGACAGTGTGATCTGAAGTTTTTCAAAATAGCAAATAATCGATTGTGTGTGTTTAACAATCGATTGTCAATGTTAAACAATCGATTGTTTGTGTTTAACAATCGATTGTTTGAAGAAAATGTTTAAACTGAAATTTTCAAACTGCAACGTAATCAATTATGGATAACATATCTGATTTTGTAAGTCAATTGTTAGCAGCAGATTTTGAAAATATTATGTGACACAAACGAATTGAACTTGTTTATTCTTATGTTCGTGTATCTCTTTTGTATGTCAAACTATGGGATAGCAAATATGGATATCTCACAAAGCGAACTTGGATCAACGTCCAACTGTAAAAGTATTTGCCTAGTTGATTCATGTACTACACATACAATACTCAAAGAAAGGAAGTATTTCTCTCAACTAAATATGTGTAAGGCAAACGTTACTACAATCTCTGGAAGTAGTAAATTGATTGAAGGCTCCGGAAGAGGAATTGTAACTCTGCCCAAGGGCACGACGTTAATCATAGAGAATGCAATGTTCTCCTCCAAGTCTAAGAGAAACTTGTTGAGTTTTAAAGATGTACGCCGGAATGGCTATCATATTGAGACAATGGATGAAGATAATATTGAATATCTCGTCATCACAAAGAATGTCTCCGGCCAAAAGAGGGTTATTGAGAAATTCCCGTCTTTATCTTGTGGCCTGTATTGGACAAGAATTAGTGCAATTGAGGCACATTCAACAGTAAACCAAAGGGTTACTGATTCCAATACCTTTGTACTTTGGCATGATCAATTGGGACATCCAGGATCGGTCATGATGAGACGGATTATAGAAAGCTCATATGGGCATCCGTTAAAGAATTTCAAAATTCTTTCGAATAACGAATATCCTTGCACTTCGTATTATCAAGGCAAGTTGATTATCAGGCCATCACCAACAAAGGTTGGGACTGAGTCACCCACGTTTCTGGAACATGTACAAGGGGACATTTGTGGGCCTATTCACCCACCTAGTGGGTCGTTTAGGTATTTCATGGTCTTGATAGACGCATCCTGTAGATGGTCTCATGTGTGCCTGTTGTCATCACGCAACCTTGCGTTTGCGAAATTAATGGCACAAATAATTCGACTACGAGCACAATTTCCAGATAATCCAATCAAGTCCATTAGACTGGATAATGCTGCTGAGTTTACATCCCAAGCATTTAATGATTATTGCTTATCAATCGGGATAAAAGTTGAACATTCTGTAGCTCATGTTCACACTCAAAACGGTCTTGCAGAATCGTTAATTAAACGCCTGCAGTTGATTGCAAGGCCATTACTTATGAGAATGAGGCTGCCCACTTCGGTATGGGGTCACGCCATCTTACATGCAGCAATGCTAATTCGTCTCAGACCGACGAATTACCACAAGTATTCCCCGTTGCAATTGGTTTTGGGTCATGAACCCAATATATCCCATTTAAGGATTTTTGGATGCGCAGTATATGTGCCTATTGCACCACCATCCCGCACCAAAATGGGTCCGCAAAGAAGGTTAGGAATATATGTTGGGTTTGAATCGCCCTCCATCATTCGCTACCTCAAAACATTGACAGGCGACTTGTTTACTGCACGATTTGCAGACTGTCGATTTGATGAGACACTTTTCCCATAATTAGGGGGAGAAGTTGGTGAAACCAAACGGGAAATTTTGTGGAAAAATGCATCATTATCTCATCTTGATCCACATACCTCTATTTGTGAAAGAGAGGTACAAAAGATTATCCATTTGCAAAGAATAGCAAATCAAATGCCTGACGCATTTACGGACTTGAAAAGGATAACGAAATCCCACATTCCCGCGGAAAATGTTCCAATCCGTATTGATGTCCCTGTTGGACAATCATCTAGTGTCATATCCAATGAGTCAAATGCACGCCTGAAGCGTGGCAGACCATTAGGTTCCAAAGATCGAAATCCTAGAAAGAGGAAAAAGAACGATCAAAATGACACCACGAAAGAATCTCATGATTTAACAAATTCTGAGATTCATGAAGAATCCATTGAGCCCGAGACTCTGGAAAATACGGAACTATCCCTAAATCCAATTAATATTGAGGCAAATATTAATCGAGTGGATATTGTGGTGGATAATGTCTTTGCTTATAATGTCGCATCTAGCATTATGCAAGAATGTGAGGATCTCGAACCTCAATCTGTTGAAGAATGTCGAAAAAGACAGGATTGGCCAAAGTGGCAAGAAGCAATTCAATCAATTGAATTCGCTGGCAAAACGTGAAGTTTTTGGCCCTATAGTTAAAACACCTAATGGTGTTAAGCCTGTCGGCTATAAATGGGTCTTTGTACGCAAAAGAAATGAGAAAAACGAGGTACAAAGATATAAAGCACGCCTTGTTGCACAAGGTTTTTCTCAAAGGCCTGGTGTCGATTATGAAGAGACATATTCGCCTGTAATGGATGCGATAACCTTTCGTTATCTCATAAGTTTTGCTATCCATGAAAAGCTTGACATGCACTTAATGGATGTAGTTACTGCCTATCTTTATGGCTCACTTGATAATGAGATATACATGAAAATTCCCGATGGACTCAAGATGCCAAACGCGCATAATTCAAAATCTCGGGAAATGTTCTCAATTAAATTGCAAAGATGCTTGTATGGTCTAAAGCAATTAGGACGAATGTAGTATAATCGTCTTAGTGAATACTTGTTAAAAGAAGGCTATATAAATGACGCCATTTGCCCGTGTGTTTTTATAAAGAAAACAACATCGGAATTTGTTGTACTTGCCGTATATGTTGATGAAATAAACCTTATTGGAACCCCTATAGAACTCCAAAAGGCAATTGATTATCTAAAGGATGAATTCGAGATGAAAGATCTCGGAAAGACTAAACTATGTCTTGGTTTGCAAATTGAATATTTGGCAAACGGAATTTTTGTTCATCAATATACCTATACAGAAAAGGTACTGAAACGGTTTTACATGGATGAAGCACGTCCTTTAAGTACACCGATGGTTGTTCGATCACTTGATGTGAATAAAGATCCATTCCGACCACAAGAAAGGAATGAAGAGCTACTTGGTCCTGAAGTACCATATCTTAGCGCAATTGGCGCACTAATGTATCTTGTAAATACTACAAGACCTGACATATCCTTTTCAGTTAATGTCTTAGCAAGATTTAGCTCGGCTCCTACGAGGAGACATTGGAATGGGATCAAACACATATTGCGGTACCTAAAGGGAACTACCGATATGGGCTTATTTTATGGCAAGAATTGCAGCCCGGATCTTGTTGGTTATGCTGATGCTGGATATTTGTCCGACCCACACAAGGCTCGATCTCAAACGGGTTATGTGTTTACCTGTGGAGAAACCGCCATATCTTGGCGATCGACTAAGCAATCAATTGTGGCTACTTCATCTAATCATGCCGAGATAATTGCTATTCATGAAGCAAGTCGGGAGTGTGTGTGGTTGAGGTCTATAATACATCATATCCAAGACAAATGTGGTTTGAAGTGTGATAAACTACCCACAACTTTGTATGAAGACAATGCAGCATGTATAGCTCAATTGAAGGGAGGATTCATAAAAGGAGATAGAACGAAGCATATTTCACCAAAGTTATTCTTCACACATGATCTTCAAAAGAATGGTGATATCAATGTTCAACAGATTCGTTCAAGCGACAATATGGCTGATTTGTTCACAAAATCTCTACCAAAGTCAACCTTCAAGAAGCTAGTTCACAAGATCGGGATGCGAAGACTTAAGGACATAAATTGATGTTCTTATCAGGGGGAGTTAATGCGCGTTGCACTCTTTTTCCCTTACAAGGTTTTGTCCCACCGGGTTTTCCTTGCGAGGTTTTTAACGAGGCAACCAATAGACGCATATTCAAACATGTGTACTCTTTTTCCTTACTTTAATTTTTCCCATTGGGTTTTGTTTTAAGGTTTTAACGAGGCACATCATTGAATAGACATTCAAGGGGGAGTGTTATAAATACACTTCTATTTAAGGTGAATGTCTTTAATTAGAGAGATTCTAGAGTTCTATTCTTGGTAGATAAATCATCCTCCTCCCTATAAATAGAGGTGCTCTCTACCATTGTAAATCACTCCTAACATTCTCTAAGTATCAATAAGAAGAACTCTCTCTACTCTTCTCTCTATTTGCTCTTGTTCTTACATTATTGTTCTTGTCTTTTATATTATTTCATAACAATATAAACAAACTAACAAAACTAATCTAAGTAATATTTATTCCATTTAGTTAAGAAAACGAAACAACCAAAAATAACTAGTGAAGCACTTCATCAAACAATAAAAAAAAAAAAAGAAAAAAGAACAGACTTGACATGGCCTACTTCCATTTGAAGTTCAAAAGATGATCAATTTATTCATTTTATTATCACAAAACTAAACAATGAGATAAAGTTCTTCAAGAAAAGTGAATAAATAATCAACCTAATCACAGAAGAAAGATATGTCCTACAAGAGCATTTATTAAGCTAGTTGTAAAGAGATGAAAACAAATGAAGATTAAGAAAATAGACCTTAACGAGGAAAATTTACTTTCAGTTAATAAAGAATCTCCCAACATGGGATTATAGTTAAGAAAAAGAACCAATAATCCAGCGACTCGATTGGCACCCTCAACTCGAACAAACCTCTCAATTTTGAACTCCAACTGGGCTGCAATAATGGTGGAAACAAACTGTTTGGAGGCGTATTCGGGACTGGGTTTCATGAAGTTTCAATTGTTTTTCATGGGTGGAAATACTACTTTGATGATGGTTGACGGACTGATTTACAGAGATCATTTTGGGATTATATATAGAAAGAAAAACAGTCAAAGAAAAAACCCCCTGATTGTGTGAACTATAAATAGTACAAGAAAATTAGTTCTCTTGAAGGATGTGAGAACGTGTACTAATGGAACGTGAGTATGTGTGCAACGCGAGTGAGAGACGTGCAAAGTGGGAAGTTGAATCTCTTTTTTTCTTTTTGCTAAAGTTTATTTCTAATCTTTTGGAAAAATTACGTTAACTTAACTGATTTTTTTTGGCTTTGTTTCCTTTTAAAACTAAAATTCAATTAAAACATTCTCACAAATGGGGGGGAGGGGTGGGGGTGGGGGGTGGAATTGGTTGTGTGGATGTGCAGAGGTGTCAGCGAAATAAGGGGTGGAATTGGAAAGTGGGTACGTGATTTAGAGATTAAATTAGATTTTTCTCTATTTTGTTATTATTTGTTTTAGACTTTTTTTATATATAATAATATTTTCAAATTCCCCCACGTTCATTAAGTGAAGGTGGAGCAGTTATTGTGCGCACGGTTTTGCAAATTTTTTTGAGGAATTAAAATAACGCAACAATCCTAATCCTAATAATAAAAAGAATTGAACTTCCTAAAAATTTAGAGCCTTGTCTGAATGTGCCAAGTGTCAGTTTAGTATTGTTCCACTTGACTTCATGAGAGGCGTTTCTCTTTGGATATTAAGTATATATAGATTGAGACTCAAGAAAAACCCTAGAAAAAAACTCTGAAGACAGCACAGTATGATGTGTATAGTTCAAGTGTAACTTATGTATAATTAATATATATAATCTATACTAGCTAGGAGAAGTAAGTAGTGAATTCGGCTGGTTATTTGTATAAATATTCTTTATTTTTTCCCTTTTCTTTTTGGTTTATGAAAAAGATCCGAGAAACTTTTTATTTTCTTTCACACTTCTAAGAAATTCGGAAGTTAGTGAAAAGAAACTTGTTGAAGCAAGTTTCTGGTTTGATGAATAAGGACATTAAATATTTACAGGGTGATCAAAATATTTTGAGGTTTCTTTGGAGTAAGAATTATTTTTTACCACCTTATTTATACGGGTAGGTCTTTTTTTGTTTTCCCAAAGTCTACAAACTAGAGTTATTTTTGCAATACTTTTTCCTATTATTTCACGTTACTTATACTTATTTCTGAAAATATTTAACTTCAATGCACTGAGGTATAATAAATATTTTATAATTAGTTCACTTCTTAAGTAATTACACATAAATTTCTTACAAGAACTAATTAATTTTCGGTTTGATGATATAAGGACATAAAATATTTATGGGTGATGAAACTAATACTGAAGTTATTAGAGAGAGTAAAATTAATTAAGCTTTTGGCTTGACGAATAAGGACATAAAATATTTATGGGTGATAATCGCATTGTTTTACATTACAATTTCCCTATAATCTTTCCCTATAATACATCATGTACTTTTTTCATACTAAAATACTTATTTCTGAAAATAATTTAACCCAATGCGAGAACTAGTGAGTCAACTGACCTTAGCCGGTACGATATTTGGGAAAAGTAATATGTAAGTAACGCGATTCAATTCATATGCTATGTTCTGAGTAATTGTAACATATATATTTTATCGATAAAATTGTAAACTAAAGTGAATGTGCCACTTAATGAGTTTAGAGGAACTTCCTCCAATTTCCTCTGAAATTATCGACTTATAAGAAAAAACAATTATGCATAATATTGTATTAAGTAGATTTTGATTGCCAATATTAAATAATGCTTATATTAAGTTGTGAATGATTTGTGATATGGGAATTACCTATACTATCTATATCTATACTAAAGAGGGATTGCTAACTCTAGTTTTCCAAAGAGGGAGGAGCATTTGGTTACTTTTCAGAGCACGGTGGCAAGACTCAAATTGGCTATCTGCTCCTTTGGAGGTGCTGCGACAGAGGGTTGTATAAAGATTGCAAGGTTATTCTAAGTGAGACCCTCGTGATGCAACATATGCTCTTGGTGATAGACGTTGGTATTATGATGAAGAGGAAGAAGAGGACTGCACGAGGTCGACCAAGGATCGGGTGGGGAGCCTTGACTAAGGATAAAGCTCAGGAGTTGGAAGGGAGGCTTTCGGCCGTTGGAGCCTGGGGGAGTAGTGGGGACGCGGTTATGTGGTCGACCACGGCGGATTATATATGGAAGGCATCGAGAGAGGTGTTGGGACTCTCGAAGGGTTTTGCTGGCAGGCGCAAACGCGATTGGTGGTGGAATGAAGTGGTCCAAGGTAAAGTTAAAACAAAGAAGGCGGCGTATACCTATAGTTAGTAGGGAGCACATGCGAGGTCGAGATAAGTGCGAACAGGGAGAGGTATAAAGTAGCAAGGAAGGAGGTAAAACTGGCGGCGACGGAGGCTAAGACTGCGGTTTTAGTCAACTATACGAGGATCTAGGGGCCAAAGGCAGGGAGAAGATATTATTCTAGCTGGCTAAAGCGAGGGAGAGGAAGGTGCGAGATCTGGATCAAGTGAGGTTCATCAAAGACGAGGACAGTAGAGTATTAAAGGGAGAGGCCCAGATTAAGCGGAGAGGGAAAACTTACTTTTATAACCATCTGAATGAAGAAAGGGATCGGGATATTGTGCTTGGCGAGTTGGGGCATCCCGAGAGCCACTGTGATTTTGTGTACTGTAGGCACATCAAGATTGGGGGAGGGGGGTCGTGGAAGTTATGCGAAAGATGAGCAGGGGAAAAATCACCGGGCATGGCGGGATTCTGATTGAATTTTGGAGGTGTGTGGGTAGAGCAGGTTTGGAGTGGCTAATAGGGTTGTTTAATATTATTTTCAGGACTAAGAGAATACCAGACGAGTGGAGGTGAAGTACGGTGGTTCCATTGGACAAGAACAAAAGTGACATCCAGAGTAACAATAATTATAGGGGTATCAAACTAGTGAGTCACACCATGAAAGTGTGAGAGAGGGTGGGGAGGACGATGTCTGTATCAAACAACAAGTTTGGGTTCATGCTGGGTCATTCTACTACGGAAGCTATTCATGCTATTAGAAGGTTGGTGGAATAGTACAGGGATATGAAGAAGGATCTGCACATGGTGTTTATTGACTTGGAGAAAGCTTATGATAAGTTTCCTAGAGAGGTTCTTTGGAGATGCCTAGAGGTTAAAGGTGTGCCGGTTGCTTATATTAGGGCAATTAAGGACATGTATGATGGAGTTAAGACTCGGGTTAGGACAGTGGGAGGCGACTCCGAGCATTTTTCGGTTGTTATAGGGTTACACCAAGGATATGCGCTCATCCCATTCTTGTTTGCTCTGGTGATGGATGCACTGACACACCATGTTCAAGGAGAGGTTTCATGGTGTATGTTATTCGTTGATGACATTATTCTGATTGACGAGATGCGGAGTGGTGTTAACGAGAGGCTAGAGCTATGGAGACAGGCCCTTGAGTCAATGGATTTCAAGTTGAGCAAGACAAATACGGAATATCTTGAGTGTAAGTTCAGTGCCGAGTCCGGGGAAGAGGGAAAGGACGTGAGGCTTGGAACGCAGGTCATTTCCAAGAGCGACAGTTTCAATTACCTTAGGTTAGTTATCCATGGGGGTGGGGAGATCGACGACGATGATATCATACACCGCATAGGGGTGGGATAGACGGAATGGAGGCTAGCATCTGGAGTCCTGTGTAACAAGAAAGTGCCTCTGCTACTCAAAGTAAGTTTTAGAGAGTGGTGGTTAGCCCGACATGTTGTATAGGGCTAAGTGTTGTCCAGTTAAGAACTCATATACCCAGAAGATGAAAATAGAAGAGATGAGGATGCTGAGGTAGATATGCGGGCACACTAGGATGGATAAGACTATGAATGAAGATATTCAGGAGAAGGTAGGCATGGATCCTATTGATGACAATATGCGGGAAGGGAGACTCAGATGGTTCGGGCATGTTCAGAGGAGGAGCTTGGATGCCCCGGTAAGGAGGTGCCAACGGTCGCGTTGGTAGGTACAAGGGGAGGTAGAAGGCGGCCTAAGAGTATTGGGAAGAGGTAATCAGGCGGGATATGACGACACTTCAGATCTCCGAGAACATGGCGCTCGATATGAAGTTGTGGATGTCGAGCATTGATGTAGTGGGTTAGGAGGTAGTTGAGCATATTTTGTATTCTAGTGTGAGGCTATGCTGATAGGATTTAGTCTTAGACTACTAGTGGTCAGTGCTGTGTTTACACTACTCTTCCATTTTCATAGTGTTGGGCACTATTTCTGCCTTTCATCTATTCACTGATTCTTATGTTGTGTTATTATTTTCATGATGGTACAAATATATTTTCTCTTTGTCTTTTCGTCTTGTTGAGCCGAGGGTCTATTGGAAACAGCCCCTCTACTCTATCGGGGTAGAGGTAAGGTCTGCGTACACACTACTCTCCCTAGACCTCACTTGTGGGACTATATTAGGTCATTATTGTTGTTGTTAAATATTAAGCCCGCATTAGTATTTTTTAGATGTTTTCACTTATCCAATTTTTTTATGAGCTATATAAGCTAACATCTTTATTCTCAAAAGAACAAAATATTTAATTTTTATGGCTTCCCTGCTCTGAAGAATTCCATCACGCATGCTGTTAAATTATCTTTAACTGTGTCAGAGCAGTCCTTGAAGAATTGACATTTATATCCATCAGGTCCAGGTGTTTTATCACCTGCAATATCCTATAATGCTTCCTTCATTTCCTGAATACTGAAGTCTGTTGTCAGCATTCTCCTTTGATCTATTGAAACCACATGCCCTTCTTTTACAGTTGTACTGCATACTCTTGTTCTGCTTGTACCTTTTGTGCCTAATAAGTTTCTTTTATACTCCGCAAATGCCTCAGCTATGTCAGGTGCATTAGTTCTTGTGTTACCTTAACTATCTCTTATAGTAAAGATTATGTTGGAATTCCTCCTAAATTTTATCATGCTGTGAAAGAACTTAGCGTTCATGGCCCCTTCCTTCAGCCAGTGAATTTTGCATTTCTGCTGCAGGAATTGGTTTTTTGCTTGTGTCCATTTTGCACATTGTTTGGAGGGTTGATCTTCCTTCAAAATTAGTTCCATATTAACAGGATCCCTCAGTATTGCCTTATGGCATTTCTCCAACTCCCTTTGTGCCTGTGTACCTTTGCCTTTATATTACTAAATTGACTTTTATTTATAGCTTTGAGAACAGATTTGAATCTGTTGAGTTTCCCCACCAGTCTATACATACATGTCTCCTCTATGCACTTTTCTCAGTTGTTCTCCACACGATGTTGAAAGTTTGTGGCTTGACTCCATATGTTGTAGTACCTGAATCTGTGTTGGTTCTTCTGAGGACCATTATCCCAGCTTATCAAAGCAGGACAGTGGTCCATGAGGCCTTTATTCCTGAAGTCCACCTCTAATCCTGGTAATGCACTCAGCCACTCCCCATTTACTAAGAGTCTTTCAATTCTACGATAGACTCTGCTAGTGTTTCTATATTTGTTATTCCATGTATAGTATGATCCAAAAGATCCGAGTTTTTGAAATGAACATTTTCCCACACATTCTTTGAAATCCCTTACTTCAGATGCTGATATTGGCATCTCCACTCTCTCATCCCTATGTAGGACACAGTTAAAGTCCCCAATTACTGCCCATGAACCTTACATAGTGTTGTATATTTGATTCAGTTCTTGCCACAGTTCCCTTCTTAGCCTATGATCATTAAAGCCATATACCATTGTTACTTGGAACTTGTATTGAGTTCCTCTATGTTCAACCATACAATGTATAATCTGAGCAGACACCTTTATGATATTCACCTTAAACATTTATGGTTTTCATTGATCCCATATTTTATCCCTTGGATGGTAGTTAAGTTTTGTATTGAATGACTAGCCATTACAAAGGTTAAACGCAGTTGATGATGCTTTAGACCTCTTAACCTTTGTCTCCAGGAACCAAAATAGGCCTACTTTAGAGTTGTGTAGAAATAAATTCATCTCTTTCTGCTTGTCTTGCCTATTTAGACCCATGGTATTACATAAGCCTATTCTATCCATTAGGTGGAGGGTCTCCCCCACCCACCACATTACTTGGCAATTTTCCACTTTTCAGCTGTTCTCCTCTGTTGTTAGTAGCCTCTACTATTGTACTCCTTGTGTGATATGTTGATTGCCCCTATGTTGTACTGCTACTGTTTCTTCTTTGCTCATCTTGTATGCCATTCTGATTTCTCTTATTCATCACCTCTTCATGAGCTTCTGGTTTCTCAGGTTTCCTCCAAAGTAGCAAATGAGTTCCTTAATATGGTAGTAGCAGCTTGTTGGGCTTCTCCTTGCCTGGTTTTCCTCATCTCATCTTGCACTTCCTTATTGCCTTCTCCGTTTTTCTATTTCCACTTGAACTTTGTCATTTATAGGTTTTCGTGATGTCTGGTTCGTTTGTGCATTTGTTTGTAGTTTCCTACAGTGCTCCTTGATATGTCCATACTTTCTGAAATGATCATACATTGTTGACATCCATTCATACTCCACTGCCTGTTCTATTATTTGCCCAATTCATTCTCAAACATTATTGTCTCTAGATATATTTTATTTATTGGAACTTCCACTATCACCTTAAGATATATTAATTTCTCCTTCCTTGTAGTTGCAGTATAAGCTTTATAGGCTTACCTACTGTAGACATATAAAATTTCTTGGGTCTAATCCATTTAAAATATGAAATAAATTCAATTGGGATGAATAATTAATTTGGGCTTTACTAGTTAAATTAGTCCATTTTATTATTTTCAAGCCCAAGGTCCATTTCATTTTATGGCCCAGACTTATGACATGTGACATGGCATATCCAGTCAAACACCAGGAATAAGATGATGCCATATATTAAATGATGTGGCAATCCAAGTTAAAAAGCAAGAACCAACCACAAGTTGCCAAGTGGCTAAAATGACACGGGCCAATCAAAATCAAACAATAGAGTTATTATGTAGCTTGACTGTCCATCCTCTACAACTATAAATAGAGGGGTTACATAACTCTCAAAGGACATTCAGAGTTGGACAAGAACACTCTGCAATTGGTGAAGGCATCCACAAACAAAGAGACTAATGATAAATTGCTTAGTTCTTCAACAAAGGAATGATCAATGGAGTTCTTCCCGGAGATCAACTGATACCAACAAAGTACTGATCGACGTTCTTGGCGATTAGCTACATCACAAGGAGGTATGCATTATCCTACATTCGAGAAAGACGTTTCTCAAGCCCTCAAATCATGGAGAATTTTAGATAGGAGAATAGGAATACATAGAATTGTACTCACAAATATTTATCAATAAAATCTCTTTTTCTTACTATTATTTTTATTGTAGTTTATTTTTCATCTTACAAAAATTTGTTGCGAACAAATTTCGTCCCACCGGGTGTGCCTCCAAAAAATTGTCTTTGGAGTGATTGTCTAGCTATTGTGAACCTTCAAGAGTTTTTCTTGGAATATCAACTTCAACGGGCTCGAAACTTCCAAATTGTAAGAAAGTAGTTCTTGGCACATCATGCAACTTTGAACACTTCTTTAGCTTGAGCGCGATACTTGCATGATTTGCTTCTGCTGTTTCATCCATGCTTATGATGATTTTTTCTTCACTTACAAGAACCATATTTTCTCCTTCAATCTGAAGCATTTATCTATAGGGTGGCTAATGACGTGATGAAACTTGCAGTATTTCGGATCGCCAACTTTGCCAATTTCCTCTGGCCTTTTTGATGCAGGGAGAACGATGACTTCCTTGTCCAGCAGTTCATCAAGGATTATTGGTCTGTCTGAATCTGGAAATGGATAAACCTTTGCCTCCAATTCCTGTAAGGTGGGACGATGCTTCTCCTCTTTGGGATATTGACTTGGGGTCTTATCCTCCTTCACTTTTTGTTTAGTAGTGTCCTTCATAGAAGTTTCTTTCACCACCATTGATTCTTTTGTTTTGTTCTTTGATGCAACATCTTCGTTGAACTCCTTTTGATCAGAAAATAGAGATGCCTTTCCATGACTTGCGATGCTTAACTCTACGTCATGCGCTCGTGTTGCAAGTTCTTCAAAAGTTCTCGGTTTGATCCCTTGTATAATGTACAAAAGGCCCCAGTGCGTTCCTTGAATGCACATCTCCATAGTAGATATCTATGAAAGATGATCTTTGCAGTCTAAACTTAACGCCCTCCAACGATTAATGTAATCCACCACTGGCTCGGCCTTCCTTTGTTTGGTGCATGTCAGCTCTATCATGTTTACAATTCTTCGGGTACTGTGAAAACGATTGAAAGTTTCCTTCTCAAGTTGCTCCCAACTATCAATAGACTCGGGCTCCAAGTCAATATACCATTCAAATGCGTTCCCTTTCAGATAACGAACAAATTGTTTTACCAAAAGGTCACCATGCGTTCCAGCATTGCTACAAGTCTCGACAAAGTGGGCAATATGTTGCCTTGGGTTCCATTGGCATCAAATTGTTGCAGATTTGGTGGTTGATAATTGGTTGGCATGGTTAAACAATCAATCCTCTTAGTATAAGGCTTAGAGTAGTTCAACGAACTGTGCGATGATCTGCCATATTGAGCACTGATGGTTTTTGTTATCATGTCTTGCAATTGTCGGACAGATAACGCAGCAACTGAAGTAGATTGCTTTTCCTTTTGAATGTTTAACTTTTCAAATGATTCCTCAACAGCTGTTTTCTGGGTGGTGAAGACAGGTGAATGAGGAGGGACATGGCTCGACTCTTTAGGTGCATAAGCCTCCAATTTGTTCTAAGTTGAGCGATTTAAAGGTCTTTGTCTTCAACAAATTTCTTCAAGACCTCTATGGTTTGTTCCATCATGGCAAACTTTTCGTCCTTGTTAGGTTCGTCAGTCATCAAGGCATTGACTTTCATTGAAACTAAAGAATCCCTCAAATCTTCAAATCCACCAAGGTTTGAAGCTGCTTGAGAAAGTTCGTCAAACATCGAGAATGGGGTGCTGCCCCTAGAGATTGCAGTTGCGAACACCATATGAGATCTGCTCTTCTTAGCCATCTCCAAGGAGGTGAAGTATTCGGATCCATCCAAGCCACTAGCCTTGAACTTGCTTCGAGTGATTAGTCCAACATGACTGAGCTCAGCGGATGCGGCAATAGTAGCACCTTTGCATGGAACATCACACTTGCGGAAGGCCATTGTAGCGGTAGATCTGAAGTTTGTAGTTTTCAACTTGCAATCTCGTAATCATTCGATTCCGCCCCTAAAGCTAGCTCAGAGATGAAGGGCAGAATTGGCCCACTGGGCGTTGCAAAAAATTTGTATGCAACAAATTTTTGTAAGACAACAAATAAACGACAACAAAAATAATAGAAAGAAAAAGTGATTTTATTGATAAATATTTCTGAGTACAATTCTATATATCCCTTGATTCTCCTATCTAAAATTCTCCGTGATATCAGGGCTTGAGAAACGTCTTTCTCGAGTGTAGGATAATGAATACCTCATTGTAATGTATTTAATCGCCAAGAACGTCGAGCAGCACTTTTTTGTTACGGGTTGATCTCCGGAAAGAACTCCATTGATCACTCCTTTATTGCAGAACTAAGCACTTGATGATTGATGTCTTTATTTGTGGACACCTTCACCAATTGCGGAGTGTTCTTCTCCAACTCTAAATATCCTTTGAGAGTTATGTAACTCCTTTATTTATTGTTGTAGAGGATGGACAGTCAAGCTATATAAGAACTGTCTTGCTTGATTTTGGATGGCCCGTGTCATTTTAGCCACCTAGTGTCTTGTGGTTGGTTCTTGCCTTTTGACTTGGATTGCCACATCATTTAACACGTGGCATCACCTTATTAGCCAAGAGTTTGACTGGTTATGCATGGCATAAGTCTGGGCCTTAAGATGAAATGGTCCTTGGGCTTGAAAATAATAAAATGGACTAATTTAACTTGTAAAGCCCAAATTAATTATTTAACCCATTTGAATTTAATCTAAATTTTATATGGATCAGACCCAATAAATCTTATATGTCTACACCTACTAATCCTGCAATTTTGGTCTAAGCAGCTTGCCCTCAGTAATTGAGATCTAGTCCCACAAGCCGGATCCAAATTGGAACCTTTTTCACATTAATTTACTCATTTCCATCCCTGACTTCCATGGCTTCACCACCACTGTCTTTCTATCAAAAGTTTGTTCCACCTTTAATTGCTTTTTTTCTTCCTTCTACACTGTGAAATCTTACCATAAAGATCCCTTTGTTCGTTTGAGCCACTTTATCAAGCCCCAAGTGACCCCATATTCTATTGAAATACTCATCTATTACAGTTAGAGGGGGATTCAATCCCAAAATATAGCACACTATTGCAAAATACCAATACTCAATTTCCTTCTGCACATCTGCTAAAGTAATTTTGACATTTGCAGAACTTTCCCCTTCCCTTTCTAAATCAAAGCCCTCATTGATAGTCACTTTTCCCACTACACTACTCAATAATTTAGGATTTTAGTTTTGAGCAATACCTGATTCACTTTGGAATTTTCCTTCGATTTCAACCTGATCCACCCAGGAATTCTTCCCTGAGCTTCGTGCATGTGTTTGGTTGCTTTACCCCGCTGAGTTTGCCAATTGCTTATTTGCCATCGGAGTCACCATGATTGACGATCCAGCCATGGATTTTTGCTTCAGTTCCAGTGGTATTATGCCTTGTATCACATTCAAACTTCTAGGTTTCTTTGCATCTTCTGATTGGGGAACACTACTCCTAGTCATATTCCTCTGTTGATTTACACTTTCATTGTGCCCTCCCCCTCCAATGCGTGGCTTCTTCGCCATTCACCCTTAGCTGAGAGAAGCTCCCATTCTCCTTTTCTAATATTTATGTTATGAACTTAACTGTGTAATAATAAATTTTATTTAAAAAATAAAATTGGTCAACAAGCATATAATTTGATGACGTTGAATAATAAAAAGGATGAGTAGAATAAATAATTTGCTCTTATAAATTATATATTAATAACAATCAAATGAAAAATCTATTTATATAAAACATAATGAGAACTGTATAATATATATTCAATGTAGGTAATATACAATTTTATAATTATTAAAGAAAAGACGCATTCTATAACAAACTCCTAAAAGAATATTTATTTACCACTGATAAAATGCAACTAATATAGCACATAAAATATTAAAAAGTATTATATATCAGAGGGAATTGAATACAACAAGGCAAAATAGATATTGAATAGGTAAAAGGGGTGGAATGATAATTGTTCAAAATAGAGGAGGGAGTTTGATTTTAAAGTAATATTGTGGGATGTAAATGATTTTTACCCCTCCAAAAAAGTTAAATTAACTAACAGAATTTCTTGATAATTTGTTGTTAATCTGTAGATAAATAAGATTAGTCACGAGTTTATCTGTTCTACTACAGAATCTAGCCATTACTAATTTATGTTTTTAACTAGTGCCCTCTTATTTATTTTTGGACTAAGTACTTGAGCTTTCTCCATACAAAAAGAACCTTTAGGAGAAGAACATATCAGCAATCCCTTGATCTTGCATTGTGCCTCCAAAGATAGCCAATGCATCTGCAACAGTATTCTCCTCCCTAAAACAATGCACTCTTTCGATTTGCAGATGTTTAATGATAGACTGCATTTCCATAATATCATCTCCCAAGCATATTTAAAGATACTTTTTAGCAACCATCTCAAGAGTAATATTCATGATATTATGAAATTGACACCAGAAAATTCCAAATAGTGTTGCTTTGGATTGAGCCAGATTGTTAGTGCAGAACTAGATTGGTTTGGTGAAAGCCATATCTATCTTTCCATTCCCGTTTCTAACAATGACACCAATACCAGCAGTCATATGAAGATCATTGCTACTCCCATCGATATTTAGTTTGAGTCTGTCAGATGGTGAAAATCCGATTTAACAGGCCGAATATGCAGGATATGATGGAAAGCTTCAACTCTGGAAAAAACTTGTGACCATGAGCCAATCCATTCCAACCCCTTAAACTATATTTTGAGTAGTAGGCATGTAAGGGACATAACCTGTACTATTATGGTATTCGCAGCGGCTCTCTCAGAAGTATATTTTGCACTGCACTTGTCTTTCCATAGCTCCCAGCGAAAACTATGCAATATTTACGTCCCCTTCATTTGGAGCATTAATCACCTGCATTGAAAGAACAATATTGTTAAGAATAGCACTTTCTTGTGTTAAAATAGGGATTGCTTTTGTGGAGTCTGATTCTATTTCTAAAGGACTGAGGTTGTTCTCTACTATAATTCTTAGTCCCTCTTGAATTACCAGGAGTTCTGCATACATAGGGCTGACAACATATACTTGTTTTTTTGAAACTCATAATCCAGTTTCCTTTGGCGTTCCTGATGGCTCTTCCTAGGCCATATTGCATTGTATTATAAATGAAGGCTCCATCCTCGTTTAGTTGATACCATCTATTATCCGGCTTCCTCCATTGGCCCTCAATGCCTCTACATCGATGAGTACGCCCAGTGAGCATACATCGACTAAAGCAAGGGTACGACTTGAACGTGGGGATAAATGCGACATCGTTTATAACTCAGCGTTTTCACTAAGAAGACGCTACCTGCTTTTGTACTTTTGTTGATTATTTCGAGGAAGGTCTCCTACTATATAAAGGTGACCTTTACATTGTAAAAGGGACATCGTTATTATTCTCGAATAATACAACTCCCTGATTCTCTCCCTATCTCTATCTCTATCTCTATCTCTAACGAAGACTTTCTCTCAAGTTGATGTTACCTTTCTATACTATCAAATCAACAATAACTACTTCTTTTTTCATCTCTAGGTCTTATTATATTTGATTACGATTTACCCTCATTTACTTTTGATTTTTTTAAGCTTACAAAGTATATTGATAACTTTTGAGCAAAATAATTTAGCGGCGCCGTATGTGGGGATTTCGAGAATCAAAAACATAGTTTTCACCTAGAGAACAACCAACAACCATTCTCTACACCACATAAAAACAAAAGATGGCCGAAAATAACACAAGAATGAAAACAATAGTGGGTGTTACAGCCAATCTCTTGGGTCCTCTCAACGAGGCCGGTGATGAGGGAATCTTGAATGCAACCCTAGCACCACACCAGGTGTAGAGATCTCACTTTCCCCATCCGAAGATCTGACGATCTTGCATGAAAAAAGACCTTCAACATCTGCGGCTAAGGAACCACCCTCAGTGGTCAAGATGCTACTGGAAAAATGGCTAACAAGTACTCTAAATGGCTTGATTGAGAAATCGCAAAGTAATGTCAGGTGTATACCAACGGTAAGCATCACTGCGGCCATGGGTGAACCCGAGGTTGTACGAGCAAATAACGGGCCCATCGATGTACAAACCAATGATGGCACACTCATAAACACCTTAAGTAAATGGAAGAAATGAAAAATGAAAAAAGGCACTTTGCGAACAAATGAAAGAACATCAGGAGAGGGTATACAAGATCCCCGATGCTCCCAAGTCGTTGCCAAAATGCGACGTGGGAAGGTTCATTGAACAACCACACACCGAAGAAGTTTCCCCTCACTCTATCCCAAAAACCTTCAAGATGCCACCCTATCTAAGGGTATATGATGGAACCACAGTTCCTGAGGATCATCTGATCCACTACGTCATTGCTGTGAAGGGCAACGACCTTTCAAAGGAACATGTACCATCCATGCTGCTGAAGAAGTTTGGTAAGACGCTGACAGGAGGAGCCCTGACGTGGTACTCTCAGCTACCAGCTAAGACTATATCTACATTCGATGAAATGGCGGACAAGTTCGTCACCGCCCATGCCAGAGCAAAGAAAGCGGAAGCAAAGGTCAACGATATCTTCGCCGTCAGAAAAATCATAGGAGAGAGACTCAAGGACTTCCTAGCAAGATTTAATAGGGCAAGGATGAGCCTGTCAAACGTGTCAGAAGGCATGGCAGTTGTTGCTTTCCAAAATGGGATAAATAGAGACGGTTTGAGGGCGACTAAGAAACTATTAAGCTGCCTCATGAAATATCCCGCTACCATATGGGAGGAAATCCACAATGCCTATTGTGCTGTGGTACGAGCGGACGAGGACGATCTTAATGGGCCAACCCAACGGTTAACGACGATACACCCAGACATCAGGAGGGATCGATACAACGAGGGACAGCGGGAGAAAATCCCACGTCTCAACAGAGAAAGGTACCAGCCCTACGTCAGATCTTCCCATCCACCACCACCAAGGCGCACAGATGCACTACTGCGACATGCCGCTCCTCTCCGAAATGAAAGAGGTATTCCTCCTTTATTATCTGCCCATAACTTTTGTGTGTCTCCTTCAAAAATAGTGTACGCACTGGAGAAACTGGGCACCAAGGTGCAGTGGCCGATAGAGATGTAATCAGACCCTACCCCAAGGAAATCAAATGTCCTATATGAGTTTCATCAGGAACGAGGGCACAAAACCAAAGATTGCATAGGCCTACGGCAAGAGGTGGTCAGGATGTTGAACCAGGGATACATGAGGGAACTACTCAGTAACAAAGGGAAAACCAAATTTGCACCCGGACGGGAACAACCCCATGGGCCGCCGAAGCAACCCTCCCAAACTGAAGCGAAACATCGCCCATGAACGGTATGACGACTTCGAAGATAGTATCAAATTCGATAAGTCCGATGTCGACGGTTTGTCTTTCCCTCATTATGATGCTTTTGTTATCACTTTACGTATCGCATATATGGATTTTAAAAGAATCATGGTTAACGACGGAAGTGGCGACTGTATTATATATCCGAGGGTCCTCATTGAAATGGGACTCGAGGATAAGATAATACCGCAGTGCATAACACTAAATGATTTTAATAATGCAGTGGAATGGACTTTCGGAGAAATATCATTGCCCTTTTTAGCAGGAGTCGTCATGCTGGAAACAACTTTCCACGTGATGAACCAGGAAACGGTGTACAACGCCATCATAGGACGCACATGGATACACGCCATGCAAGCGGTCCCTAAAAGCTTTTACCAAGTGATCAAATTTCCTACCCCATGGGGATTATTCAAAATTCAAGGTGAGCAGCGCACCGCACAGGAATACTACAAAATAGCTCAAGATTGCGCCCACACCAAATAGCTAAAGGGGGAGAGTGCTGAGGCATATCAATCGACTATGTTGGGGACCAAGGTCGACCCGACAACATGTTGGAAATAACGCTTTACGCTAGAGGGGGGGGGGTGAATAGCGTTTTAAAAATATTAAGCGTTTTAGTGCGGAATTTAAAAACTTTGCAGAAATTAAAACAAGTGCAGTAAAATAAACTTACACAATGATGTATCCTGGTTGGCCACAAACGTGGTTAGTCCAGTCCCCGAGAGACTCTCTCGAGATTTCCACTAAACTTGTCAAGCTTACGGGTGCTTAACAAACCGTTACAGCTGAGGACACAAGCCTCACCTAGGTGCTCGGGGATCACAATCCCAAAGACTTCAATTGCTCGGGGATACCAATCCCAAAGACTTCAATTGCTCGGGGATAACAATCCCAAAGACTTCAATTGCTCGGGGATAACAATCCCAAAGACTTCAACTGCTCAGGGATAACAATCCCAAAGACTTCAACTGCTCGGGGATAACAATCCCAAAGACTTCAACTGAGGAATCACAAGTTCCTCAACAAACGAGAATCGCAATTCTCTTACAAACACAAAACAAACTCACTTTACAAAGTACTCCTCAATGAGTAGATATGAGTAGAAATAGTACGCTCAAGATCACAACAACTTAGCTCAATAGAATGGCTCTTCAAAAAGCTTTATGGATGAATGAAAATGATGATCAATGTAAGAAAGCTTTTAGCAATGAAAATACTTAAATTGTATATGTTGTTGTTGTGAAAACACTGAGTTAAGCCTGTATTTATAGGTGAAAAACTCAGTCTTACCGTTGTCTAATTGCCAATTAAGGATTGCTGAAATTACTCAGTGACAATCGATTGTCAAGACTAAACAATCGATTGTTTGCCTATCAAATCAAAAATTCAATCCCAGATTTTACGTCAACAATCGATTCCTTCAAATCAATAATCGATTATTTATAACGTTAAAAAATCCTTTCTAATTTTTGGCATAAAACATCGATTATCAGGAAATCAACAATCGATTATTTTAACAACGTTCAGAAAATCTTTTCCAGATTTTACGCAAAACATCGATTGTTAAATATCAACAATCGATTACCTGAAGGTAATTTGAAAATGTGTGACAACGGTTAGTTCCAACAATCGATTATCAAATAGAACAATCGATTATAAATTAATTTCAAAACTTACTGTCTCATATATAATCGATTATCAAAAGCCATAATCGATTATTAATTAATTTCAAAACTTTCTGTCTCATATATAATCGATTATCAAAAGCCACAATCGATTATTAATTTATTTAAAAACACTGGGAGACATTTTTCTCATTCTAATCGATTACCATTAGTTCATAATCGATTTTTCTGAGTTTTGAAAGCTTTGCCTCAGTTAACAATCGATTATCAAAAGTACACAATCGATGGTTATGCAGTTTGCAAAAACCTGATGTTAACTGACTTACTCACAATCGATTATCATTAATTCACAATCGATTGTCATGCAGTCTTGGCTTAGAGATACTCGATTATCATAAGTACATAATCGATTATCTTAGCCCAGATTTTTGAGGCATGTTTGAAAAACATTTTAACAAATATAAATATGCATAGTTTAAAATCATTTGACACTTAAGTTAGATATGCATGATTTTGGAAAAATAATTTTAGTAGAGAAGCCATGTTATGAGCCAAGATTGAGGAATCAAGATCACAATTAATATTGACTCAATTATAACATTTCTAAACTTTGTCTTGAGCTTCTTGTAATGCATCCATTTTGTGCTTGTCCTTGAGCACTGCTATATATCGCTTATTGCTTTGTTTGACATTCATCAAAACCTACAAAAGAACACACGTTTAGTATATTGCATTTGAAACGTGTTTCCAACAATTTCCCCCTTTTTGATAATGGCAAACATAAGCGGGATATATGCAATAATTATTTTGATAATCCAAGACAAGAGTAAAGTATGCAATTTGATGTTCCCCCTCAATTCATGTTCCCCCTCACTTTAAGCATGAATGAAGTTGAGAGTGATATAGCATACTTCTTGATATCCCGTTTCTTCCCCCTTTTGCCATTAGCAAAAATTTACACAAGGGAAGAATATGAAAAAAATGTGAAATAAACACAAGTTTATTTATTGGAAAATTAAGATAGAGGAAGTAATCGATTATTGATACAGTAATCGATTGTTTGACGGCGATTTTCCTGTAGAATAATTGAGTATTTTGCGTCATGTTTTTTTTTTTTTTTTTTTTTTTTTTTTTTTTATAATCCCTTTTTCTTTAGGGTGATACCTGCAAAAAAAAATGTTAGACGCCTCCGACGCTCAAGTTAGAAATTATGTAAGAAATAAAATGCAATGCATGACTTAGATCAACGTGGAGTCAAGGATTCCGAGTTCACTACGAATTCGGAAGAAGGACTCTTTATCTAAGGGCTTTGTAAAGATGTCTGCCAATTGGCTTTTTGTTTCAACAAATTCAATTTCGACATCGCCTTTTAGAACGTGATCTCTAATAAAATGATGTCTAATTTCAATGTGTTTTGTTCGCGAGTGAAGAATGGGATTCTTCGTCAAGCATATGGCACTAGTGTTGTCACATCTAAGAGGAATGTGATCAAGATGTAGGCCATAGTCCAAGAGTTGTTGTTTCATCCATAGGATTTGAGCGCAACAACTCCCCGCGGCTACATATTCAGCCTCGGTTGTGGACAACGCAACACTAACTTGCTTCTTACTAAACCAAGAAACTAAAGCGCTACCGAGCAAGTGGCAAGTGCCGCTAGTGCTCTTGCGATCCAATTTGCATCCAGCAAAATCGGAGTCGGAATAGCCAATAAGTTGGCATGAAGAACCTTTGGGGTACCATAGACCCACATTGGTAGTACCGACAAGATACCTTAGAATCCGCTTTACCGCAGTAAGGTGAGACTCTTTTGGACATGATTGATAACGGGCACAGACGCACACGCTAAACATGATGTCCGGACGACTAGCAGTAAGATAAAGAAGAGAGCCAATCATACCTCGGTACTTTTTGATGTCGACTTCCTTACCTTTTTCATCTTTGTCGAGATGATCGGATGTGCTCATGGGAGTTGCTATTTCCTTTGCATTGTTCAAGTCAAAACGTTTAAGCAGTTCTTTGCAATACTTGCTTTGACAAATGAATGTACCTTCCTTCATTTGTTTTACTTGTAATCCCAAAAAGAATTGTAACTCACCCATCATGGACATCTCAAATTCGCTAGTCATTAAGTTTGAAAATTCCTTGCATAGAGCATTGTTAGTAGCACCAAAAATGATATCATCTACATATATTTGAACTAGCAAGATATCATTGTTTTCATGCTTGACAAATAAAGTTGTGTCAACTTTTCCACGAATAAAATTATTTTCTAAAAGAAATTTACTCAACCTTTCATACCAAGCTCGAGGAGCTTGTTTTAAACCATAAAGGGCCTTTTTGAGTTTGAAAACATGATTGGGAAAATTAAAGTCTTCAAAACCGGGGGGTTGCTTTACAAAAACTTCTTCTTGGATAAAACCATTTAAAAAGGCACTTTTCACATCCATTTGATATAAAATGAAATTCATAGAAGATGCAAAAGCAAGCAACAAACGGATGGCCTCTAATCTAGCTACCGGAGCATATGTCTCATCATAATCAATCCCTTCTTCTTGATTATAGCCTTGAGCCACAAGCCTAGCTTTGTTTCTAGTGATTATGCCATTTTCATCTAATTTATTTCGAAAAACCCATTTCGTACCAATTATGGTATGACCTTCGGGTCTTGGCACCAAATCCCAAACGTTGTTACGTTTGAATTGGTTAAGCTCCTCTTGCATTGCCAAGGTCCAAAATTCATCCCCAATTGCTTCAGAGATGGTTTTGGGTTCAATTTGAGAAACAAACGCAGTAAGATCTAAGGTATTTCTAAGGGAGCTCCGGGTACTTACCTTTCCTCCAACGTCGCCTATTACCTGATCGAGAGGATGGTCTTTGACTGTCCTCCATTCTGTTTGCTCTTTTGGTTCATTTTCCGATTGAGGAGCTTCTTCAATTTGTTGTTCCACCGTTTTGTCAATTTCTTTCCTTGGTGGTTCTTCTTGAATTTTGTCCTTTAGGCTTTCCAGAATACCTGAAAGATCAAGACCACAATCCTTTCTCGCCAAGCGAGTATTATCTTCGGAAAATACAATATGAGGAGATTCCTCTACAACTTGGGTTCTTTTATTAAAAACCCTATAAGCTTTACTACGAGAAGAATAGCCAATGAAGATACCTTCATCCGACTTTGCATCAAATTTTCCTAGTTGGTCCTTTCCATTGTTATGCACAAAACATTTACAACCAAAAACACGTAAATGTGAAATGTCAGGTTTTCTACCTTTGTAGAGTTCATATGGGGTTTTTAAGAGTATCGGCCGAATTGCTACTCTATTCAAAACATAGCATGCGGTACTCACGGCGTCTGCCCAAAAGTGTTTGGGAATCTTAGCTTCGTCGAGCATGGTTCTAGCCATCTCTTCGAGACTCCTATTTTTCCTTTCCACCACCCCGTTTTGTTGTGGTGTACGTGGAGCGGAAAAGGTATGCTCGATTCCGAGTTCATCACAAAAATCCGCAAAGAGATTGTGATCAAACTCTCCCCCATGATCACTTCTAATGGAAGTGACAGTTGATTCCTTTTCATTTTGAACTCTTTTAAGAAAAAGCTTGAAGCTAAGAAATGCATCACTTTTATGTGCAAGAAATAATGTCCATGTAAATCTAGAGAAGTCATCAACAATTACAAAAGCATATCTATTTCTTCCTAGACTTTCGATGCGGGATGGTCCGAATAAATCCATATGCAATAGTTGTAAAGGTCTAGAGGTTGAAACAACATTTTTGGATTTAAAAGATGCTCTTGTTTGCTTCCCCTTCTGACATGAGTCACAAATAGTATCACTTTCAAATTTTAAGTTAGGAAGACCAATCACTAGATTTTGAGAAATTAATTTATTTAAAAGATGCATGTTCATATGAGCTACTCTACGATGCCACAACCACACATTATCATCTTTGCTCAACAAACAATCAACATACTCGGATGAGGAGTTTTCAAGATCAACCATGTAAATATTGTCAACTCTAAAACCACGTAGAATAATCTTGAAATCACTACGTCTAAACACTAGACACTCATCTGAATCAAACAACGCAAGATTTCCCTTGTCACATAATTGACTTATGCTCAAGAGATTATGCTTTAAACCTTTGACAAGTAATATATGCTTTATAGAGGATTTTTCATTCTTACCGACCGATCCGATGCCAATAATTTGTCCTTTATTGTTGTCACCGAATACAACGCTTCCTCCTTCTTTGTGCTCTAGTTGAAGGAATTTGGATTCGTCTCCTGTCATGTGTCTGGAGCATCCACTGTCAAGGTACCATAGTACACTTGATCCCTTCAAGCACACCTACAAGGCAAATTAATATTCTTTAGGTACCCATACCATTTTGGGTCCTTGGGGGTTAGGCAAATAACGACCATAATAATATGAAGAATCTCTATGCTTTGTAAAACACATAGGTGCAATATGACCTATACGATTGCAGTAATGACATACTACGTTCGGGTTGTGTTGATGCCTAGGTTGAGCCAACAAAGTTCTAGGCGAATGAAAATGATTAACACTAGATATATTGTTCCCATTTCTAGTATAATATCTAGATGGTCTAAAGTCATTAGTGCTAGACTTGTTGAAGGACCTAGTGTCATGTCTAGGTGGTCTAAGCTCGTTCCTAGAGTTATTTCTTGGTTGCCGAAAATTACTATTTGTAGGCTTGTTTGCAAGAATCCTAGATTTGGATCTAGGTTGTCTAAAGATATTAGTTCTACCCTTATTTTCATACATTCTAGCATAATGTCTAGGTGGTGTAGTGGAGTTTTTGTTTTTATGCCGTTGATTTTTCTTAGGCGATTCTTTTTCACCAACTTTAAGAACTTCTTTACTACGAGTTTCTAAAGTTTTCCTAAGTTCTGTGTTTTCTAGTTTTAAGGACTCACAAGTAGTACAAGTAAAACAATTATCAACACAAGAGGCTTCATGCATGGTCTTGATGACTTGTCTAAGTTCTATACTATCATTTAACAAAAATTGATTTTCATTTGCAAGATTCTCGTTATCACGAGACAGATTTTCAACCCCTTTTTGAGCTAAAGAAAGACGTTCTTCGAAGTCCTTGTCTTTTAAAAAGAGTTGTTTTTGAAAATCCTCTCCTTGTAGAGAAAGAGTCCTTTGTAAATCTTTAATAGTCTTAGAAGCATTTACCAACTCATCATGCAGTTTGTTATAAGCAATTTGTATATCGTTAGATGTACTTACCTCGTCTTTTTCGTCTGCCATGAGGCACTGACCAGTTGATTCATCGTTTGTGCTGACCGCTTTTTGAGGCGTGTTTTCGTGCAATTCCTCAAGTTTGTCCCACATTTCCTTAGCAGTTTTATAGTGGGAGATTTTTCGCCAAAGTTCCTGATTCAAGGCGTTATGAAATATATTCATAGCTTTAGTGTTGTATTCACTTACCTTATCTTTCCCGACTTTTGTCGTCAGTTGATCACTGTGTTTAATAGCTTGCCATAGATACAAATCGTTTGCCATTGTAAAAACTTGCATCCGATATTTCCAGACTGAGTAGTCGTTTTCGTCTAATATTGGAGGTGACATGCTGCATTCTCCTTCACCTATTCCTGCAAAGAAATTTAGAGTAGAAGCCATGGATGGTTCTCTCAAACGGTTAGGTTTTTCAGAGAGTATGGCTCTGATACCAATTGTTGGAAATAACGCTTTACGCTAGAGGGGGGGGGGTGAATAGCGTTTTAAAAATATTAAGCGTTTTAGTGCGGAATTTAAAAACTTTGCAGAAATTAAAACAAGTGCAGTAAAATAAACTTACACAATGATGTATCCTGGTTGGCCACAAACGTGGTTAGTCCAGTCCCCGAGAGACTCTCTCGAGATTTCCACTAAACTTGTCAAGCTTACGGGTGCTTAACAAACCGTTACAGCTGAGGACACAAGCCTCACCTAGGTGCTCGGGGATCACAATCCCAAAGACTTCAATTGCTCGGGGATACCAATCCCAAAGACTTCAATTGCTCGGGGATAACAATCCCAAAGACTTCAATTGCTCGGGGATAACAATCCCAAAGACTTCAACTGCTCAGGGATAACAATCCCAAAGACTTCAACTGCTCGGGGATAACAATCCCAAAGACTTCAACTGAGGAATCACAAGTTCCTCAACAAACGAGAATCGCAATTCTCTTACAAACACAAAACAAACTCACTTTACAAAGTACTCCTCAATGAGTAGATATGAGTAGAAATAGTACGCTCAAGATCACAACAACTTAGCTCAATAGAATGGCTCTTCAAAAAGCTTTATGGATGAATGAAAATGATGATCAATGTAAGAAAGCTTTTAGCAATGAAAATACTTAAATTGTATATGTTGTTGTTGTGAAAACACTGAGTTAAGCCTGTATTTATAGGTGAAAAACTCAGTCTTACCGTTGTCTAATTGCCAATTAAGGATTGCTGAAATTACTCAGTGACAATCGATTGTCAAGACTAAACAATCGATTGTTTGCCTATCAGATCAAAAATTCAATCCCAGATTTTACGTCAACAATCGATTCCTTCAAATCAATAATCGATTATTTATAACGTTAAAAAATCCTTTCCAATTTTTGGCATAAAACATCGATTATCAGGAAATCAACAATCGATTATTTTAACAACGTTCAGAAAATCTTTTCCAGATTTTACGCAAAACATCGATTGTTAAATATCAACAATCGATTACCTGAAGGTAATTTGAAAATGTGTGACAACGGTTAGTTCCAACAATCGATTATCAAATAGAACAATCGATTATAAATTAATTTCAAAACTTACTGTCTCATATATAATCGATTATCAAAAGCCATAATCGATTATTAATTAATTTCAAAACTTTCTGTCTCATATATAATCGATTATCAAAAGCCACAATCGATTATTAATTTATTTAAAAACACTGGGAGACATTTTTCTCATTCTAATCGATTACCATTAGTTCATAATCGATTTTTCTGAGTTTTGAAAGCTTTGCCTCAGTTAACAATCGATTATCAAAAGTACACAATCGATGGTTATGCAGTTTGCAAAAACCTGATGTTAACTGACTTACTCACAATCGATTATCATTAATTCACAATCGATTGTCATGCAGTCTTGGCTTAGAGATACTCGATTATCATAAGTACATAATCGATTATCTTAGCCCAGATTTTTGAGGCATGTTTGAAAAACATTTTTACAAATATAAATATGCATAGTTTAAAATCATTTGACACTTAAGTTAGATATACATGATTTTGGAAAAATAATTTTAGTAGAGAAGCCATGTTATGAGCCAAGATTGAGGAATCAAGATCACAATTAATATTGACTCAATTATAACATTTCTAAACTTTGTCTTGAGCTTCTTGTAATGCATCCATTTTGTGCTTGTCCTTGAGCACTGCTATATATCGCTTATTGCTTTGTTTGACATTCATCAAAACCTACAAAAGAACACACGTTTAGTATATTGCATTTGAAACGTGTTTCCAACACAACAGACGACATTAAAGACCCAGGCGTCATAGAGGCTTGAAAAGCGACGGTCGAAGATCTCGACCATTCCAATTGGACGACACCGACCTTATGAGGAAAGCCTATATCGGGCACGACCTCGCCAACCCAAGTAAGTATCATGAATACCTAACTAACCATGCAGATTTATTCTATTTTTCCCATTCAGATATGCCGGGAAATCCCGTAATACATCACCACCCACAAGCTGAATGTAGATCAATTACATCCGCCCGTACGACATATGAGAAGGAAATTCAACACCACCATCAATGAAGCGATCAGTGAAGAGATAGAATAGTTACTAGCCAACGGCTCCATTAGAGAATCAAAGTACCCCCAATGGGTCGCCAATGTCGTCATGGTCAAAAGTAAAAACGGGAAGTGGAGAATGTGCGTAAGTTTCACCGGCCTGAACAAGGCATGTCCAAAAGATTTATTCCCGCTGCCCCACATCAACCAACTGATCTACGTCATCGTAGGACATGAACTGTTGAGCTTCTGAGATGCCTACTGCGGCTACAATCAAATCATGATGGTCGAAGAAGACCATGAGAAGACGACTTTCATCACCCATTAAGGGACATATTGCTACAAGGCAATGCCCTTCGGGCTCAAAAACACTGGGGACATACCAAAGACAGGTCACCAAAATGTTCAAAGAGCAGCTCCGTAAGACCATGGAAGTCTATATCGATGATATGCTGGTGAAGTCGACAAAGAAAGAAGATCGATCATCTGAAAGAAGCCTTCGGGATATTGAGAAGGTACAGGATGAAGCTGAACCCTGAGAAATGCACCTTCGGCATGGCCAGGGGAAAATTCTTAGGATTTCTCGTATCACAACGAGGCATCGAGGGGCGAATAGCTGCCCTATCCAGGTTCAACTCACGATCTTCCGACAGTTGCCATAAATTTTTCAATGTGTTGAGAAAGGACAATGGGTTATGGTGGAACAACGATTGCGTCGAAGCCTTGAGAAAATTGAGAGCATACCTATCTTCGCCACTACTGTTAGCGAAAGTGAGTCCAGGCGAGCCCCTGCTAGTGTATCTGGCCGTATCCGAGGTCGCCGTCAGCGCAATCTTGGTTCGAAAAAATGAAGGTACGCAATCTTTTATTTACTATATTAGCAAAACCTTAGTGGACGCCGAAATACGGTATCTAAACCTTGAAAAGTTAGCTCTGGCATTGGTCGTAGCTTGAACGAAGCTCCGACCCTATTTTCAGTGCCACCCCATAAAAGTAGTAACGACCTTCCACTTGAGAAGCATCCTACAAAATCCTGAATTATTAGGCAGGCTCGCCAGATGGGCCATAGAGCTCAGCGGGCACGAAATCTCATATCACCTAAGTAGCTCCATCAAGTCACAAGTACTTGCCGACTTTGTAGCCGACTTCAACACAGAGATACTGCCACAGACGGAACAAAAGGCACATTGTGCCCCCTCCAACATAGACCTATGGACTCTCTACACTGACGGTGCTGCTAATGCATCGGGATCGGGACTGGAACTCGTTCTCGAGGTCCCCAAGAGCAAAATAATTTTCCAGTCTATACGATGCCTGGAAATGACTAAAGAGTACGAGGCTTTTATTTTAGGTATTAAACTAGCCATCAAATACGGGGCTTGATGACTCGTTCTCCATTTTGACTCCCAACTCGTAGTAAACCGGGTCACTGGGACTTACCAAATGAAGGAGCATAGATTGTAGAAATAGCACTAAACATGGAAGCAGATGGTTTAGCAAAATTGGCCGCAGCCACTAAAAACTTCAACAAAGAAAACGTGGTCACCCTCCTCCATTCAGCCATTGATCACACTGAGGTACTCTCTTTAAACATGACTTGGGACTGGGGCAAATAATTTGTATCCTATCTGCAAGATGAGACACTCCCACTCGACAAAAAATAAGCAAGGAAGCTCCGCATACAAGCCGCCCGGTATTTCCTGATAAACCACGAGCACTACAAAAGGACATTTGTCAGACCAACAGGTAACCGCGCCCTCGTGCGCTGCATAATACGGGCCGACTATTATAGGCCCACTACGAAGAAAGAGGCAGCGAAATACATTCGCCGATGCGAACAATGACTAAAGTATGCCCCATGATACACCAACTGGGTGAACCCCTCCACTCAGTCACTTTATCATGGCCTTTCATCAAATGGGGAATGGACATAGTCGGTCCCCTACTAGCAGGACGAGGAAAGGTGCAATTTCTATTAGTTTTAACTCACTATTTCTCCAAGTGGGTGGAAGCAGGTGCGTACGACCAAATACGTGAACATGAAGTCATCGCCATCATATGGAAGAATATCACCTGCCGTTTCGTCATCCCAAAGAAAATTAGCTTTGCAACAAACGACAGTTGAGCGGCCAGAAGACGACAAAGTTCTTCGACAAATGGCATATTAAGTGAATACTCTCCACGCCATACCACTTCGCGGTCAACGGCCAAGCGGAGTCTTCCAACAAAATAATACTAAACATATTGAAAAAGAAACTCGAGGAAGCACCACCGCGTAGCCGCGCTAGCAGGTACTACGAGCCCTCTGTCCCACGTATCTAACCAGCTCGCGTGGTTCACCGGTTCCACCGAAAACTCTCATTTGTTGAAGCGGAGCATAGTGCGCTTTAGGCGCTCAAAGGGCTATGGCCCGAGCTACTACCAAAAGTGTTGTGGGATCATCGGACCACACCCAAATCCAGCACAAGAGAAACTACGTACTTACTGGTCTACGGAACCGATGCAGTCATACTAGTCGAAGTCGGCGAACCAAGCTTGAGGTATTCACACACCAACAGAGCAGAGAACGACATAAACAGACTCCAAGACCTCGATGAGGTCGACGAAAGAAGAGAAATGGCCCACATAAGAATGGTGGCTAAAAAACAATATGTTGAAAGGTACTACAAGAAGAAAGCCAAGATAAGACCGCTCTAAGTGGGAGACTACGTCCTCAAAGCCAAAACACTTGCATCAAAAGACCGAAGCGAAGGAAAAATGGGAATTAACTGGGATGGACCCTAAAAAATCTTAGCAGCAGCAAGTAAAGGAGCATTCTAATTGGAAACAATGGAAAGAAAAACACCACAAAACAATTGGAATGTCGCCCACCTCAAGTATTTCCAATTTTGAATGGCGTCTCCCGAGTAGTACTCTTTTTCCCTTACCCGAGTTTTGTCCCAACCGGGTTTTCTCGGGGAGGTTTTAAACGAGGCGGCGGAGGGGACACCTGGAGATATTTGCGGAATAAGTTCATCATATCAGCCTCTCCATATGCTCTCCAAGCCGACATGATAAAGGGACCGGACTAGCATAATCTCCAATGTGTAAACGACTAAGTCCATCTCCAATGCGTAAACGGCCAATGCCACGATTAAGGCCATCTCCACTGTATAAACGGTTAAGGCCACAATCTCCAATGTATAAACGGCTAAGGCCACAATCTCCAATATAGAAATGGCTAAGGCCATCGCCGTCATTCATCGACCTAGTTCGACTACGACAAGCAAGTGATTCGATGACAGTCGAAGTCATACATATGGCTAAGGCCATCGATACTACGTGGCTACGGCCATCGACGCGATATGGCTAAGGCCATTTACAATAATATGGCTAAGGCCATCGCCGTAAATCATCGACCCAGTTCGACTACAACAAGCAAGTGATTCGACGATAGTCGAAGTCACACATATGGCTAAGCCATCGATACTACGTGGCTACGGCCATCAATGCGATATGGCTAAGGCCATCGACAATATTATGGCTAAGGCCATCGCCGTAAATCATCGATCCAGTTCGACTACGGCAAGCAAGTGATGCGACGACAGTCGAAGTCACACATATGGCTAAGGCCATCGACATTATGTGGCTATGGCAATCGACACGATATGGCTAAGGCCATCGACACGATATGGCTAAGGCCACCGAAAATATTATGGCCAAAGCCATCGCCGTAAATCGTCGACCCAGTTCGACTACGGCAAGCAAGTGATTCGACGACAGTGGAAGTCACAAATATGGCTAAGGACATCGACACTACGTGGCTACGACCATCGACACGATATGGCTAAGGCCATCAACACTATTATGGCTAAGGCCATCATCGTCAATAAGTCGACCCAGCTCAACTACGACAAGAAAGTAATTCGACGACAGTCGAAGTTATGTACATTGCTAAGGCCATCGACAATATTATTGCTAAAGCCATCGCCATCAATCGTCGACCCAGATCGACTATGGCAAGCAAGTGATTCGACGACAGTAGAAGTCAAACATGTGGCTAAGTCCATCGACACTATGTGGCTACGACCATTGGCATGATATGGCTAAGGCCATCGACAATATTATGGCTAAGTCCATCGTCATAAATTGTTGACCTAGTTCGACTACGGCAAGCAAGTGATTTGACGATAGTCAAATCATACATATGGCTAAGGCCATTAACACTACGTGGGTACAACAATCGACACGATATAGCTAAGGCCATCGACAGTATTATGGCGAATGCCATCGTCGTCAATAAGTTGACCCAGCTCGACTATGACAAGTAAGTAATTTGACGACAGTCGAAGATATGTACATGGCTAAGGCCATCGACAGTATTATGGCCAATGCCATCGTCGTCGATCGTCGGCCCAGTTTGACCACGACAAATAAAACAAGCACCCGCTCTACGGAGATGGGTACTGAAAATAAAAGATACAAAAGTAAGGGAATGGAAGAAAAAGTACGACTTTCATTATCATCCAAAAAATGCATGTACACCCGACCTTAAAAAAGGCCCACATTATATTCCAAAATACAACAAAACAAGAAATATATAAAATTCCTAAGGGGCTTCGCCGCTTCGCCGCTTCGCCCGTCACCTCCTACATTGCCACCATTCTACTCATTGTCCTCCGCCTGGCCGCCATCTTGTCAGTCGCTACCCCCGGGTTGGTAAGTTGCAGAGATCCAAGAGCCGCATTCTAGACGGTTGATGTCTTCGGAGTTATAGCCTGCCCCTGGGGAGTCAGAGCCATACCCACAAGTTTTACGGGCTACGCACCATTGCTCCTGAACCTTTACTTCAGTGGCTCGACCCGCAGACAAGTACTCCTCGAGTACGACCAATCTGGCCTCAGTGTATACCCACAGCTCATGCGCCTCACGATGCGCATCATCTTCAGACCTTGGCGGAGCCGCCCGCCAGAGGACCTCAATCTCATCCGCCCTGGCATCAAGTTCAACGGTCAAGGCAGCGACCCAGGTCTGCAATTGAGCATCCTTCGCCGCAACCCCGTGTCTAATCTCCAACTCCTCTTCCTTCGACTGAAGAAGAGTCTCCAGCTCAATGTTCTGAGCCAAAGCAGCTTTCGAGTGTTCATCGACCTCCTCCGGCTCGTCCACCCTCCATTTTAGTTGATCCTCCAATTATTTAAGGCCCTCACAATACACCCGAAACTACGGGTCTTGTTTAAGCATATCCACTAATGCTTGATGCTTGGTACGACACCGTTTGTACTTCTTCACCATTGTATTGAAGTTGGTCGCCTTCTTTTGCGCACACCCCCTCTTCTCCAACTCCAAAATGGGAGTCTAAAGAGGAAAGGAAAAAAAGGAAATACAAGTCAGTACGCATCATAATCTCCCTCACGGCTTACAAGGAAAAACTGAAAACTACCTTTAACACCCTTCAGCATTTCACGCTCAGTAGACGCACATAACAGGGTCATTTTCGCTGCGGCCTGCTCGCTACT
Source organism: Nicotiana benthamiana (assembly GCA_034376525.1). Classification (NCBI taxonomy): domain Eukaryota; kingdom Viridiplantae; phylum Streptophyta; class Magnoliopsida; order Solanales; family Solanaceae; genus Nicotiana; species Nicotiana benthamiana. Next base: position 14,426,272 of record CM067335.1, read on the forward strand.
CTCTAGCATATTATACCCTCCCTGGATCATGATTCAGTGGTTCGAGCTACCCGCCATCATCCACATGCGGGCTGGATCCCTTGTTGACCTATTTACATCTCCAGGACCGGCCTCAGGGTTCGCCCTCTCAGCATCAACGCCTACTTATCCAATAGCGGCCGACAAACCGCGCTCTAGAACATAGGTTGGGCTGGCATCGGTGGCAGCTATCCTCTTAGGAGCCAACCTCCCCGAACGGATAACATCGTCCATGAAAACTGGCCTCGGCTCTTGATGAGGCTCACTAACCCTCTCGTCTTCATTTGCTATCCCTTTACCCAGTATCAACCGTTGTCCTTTTCTCTCTGGAGGCTCCTCACCCTCCGAAGTCTCCTCCACAGGCTGCGGGGACGGTACCGAAAGAGTTGCTTCCCTTGCGGACACCGCCATAGGTAACCTCCTGTCAAGGAACCATGGGAACACCATCATTGAATGATCCGCAGGGTATGTCTTCACCATCAGAATCAGTCTCCGCCCTAGGCGAGGTAACAACGACCTTCTTCTTCTTGGGGGCGCTCCAACCTGCCAACATGAGTAAGTCAGGTGACAAAACCTATGGGAGCTTTCAAACCAAAGCCGAAGGATTACCTAACGAGCCGTACGAGTGACAAAATGCATCCCAGGTATGACAATCCTCCGCATAATGTATCAACTTTTCCACCCATGATTTAATATTGTCGATGATTTGGGGCGGAGAAGCCGTCACTACAAAAGAAAAAGAAGAGAAGTAACAGTGGTTGAATGGTCAAAACAACATGCAATCATGAATTCCACACACAAAGGTACTTACGTTCTGAGTTCCACCTTTTGGGGAACCCATTTGGGTTCGACACCAGGTGCTATGTTCTGATGTAAAAGTACCTGCGCCAGAAGCCACGATTTCTCTTGTCATCAGACTTAACTACCAAGCCTTTCGTACCACAACTCTTCAATTACAACATGGTACCTCTCAGGTAACCAATGCTGAATAACTGTAAAAGATGATGAAATGAGACTTCAAACTCAGCATTGGCCGCGTAGGTGGTCAGAATCCTGCGCACCTCCAAGGTGTAAGGAGTGAGCTGAGCCGGACACACGTTGAAAAGGCGATAGAGCTCCTACGCTAGAGGGTAAATTGGGAGACAATAACCGATCAAAAATGGATACTCGTAAAATATGCAGTATCCAGGCCTATGTATATTGACATAATCCATTCCAGCCGGAACCATTTCCACATGGCCCGGAACGTTGTGTGTCGCTCGAAGATTGTCTAAATAGGGCTGCGAATAACTCACTAGGTTCCCAGGGAAGAGTTGGGCTTTTCGTTTGAAAATCTCTTCTAATGTGCATTTCTTTTGGAAGCATATTGTCCACCGTGAGGGGGCCGAGGGTCTTTTCTACTTCTTCCTCTTCACCGCCAGAGGAGGGTAGAACCCTAGATGGGGCGGTGCCCTTTGTCTTTTTACTACCTTGACGACATTTTGCCATATTGTTATGTCCAAGAAATAAGGTACTAACGAAGAGAAATATAACTTCAAAGAAGTGGAAGAGTCTCACACGAAATAACGGTTACAAGAGAGAAAAACAAAAAAGGAAACTGAAAAATGTTTTCCAAAGGTTTGAAAGATGAATCAGATTGAACCTTTCCCCTATTTATAGGGTTAGATTATGCGGAAATCGAAAAGTCACGATTCAAAATGGGCGCAGGAAACCAAAACAACACATCATCCTCTGAACTGCCTCGGGAATAAGTGCAATAATGACACATGCAGGCGATGACGTCATTCCAAAAAGGAAGCCACACGTCAGCGTCTCAACAATGTCACACATTTCATCTCATTCACGTTGCGCCCAAGGGTAAGGTCAAATTCTCTCAAGACGAGGTTTGCAGTTTCGTCCATTAAAGACGCCTACCCAATGCGTCTCCAACGAATGGAGAGACTAACTTCATAGGGTTAAATTTTATCCTCAACGTCTCTACGCCGATGGGTTCACCCAGTGAGTATACGTCGACTAAAGAAAGGGTACGACTTGGACGTGGGGACAAAGGCGATGTCGTTTAAAACTCAGCGTCTTCACTAAGAAGACTCTACTTGCTTTTGTACTTTTTTTATTATTTCGAGGAAGGTCTCCTCCTATATAAAGGAGACCTTCACATTGTAAAAGGGGAATCCTTATTATTCTAAAATAATACAACATTCTGATTCTCTCTCTATCTCTATATCTAACGAAGACTTTCTCTCAAGTTGATGTTACCTTTCTATGCTATCAGATCTACAATAACAACTTCCTTTTTCATCTCTAAATCTTATTAAATTTGATTACGATTTACTCTCATTTACTTTTGATTGTTTTTAAGCTTACAAAGTATATCGATAACTTTTGAGCCAAACATATATGAACCGGAGATGTAACTGAAACATTCTTGTGCTTTTTAAGGCGAATAATCCTCCCAAATGAGACATTAAGAGGCGCCTTGTTATGGTTGTTGTGGTTTCTATTAATCCATATGCCCTATATGATGAATGTAAAAAGATCTTTCCGTGTGAGATAGGGTGAAGGAGTTTTTAGGTTTAAATCATGAATCTAGGTAAGCCACGACCCGTGACATTGATGTTCAGGATTAGTGTAACGTAGTAGATTCCAGAGACTCTCTACCATCTTACATTCAAGGAAGATATAATGTATAATTTCAGGCTTTTTCCTACATGCAGGGCATGTTTCATCAATATTGATTTTAATATTGGCCAAATATTTTGTGGTAGGGATTCTATTATGCATGCAAAGCCATAGAAAGTGTTTAATTTTACTGGGGATGGGTATTTCCAAATCAACTCGAAGTATTTCGTGCAGTTTTCCCTATTACTAAGAAGCTTAGTGCAAGTGCTGGAATTAAATATTCCATTACTACTTAGATCCCAAATAGGAATGTCTTGCATAGTGTGGCGTATGAGTATTGTGATATAGGCGATGTTGTTATGAACCTTTATAGGAAGAAATTCAAAGGAGAGTTTTGATAGAGACCAACCAGTAATGTCTCTAATTTTGAGGTTATCCTCTTGTTTTGTTAGAGAACCCACAATGATGTTGCACAAATGGGGAGTATTTGGTATCCAATTGAAATGACAAACACCTAAGATGAGAGGTTGTGGATGGGATCCAATGATATAAGTCTCCACGCTAGGCTCATTAGAGAAATGAGATTCTTTGTACTCCATTTGGTTAATATGCTCCATTTCACCATGTGGAGTTTTTTCTTATTAACGCTGCTTCCGAAAGTAAAATCCATTTGGACATTTGTCTATATGTTTGAGGACTTTGGTAGGGAGAGGGGAATATTGCATATAAAAGCAAGGAATTGAGCTAAGGGAAGAAGTAGCCAGAGTAGTACCCCCAGCTAATGAAAGAAAATTTATTTTCAAAGAAGCCAAGAAAATTTATTTTCAAAGAAGCCAATTTATTACGCATGTTATCAATGAGGAACTGTTAATCAGTGGTGTACACCTCCTTTTTACTACCCAAAAGGATATAAGGCAGTTTTTCCAATTTAAGTGACAATTGAAACGGAATTATTTATTCAAAAAATTCAGATTTGTCACTTGGGATGATTTATGGTGTCCCAAGTCACCGGTTCAAATTCCGAATCGAGGAAAGATTGACTCTGTTTTATAATCCGCGAATACAGAAATCTGGGTAAGAAATTATGTTAATCCGGAAGAAGGTGTTAGGCATTCCTGGGTTCCGTAATTTTATCATGGTCGCTCAACTATTATTATTGGCCTAATTATCTGATTTTTGCACGTTTTAAACCTATCGTACGTTTTTTTAAAAACTTTTTTGTCGGTTTTCATATTTCAGGAAAAATTCATGGATAACCATATCATGGTTGAGTTGTATACGATGCTACTTCGTGTGAATAGTGATTGTTTATGGCTTCAGGGGGGCCTTAATTCTTGGCACATTCTTGCCAAGGTTTTAAGAAGTTGAATCAGGCCTAGAGATGGGTGCCGTTTGGAATGCTGATGAATTTTCTTTGGGCCTTTCCTTGAGCCCATTTTCCTTTTAAAATATCGCCTTGTTACTTCAAGTCTAGAATTCGATCCCCCCAAATTTTAGGCCAATATAGTATTTTGCGTAGACTACTCGTAGTAAGGTAGATAGAATCTAATTTGGTTAAAATTCAAACTCCTTTATATCCTTTTAATTAAGCATATCTCTTTTAATTAGGTTGTGGTGTGTCATATCAAATAAAGAAATCATTTTAAGAACGATATTTGAGGCGTACCATAAGCAAATTAAAATCATCTATGGCCCTCAGAAATGTTTTAATTTAGATACTAAAAATGAACTTCAAAGATTTCTTTAGGCGCGTTAATTATACAATTACCATGGCTACTCTTAAAATTTGGGTGTACATTTCATGTTACGACCCAAAATCTACTAAGAGTCGTGATGGCGCCGGACACCACTGTCAGGCAAGCCAACTGGAATACTTAAATAATTTTGAAAACACTTCTTTTATACGATTAAAATAATACTCTATAAATTCCTCCTTATGAATAATCAAATATTTAAACAACTTTTAAATTTTTTGAATAAACCCAAATACCTTCCAGAACCCAGTGTCACAAGTACATGAGCAATTTCTAAGAAAAATCGAATAAAGTACAACTGCTGTCTAGAATACAATTGGATTAGAAAAAAATAGAATCTTGAGAGAGACTATACTAGTTGCGGGTCGCCTCGAGGAAATACAACTCACTAAGTCTTTGTTTCAACCATGCCACTATGCTACTAAGCCACTAGCCACATATAAACCTTTGCAACAAAAATGTACAACAAGTGTAGTATGAGCACGAAAACAACATGTACTCAACAAGTATCTCGTCTAATCTCGAAGAAGTGGAGATGAGAGGTCGACTTCGACACTTGCTAACGGTCCAATAATAGTGTAATAAAAATTTGAGAAAATCATGGATTTATAGTAGTTACAACTCAAAAAGCCGAAAAACAAGTAAATACTTTTTAACAAATAATAAATTATTTTCAAGAATTACTTTTCATTATCTTTATCAATTTATATCGGGCCATGAAAGGCAATATAAACATTTAAAACTCTCAGGCAAGCAATATAAGCATGCGCATATCATGCCGAGGTCAACGACCCACTCCAACAGAATGTAAATTATGCACTGTCGAGGGTCGAGCGGCTCGAACCATAGATACATTTATTACCCTGCTCGCAAACTATCATACGACGCAGTCAACATAAAATAAACAAATACCTTGCTCGCGAGTAATACATGTGACGCAGGTACACATAGAAATATATGCTCAAACAGACAATTAAGGATTTGTCGGAGAACAATTATCCAAATAAAAGCCAATCCTCTTTTAACAATTTAAGAAAATGAATTTTAATCCTTTTAGAAATTCATTTACTAATTCAATGTGATTTAATCAATTCAAGCTGCCAATAATTTTACTATTAATCCAGGTATAGCATGTTTTGGGGTCCTAGACTACCGGGACAATAGCATAATAGTAGCTATGCACAGACTCTCGTCACCTGGTGTGTACGTATCCCTCATAAATAGGAGTCATAACCAATTAACTCACCTATGGGGACAATTCCCTCTTACAAGGTTAGAAAGGAGATTCACCTCGCTCCGAAGTTCCAAAATCGGCATTTCACGCCCTTTCGAAGACGCAAATCGGTGCACAAAGCTTCAAAACTAGCCAAGAATTATTAAACCCATTAATATATGGTCAAACACTAATAACAATTCAATTTATATCAATTCCCAACTCCGCTTGAATAGTCAATAATGCCCTCGTGCCCACGTACTCGGATTCATAAAATTATCAAAAATAAATATTACCCATAACTCATATGATCTATATTCAGAAATTCATGCAATTTCGTCCATGAATTGACCCTCAAATCAAGGATTTGCTATATTTTTAACTTTGGGGCTTAAAATCCCAATTTCTACCATCCAAACATGGATAAAAATAGAAACCAAAAAAAATAATCACAAAGGAACATCAAAATAAAGGTCAGATATTTTCCCCCTTGTTGAGACGGAACAACGCCACGAAAATCACCTCAAACAGAGCTCTAGAACTCAAGATATGCCCAAAATACTAAAATTCTCGGTTTAAAACACTGTCCAGGCGATTTTTATTCATCGCCTTCGTGGTGGACATTCGCGTTCGTGAAGGGCAATTTTTCGCGTTGACCGGTCAACCCAGAAATCCTTCTTCGCTTTCGCGAACAAATCTTCACCCCAAAAACCAGCAATATTTGCCGATACGAAAATGAGCATAACTCCCTCATACGATGTCCAAATTCGACGATTCTTTTTGCAGTGGCTCTGTAATTACGATAAGGATCTAATGGTTCAATAAAAACTCAATTTGGAGATCATTTTATTCATATGGTACCCTTTATGTCTAAAGAAATGACGTTGAAACATCAAATAAGAGCGCGATACAACCCAAAACACACCCAAGGCCCCCGAGACCCCCTCCAATCACACCAACCCACTCCATAACATAAACCAGACCTGATCAAGGCCTAAAGTCATACCAAATAACATCAAAACTACTTATTGCGCATCGATTCAAGCCTAATGAACTATTAAACTTCTAACTTCCACATCCGATGCCGAAACCTATCAAATCACGCCCGATTGACCTCAAATTTTGCACACAAGTTACACTTGACATTGCGGACCTACTCCAACTTTCGAAATTGAAATCTGATATCAAAAAGCCAAACTCTCAGTCAAACTTTTCAAAAACCTTCAAATTTTTATTTTTAGCCAAAATACTTCAAAATGACCTACAGGCTCCGAATTCACTTCCGATCGCGCTCCCAACTCCAGAATCACCATACGGAGCTACTCCCAGACTCGGAATCCCAAATGGACATTTATAACACTGAAATGCAGTTCAACCCAAACTTATGATATTTAATCTAAAATGCTAACTTCCACAATATGCGCTAAAATGCTCCTGGGTCATCCAAGACCTAATTCGGTCATACGCCCAAGTCTGAAATCATCATACGAACCTGCTGTAACCTTCAGATCTCGATTCCGAGGTTGTTTACTATAAAATCCAATCTTAGTCAATTCTTTCAACGTAAAGCTTCCGAAATGAGAATTCCCTTTGCAAATCAACTCTGAATTCCCCGAAATTCAATTCCGACCATGCGTACAAGTCATAATACCCGAAGTTAAGCTGCTCATGGCCCCAAACTGCTGAAAGACGCACTAGAACTCAAAACGACCGGTCGGGTCGTTACATTCTCTCATACTTAAACATATGTTCATCCTCGAACGTGCTAAGAACTGCACTGAAGTAGTCTGAAATCACTGTTTAACACCTCATGCACCTTTCTGTGTTACAACAACTCAGTTGAGCACATTAGCTCAATCAATTTTGAAGATATTCCCTTTTATTCAAGCAAATATGCCTTAGAGCCCAATTCCAACATCTGAAATTCTGCGCCCGACCTTCTTCCAACATACGAACACCGTGTCAATCACCACACGATGCACGAGAACATGACTGCATAGCTTTGCTGAATTCACACCTTGCACCGCTTTTTTCACAGGACCACAATAACATTCTCTAAACATAATAATCGAAATTCCACGAATCTGATGCTCTCATTGCACCTCACGACATACACAGGTCTAGCTCTAATTATTATAATACCGCCACGACGGACGAGATGTGTAGAAATTCATAACCAACTGGCGAATCAACCAATCATAGAGTCTATGCTTCTGACAAGAACCATTACCTCATTCTGAACCAAATAATGATCATTGCTCCTTAATATATTTCATGTAGTCAGATTGCACTGATCGTAAATCCAATGATCTTGTCTCATTCAGTACGAACTGCTCCGTTAATAAGCCATCCCGACATGACCAAAAGTCTCATATGATGCTACAATATGCCAATAGGCTACCAATTAGAATGCGATACAAAAAGGAAAACGAACTCTGAAAAAGAATTTCAATTACCCTACTCGCGAATCATACATGCGACGCGGACGCCTAGCTAATATGAGCTTTCCTCAGAAAATAGGAAATAGAACATATAAAAGCATATATGGGGAACTGTACTGAACATCACATTGTTGCGGCGTGCAACCCGATCCAAACGCCGTAACCATAGCGGCGTGCCACTCAATCCAAATAACATATCCATGGCGGCGTGCCCCCCGATCCACATGTATAACTCACATAAGGATATGCACATAAAGCTAAATTGCTCATTCCAATAAAATACCAAATTTTGGTCATCGTCACGCTAGGTGCATAATACCATTTCCCTGGCAATCACAACTGAGGTGCGATATACAATCTGAGTCTCAAGATCCATCCTGCTCATATAACATCACCTTTACGCGGAACCTCAACGCATAAGAAATTCACCAAAACCGTCTCACAACTCACACGACGCGATATATCATTACATGAAATAGCTGACGACGAAATAACACCCCAAGTCTGATTACTCCTCCATAAGGAGCATTTATGCTGAAATGAGCACATTCGACATGATATAAGGACCATATTCACATTAAATCCCTCCACAGACCTCCAACTGATTCCGATCACACTGAACTAGGCTAATAACCTTTCAAAGGTCCCTAATGACCCCCCTTTTTCTCATAACACAAAAGAACAATCATCATAACTGGAGTAATCCTCCACAGTCCACAACCCAATGACTGAGTGCCCTTAGGGCATATATTCTCAACTTATTGATATCATCAAAAATCTTTATACTTGGTTTAAATCTTTAATCAATGAAGTGACTACATGCCATATTTATACAATCTTCTTGTGGGACACGCTCCCACAACCTATCATAACAAATAACAGGTCCGCACATGTAACTACTGGTCGTACTAACGCTGAAAAGCGATCAAGAATCCTTAACCAGGATGCAAAGCCTCCTTCACAAGACACCGATCTCAGGTGACGCTGAGGATAATACCAACTTACTTTAAACATCCAACCCCTTTCTTGCTCATCCAAGCTCTTGACATCCTCGTCACCACCGAACTGCAACCTTAATCGCCACTCCAAATTCCAAACAACTCGTTGCACCCAACACGCCAACATGCAATAGAACACGATTTTCGTCATAACTCCGAAACCATTAATAGGTTAACACTTCATCATATAAGAACTTTTCACTTAACTCACTTCAGGAGAACCATTGTATCACACAGGTGAATTCTCATAACCGAATAATATGCAAATCTCTAAGTAGTGGTCCAAGCCACGGTAGCCATTCTGGAATCCGCTTTCACATAACAAGTAATAATAGTAGAATGCTTCAGAATAATATCAATTACGGCGACTGACAAGCCTCATACGTACCATCACAAATTACTTGCATAACTTGATCACGCAGAAGGAACTGATCACTACCATTAATATGCCAATTCAACCATGGCTAGCCAATCCATCTTCGTCCAATTTATCCTTGATTGATTGCCATCAAAACAATAATAACTCCATTCAACACTTACCACACTATATCTGCACTCATCCCGAGTGACCTTGAATCACGAGACCATGCTTTCTAAAATCCCATAAACCATTTCATACCTCCCAAATGCTACATGGAAAGCCAACACATCATAGAACATTCTGGGCCTCTTCTCATAAGCCTCTACAAAAGCTTGACTCTTACTGTACCAATAGACTCAAAATCATTAGGCACCACACTTTACCCTTTTGGAATCCATTAGGACCGTTGTTGAGAGCCATCTGCTCTGACTTGTCCTCGAATATAATCAACTCCATGAATATCCTCTCTTCGAAGCACCCGGTAGAATTACTTCCCTTAAAACTCACATCTATACAAGGAATAAATCCTGAATCATTCCCCAAATCGGACCGCGAGCCAATAAGGACAACGTAGCACACCTTTAACAATTCATTTTCTCAATTACCACTTATGTTCTTTTCCATAGCTGGAATAACACATCAATATGCTAATAACCAAAAACCTCACAAGCAGTTAACCATGCAACTCAATCATAGGAGGTGGGACTCTCCCACTTAGCTTGAAGACACTATTACATAACTCTGGATTTTCCAGGATTCTTCATCTCTTATACCCTTGCGCAATCAACTGCCAAAATGCTCGGAATCTTTCTGTAATACCCCCCTTTGAACTCTGAATCACCAACCACATTCGTATGACCGATCTCATTGCTACATAACTAATAGAATCCTTCACATAAGCTTTGCCAACCACGTGACCGCTAACCTACTCACAGGGAATAACCCACCTGTGGAAATCACTTCCTGGCATCTTCCAACGCTGCTGCACGGGGTACAATCACTACAACATCAATAACCCCTCCTGAGTCCCAGCTCAAGCTCTAGCTGCACATGTCCATTCATCCCTTAAAGAAATCACTTAATTGTGCGGCAACAACCATCCAATTCGAAGTTATGTGATATCCTTGTTCATTCAAGCAGCTCATTCCTGCCATATCCAATCTCCTCCCGCATAATGGCCCATACCGCAAATCAAATCCATAGACCCCAATCACCAACCATTAAAATCCCCAAGTCGTTCCGAACTCTTCTTAAAGTGCGTAGTCATCCTACCACAATTCCCATATGTAACCCTGCCACTCTCCCACTTTGGCGGAACTCATCCCTTGCATCTTATTTGTTGCCTTAGATAAAATCTATCTTCGTAGCACTTGGACCCACCATCGCTACTAACCTTAAACCTTTCTGAAGATCATCTTTCTCGAGCCGCCAACATTAGAAATACCGACTCCATCTTGAACCACCGCACCTCGGAATCTCTAACCGTCGCTCCTTCAATACTGCCTCGGAATATCCTACTCCAAGGGCAATTGTAGAAGATCATAACACCATCGAATTTAGTACATTCAATAAGGACAACGACACCTCATTAAAGAAGAAAAATCTATCATGCTCGCAAATGCCGAGTTTTGTTACCTTATCTACCCCAACCTGAATATTCTCAGCCCGATTGCCTTCCCCGTTCCAGGAATAAAATATCAAATCTCTAGATCATGCACTGAGTAAACCTCCGTTCAAGTCATTCACTACCTCTACACGTAGGCAAACACCCTACCATCATATAATACCACGGAATAATCGTTCATAAGCATCATGGCAACTTGTGCCTAACCTCAGAGCTCTCAGAAGTACCGCTACTATGCTGAAACAATAGAATATCCTTCCACAAGACGACGATAATAGCCCAACCAACTATACTAGGAGAAACATCCCGCACCACATCTGCAGTACCATTATGATTATTCAATTCTCTATTTATAACAAGCGCTTTGTGTCGCATAAGATGGAGTAGGAAAGAAACATCGGCATAAGCCTAAAAGGAATCAAATCGAACGATGAAGAATCAGGAAGAGAAGTACTTCTAACAGCCCTGTAGATTCCCGAGGATAAGTACAGACGTCTCTCTACCGATCCGCGAGAGTCTTCTAGACTTGCTCATGACTCGTACCTAAAGGAACCTAGTCTGATACCATGGTGTCACGACCCAAAATCTATTAAGGGTCGTGGTAGCGCCGAAGACTGCTGTCAGGAAAGCAACCTGAGATAATTAAATTTTGATTTAATAATTTTGAAAACACTTCTTTTAAATAATTATTACAATACTCAGTATACTCCTCCTAATGAATAATGAAATATTTAAAAAACTTTTAAAAATTCTGAATAAACCCAAATACCTCCCAGAATCCGGAGTCACAAGTACACAAGCAATTTCTAAGAAAAACCAAATAAAGTACAACCATTGTCTGGAATACAATTGGACTGAAAATAAATAGAATAGAGAGAGACAACACTAGACGCGGCTCGCCTCGAGGAAATACAGCTCACTTAGTCTCCGTTTCAACCATGTCGCTATGCCAATAAGCCAGTAGCCACACATAAACCTGTGCAACAAAAATGCACAGCAAGTTTAGTATGAGTACGAAAATAACATGTACTCAACAAGTATCCTGTCTAATCTCGAAGAAGTAGAGACGAGAGGTCGACTTAGACATTTGCTAATGGTCTAATAATAGTATAATAAAAATTTGATGAAATCATGGATTTATGTAGCAGTTATAACTCACAAAGTCGGAAAACAGGTAAACACCATTAACAAATAATATTACCAAGATTTATTTTTCATTATCTTTATCAATTTATATCGGTCCATGAAAGGCAATAACAACATTTAAAACTCTCAAGAAAGCAATATAAGAATGCACATATCATGCCGAGGTCGATGGCCCGCTCCAATAGAAATGTAAATTGTGCACTGCTGAGGGTCGAATGGCTCAAACCATAGATGCATCTACTACCTCGCTCGCGAACCATCCTGCGACGCGGTCAATATAAAATAAACAAATACCCTACTCGCGAATCATACATGGGACGCAGCTAAACATAGAAATACATGCACAAACAACCAATTAAGGATTTATCGAGGAACATTTATCCAACTAAAAGCCAATGCTCTTTTAACAATTTAATAAAATGAATTTTAATCCATTTAGAAATTCGTTTACTAATTCAATGTGATTTAAGCAATTCAAGCTGCCAATAATTTTACGATTAATCCAAGTATAGCATGTTTTTGGGTCTTAGACTACCCGGACAATAGCATAATCGTAGCTACGCACGGGCTCTCGTCACCTCGTGCGTATGTTTCCCCCCACAAATAGGAGAACATAATCAATTAACTTACTTATGGGGACAATTCCCTCTTACAAGGTTAGAAAGGAGACTCACCTCGCTCCAAAGTTCCAAAACCCACATTCCACGCCCTTCCAAAGACTCAAATCGGTGCACAATACTCCAAAACTAGCCAAGAATTATGTAAACCCATTAATATATGCTCAAACACTCATAACAATTCAATTTATATCAATTCCAAACTCCGCTCGAATAGTCAATAAAAATGCCCCTCGGGCCCACGTGCCCGGATTCTGAAAATTATTGAAAATAAATATTACCCATAATTCATATGGTCTATATCCAGAAATTCATCCAATTTCGTCCATGAATTGAACCTCAAATCAAGGATATACTGTTTTTCAACTTTAGGGCTCAAAATTCCAATTTCTACCATCCAATCACAGATAAAAATAGAAACCAACAAAAATAATCATGGAGGAACATCAATATAAAGGTCAGATATTTACCTCCTTGTTGAGACGGAACAACGCCGCGAAAATCACCTCAAACGGAGCTCTAGAACTCAAGATATGCCAAAATACTAAAATTCTCGGTTTAAAACACTGTCCAGGCAATTTTTGTTCATCGCCTTCGCGGGGGACGTTCGCGTTCGTGAAGGTAAATTTTTCTTGTTGACCGGTCAACCAAAAAATTCATCTTCGCATTCACGGAACCTCTCTCGCGTTGGCGAAAAACAAATCTTTACGCCAGAAACCTGCAATTTTACCTAACACGGAAATGAGCATAACTCCCTCATACGGTGTCCAAATTCGACGATTGTTTTTTGCTATGGATTTATAATTATGATATGGATATAATGGTTCAATAAAAACTTAATTTATAGCCCATTTTCTTCACATGGTACCCTTTATGTCCAAAGAAACGACGTTGAAACATTAAATAAGAGCGCGATACAATCCGAAACACACCCGAGGCCCCTAGGACCCCGTCCAATCACACCAACCCACTCCATAATATAACATAGACCTGATTGAGGCCTAAAATTGAACCAAATAACATCAAAACTACTAATTGCACAACGATTCAAGCCTAATGAACTACTGAACTTCTAACTTCTACATCCGATGCCGAAACCTATCAAATTACGATCGATTGACCTAAAATTTTGCACACAAGTTACATTTGACATTGAACCTACTCCAACTTTTGAAATTGGAATCTGACCCCGATATCAAAAAGTCAAACTCTCAGTCAAACTTCTCAAAAACCTTGAAATTTCTATCTTTAGCCAAAAGACTTCAAAATGACCTACTGACCTTCGGATTCACTTCTCGTGCTCCCAACTCCAGAATTACCATATGGAGCTACTCCCAAACTCGGAATCCAAACGGACATTGATAAGACTGAAATGCACTTCAACCCAAACTTATGAAGTTTATTCTAAAATACTAACATTCACAATAGGTGCCACAATGCTCTCATGCCATCCAAGACCCGATACGGGTATACGCCCAAGTTCGGAATCATCATACGAACCTGCTGGAACCTTCAGATCCCGATTCTGAGGTTGTTTACTCTGAAACCATTCTTAGTCAATTGTTTCAAGTTAAATCTTTCGAAATGAGAATTCCCTTTGCAAATCAACTCAAAATTCCCCGGAATTTAATTTTGACCATGCGTACAAGTCATAATACCTGAAGTGAAGTTGATCATGGCCCCAAACTATTGAACTATGCACTAGAGCTCAAAATGACCGGTCGGGTCGTTACATTTCATGTGACCCAGTCCTAATTTCCAACAAGGTTAAATAGGACGTGCGGTGAGCCGCGGGTGTATTTCATGTGGCGTGGCTTGCGATGTGTTTTAAATATCCTTGAAAATTTTCCTTAATTAAAAAACAGTTAAAGTAAATATGCACATAGGTTTTAATATCAGGTAAATAGGCCAATAATAATAGTTAGGAGATCGTGCTAGAACAACAGAACCCGGGAATGCCTAACACCTTCTCTCGAGTTAATAGAATTCCTTACCCGGATTTTTGTGTTCGCGGACTATGAAACAGAGTCAATCTTTCCTCGATTCAGGATTTGAACTCGTGACTTGGGTAAATTATCCCAAGTGGCGACTCTATTTTTTAATTATATAATCATGTTTCGATTGACATTTAAAATTGAAAAAAAAAACTCCTTACTCCCTTCCGGTAGTAAAATGGAGGTGTGACAGCTCTTGCAACTCTTCTAGGGATCGAACCCAGAATCTTTGCTTCAGGGTTCAAGAATTGGAGCTTAGAATAATTGTTATATTTGGCTTTATTTATTATCTGGTTTTATTCACATGTTTAGGCCTAATGTGCTAAATGTTGCTTTTTACCGCTTTTATATCGTTGAACTATATATAACTTGTTACGAATCAGTCCTCTCCCCGAGTATTCTAAATCATTTGAGAAGGGTACACTTCGTGTAGATTCTCTTCTGTTAGATTCGTATCCCAATTTAAGAACAAGGTTTGGACAAGTTGCAAAGCCGGTGAAGCTTCTGTATTTCTGGCATACTGTCCCCCCTCGGCTCAAGTTGTCCTCTCGGGTAAGACAGGTCTAGAACAAATAAACCCAGGTTCTCAAACCTAGTACAAAATAGCCTCATTCCGGATCTCTAGTAGGAACTCTTGTTTGCATCACATGCATTTGATTTTGGGGACTCAACACAGGGGTTGGGTCCGTCTAGGACAGGTGCACCCGAAATCAAAGACGGCGGGGATTGAATTTTTAGTGGCATTCCTCGGTGTTTTGATAGCCCAAGATAGGATGGAAACATAGAATTGGGGATCATGGTAATAGGCGACTTCATGACCAAAAAGGCAAATGGCACCATTGTACCGATGATCTTGCCAGAGATTTACCTAGCTCTAACTGTTTGCCAAGAAGGAGGAAAGTTTTTTTAAGTATGCAATATGCTTCTATAACTCTGGATGGAGGAACATCTTTGCCACCGTTCGGGGTACATGAACTGTGGATTGACCGATCTAAAATGCATTGAAAAACATGAACAACTGATGGCGGGCCATGAGTTTTTGGGTGGTATGGAAGCGTGGTTTTCACATTTGAGCTCCCTGACCGCAGACAAAATTGAGTGGACATTCAGGTGGCTCCCGGTCAATGAAGTCATTTACATGTCAATCGAAGTATGTTTTCTACAATTGATGGGTCTCTGAAGCATTCAGCCTTATGCCCCACACACAGTTCTATGCTAGCTAGGAAAGTACCAGAATATCCCGCATGATGAGGATTTGAGCCGACAGGTCATCGATCTTGGACCAAAAGCTGCATTAGCAGAAGAAAAGGTGTGTTGGATTTGGCATTGATGTAGGTTCTTAGAGCCAAAGACTCTGGTACGGGATTTGTCCAGAGTCGAGCTGGAGCCTAGTTACACAACTTGGTACGATAAAAGGTCTCAAGTCCATCAAGCGCCCGAGCAGCCCGCCAAAAATCCCCATGTCCAACAATTCACTAATAAAGCGCAAGATCAATAAGATTGGTTGGAAAAGAGGCAAGCTACAGAGCCACCTCAAGCAAATTGGAGGGACAAATCTGAGATCTTAAATTTGACACGGGTGTACATGCCGCTGCTGATGAGGGGGAGAAAAAGAAAATGGCCCAAGAAAACAAGGCAATTCGAGCACAGATCCAAAAAATGAAAATAGATGCTGAGAATCAGGAAAGGAGCCAAAAGGATGAAAGACTCATAAGTGGTCTTAGGAGGAAAATAGCTGAGTGTGAGGATGATTTGGAAAAATCTTAGGGTAATCTAGGGAGAGCCGGGCACAGTTAGCGAAGAACGCAGAGGGGCGTGCAGAGTTTGTCCGGCAATTAAAAAGGAAATATGAGGGAGAAGCCACCAAGTTGAAGAAAAAATAGACTACCCTCGAGAATGAGATAGCTAAACAAACAAACAGCTTCAAAGCAGAAAGATAACACTTATACGCCTTGATGTCACTGTTAGAAAAAGACCTGCAACTGCTTCAAGAACAAAATTATATAGCTGAACAAGTTTTGGGGGCCAGGTCTCAACAGATCGGACGATTGCTACAAGAGAAGGGTATTATCAGAGAAAGAGTTAGGAGCATTGCGGACTATATTGTGATGAAGTGCAATGAGTGTGAAGACATGACCAGGGTCTATGTTCTTCGCTTACGCTATGATTTTTGTCCGATAAATCGTGGATGACCTATTCCACCTTCAAGAAGATATGGCGCATAGGCCTACGACGAGACTGACTGAAGTCCCGCGGGCCCCTGGAGCAGTTGAGGCACTTACATATTAATGTATTTCATTCGAGTCTCTATTTTCACCTTTCTTCCAGAGTCTGTTAATCCATTTTTAAGTCTGTATTTTATTTTTCTGTTGGAGTCTATTAGTTCCCCTTTTTCGAGTATGTTGGTTTTTATGATTAAAATATATGGAAGAAGTCGATGTAATCGAGATATTTTTTTTATTATTTTATGAAAATTTGAAAACCCCTAAAAATATTTGTTTTATTTATTTTATCTTACACTTATTTTCAGAACTACGTTTGGTCTGATTCATGCGACGTCACGATGCATAGGCAATCCCCATAGGATTCGATCAAAACTATGAAAGAAAAGAGGAGAGAAAAAAAAAAGAAAATCTGTAGAAAGAAATAATGACAAAGCAAGAGAGAAAATTGAGAGAATAAAAACAAAGAAATGCGAATAAAAAAAGTGAAGTCTCAGAATGAAAATTAGTGAAAGTTGGGATGATGCAAGCAGCTGTTCAAATGCATATTAGAACTGGTTAAATTATAAGGTGCATTGCATTTCTAACATGTGGTTGCCTATCTGTTAAGCTCTAATTACTAACGATTTTTCTTGTTGTCATCAAGTACATGCAGGTGGTTAGTTTGTTTGGCATTCTGGCAACTCACCCGTACAACACCAGGTCCAAAGAAAAGTTGATCATGACTGGCCAAGAACTGGATACAAGTATTATTGATCCGTCAAGGGAGGGGGAAGAGTCTGTTGTCAATCTAAAAGAGGAGTTACATAAGTTGCAACACCATATGACGGATTTGTACTGGGCGTGGATGAAAGGTCATCAACCACCATCCTACCCCGCCAACCTGACCTTCGTTCCCCAACTGGCTCAATCCCAAGAACCTTCCACTGTTGATTCATTTCCAGGTTTTTCCCATTTCCAACACTACTAAGACACCACTTCCCAAACCTCAAAAGCACCACCATCTAAACCAATCCTATACCCCCTCCCTCCATCAACTACCCCTTTTTTCGTGGCACCCCCACCCGCTACACTCTATCGATACTCCAGTGAGCCCTTATTCTGGAACCATGATAACCAATACTATTCCTTCCCATAGCCTATTTTTAAGGCCCCAGAACACTACCCCTACACCTTTCCTTTTGACATCCCAATTGAGACTGAGAAACCACCTAAAAATCAAGAACAAGAGGATATGTTCAGTAATGTTAGAAGCCTGGAACAATCGTTCAGAAACATGCAGGGGTTAGGAGGCCAGGTGAGCATAGCCTACAAAGATTTGTGTCTATTTCCCAATGTTCAGTTGCCTGTAGGATTTAAGATGCCGAAGTTTAATTTGTATGACGGGCACGGAGACTCGTTTGCCCACTTGAGGGGAATCTGTAGTAAAATGAGAGAAGCTGGTGGGAAAGATGAGCAATTGATGGCATACTTTAGCTAGAGTCTGAGTGGCTTAGTATTGGAGTGGTGTGAGCACGTGAATTTTTCCCTATATGAGAGTTACTTCCAAAAAATTCATAATAAACATTTTATTTATTTGCAATTTTTGTGAATTTTATGTTATTTTTTTTGTATTGTCTGCATTTGTCTGTGCATGCTTATTTGTTAAATTAATAAAAATACAAAATATGTTGCATTTTCATTTATGATTTAATTTTACAATTAGGAGTAACTAAGCTATTTCACAAAAAATGAAAAATCACAAAAAAAAATATGTATTTTTTGCATTTTTTAACATTTAATGTCCAATTGTGTGATTTTGCTATAGTTAGTATTTAATTAGTGAGGTTAATTGTTAGTAGGAGTTAATTAGTTATTTTTATTAATTCAACTAGGTCTTGTAATTTAATTTAGGATATTTAAGTTCAATTTTGGAGAAAATAAACTAAAAGAGAGCAAATATATATATATATATATATATATATATATATATATATATATATATATATATATATATATATATATATATATATATATATATATATATATGAAAGTAAAATTGGATTGGGACACTTATTATAATTTGAATTAACTTGGCCCAAGTGTCTCACAAGTCCAACCCAAAACCCACCTGGCCAACCCAACCCGATCTGCGCCTAACCCAAATGAACCCCCTCTTATTTTCACTTTACCCCTTATTTCTCTTGAACCCCAAACCCTAGACCTAGCTGCCACGCCCCACCTTCATCATCTTCTTCCTCAAAAACCCTGACAAAACCTAAACACCCAAACAGTCCCCAAGCTCTAGCCATCCCCATCGTCAACCACCAAAACAGCCTCTATTGTGTCTTCATCATCTCTATTACCTTCATCTCCAGTGAACCACAAGCTGCTGCCCTTTTTATTCTTCAGACCAGCGTCCCCGTCGACCAAAAAGACCACCCTCATGTCTCCTTCACGAAACCAAATGACTGCCCCTTGTTTGCGTCGTCTTCTTCTTCCATTGTCAACCCACACAAACAACCAATCCAAACAACCATGAAGATAGATCCAAACGACTAGCAGTCACGCCGCCCCGGATAACCCAGTCACGACGTCAAACACCATGTTTGTCGTCAAACACTAACTGCTTGAACTCAGTCCTCGCCTTCAGCTTGTTCGCTCGTCTTCAGTCACCTTCCTTAGGAGATTCGTTGTCGTCATCAGTCATCATCTTCAGTTGTTCACTGCTCATCGTTTGATTGAGACATTCGCTCTCCGTACAGACTTCGCTTACGTCGAGGTTGAAGTTTTCGTCCGAGATTCTGGTTCAATGTTGTTGATTTCGTTTAAAGTCATACTGATGTGCAGTTGTAATTGTTGCTTCATTTTGGTTATTCGGATAGCTTCTTCAGGTTTGTCTTTAATCTTCATTGTTTTGTTAATATGATTTCATTTTAATGGTTCTGTAAAGATTCCGAGTTTATGGCTTGTGTTTCACTTTGTGTTCATTATCCTACCATGCTTTAGCTTCTTTTTTGTCTCTTATTAAGTCATTGAACCCTATCTTGGTTGTAATGTCTTTGGATTTAATTTGAAGTTCAATTTATTATTAAGTTTAGTGATTTTAATCTACTTGTTTGTTATGCTCTGTTTGTTACTATTGTTGAATCTGAAAGTATGTCTTTAAAAATGTTGTTCAGTCAAAATGATTTCAGTTGGTTCTTTGTTGTTCATCATATGGTTTGGTTCCCTGAATCCTTAGTCTTTGTTTTGATGATATTTAATATAATTTGAGTTTCAAGCTTGAATTTGTGTATCGAATTTGATTAAGATTGGTTATAGCTGCTATGGTTAATTGATTAGGAGTTTTGGATATAGCTGATGGGGTAGGATAGTAATTTTGAAATTTAGGAATTAGAAAGTTTGAAAATGGTTTAAACTTAGTAACCATTAAAATAATGAATTGTTTAATACATAGTGGGGGACAAGACATATGGTAGTGGGAACTAATACATTTGTATAGGCAGAACAAGATATAATGATGTAGAGTAAAAAGGGGTTTGAAAAGTAAAAGGAGGGGAATAATAATGAAAAAGTTAAAAGTGTTCACATAGTACAAGAATATTTAAAGTTGGAAAGTAATAAGGAGGAGGAGGTTGTAATAAAAGGTTTTCCTTTTACAACTGTAAAAGAAAAAAGAAGGGATAAAAAAAAGAAAAGGGATTTGGGTTTAAATATATAGATTAGTAGAGACATTAAGGAGGACTAGAACTAACAGTAAGAGTTTTGAGAGTTAAAAACTTGAGAGTTTCTTCGAAGAGGTACGGAAATAAGTCTTGTGGTTTCTTTGGTTAAATCAGTCTGAGAGAGCTTATTGCCGTTGTTTGCATTGGAGTGTTCTGGTGTGGTTACATTGTGTTTCTGTTGAGGTTGCCTGGGTTTGCCAGTGAAGTTGTTTTGGTCCAAACTACTCCTGTTTTGGTTGACTACTGTGTTAGGATTTATGCCGTTCACTAGAGGGGGGTGAATAGTGAGGCACGAGAATGTTTGTAAATTTTGCGGAATTAAAATTGCAGTAATTAAAAGTGTAAGGAAAGAACACACCGATATATACTGGTTCACCACAATGTGTGGTTAGTCCAGTCTCCCGAGAGACTCTCTCGAGTTTATACTAACTCCGTTAAGCTTCCGGGTGCCTAACAAACCGTTACACTTGCTCGTAGATGTACGCTCTACAAGACTTCAACTTGCTCGTGGATACCGCACCACAAGACTTCTTGCTCGAGGATACCTCACCTCAAGACTTCACTTGCTAAGATTCAAGGAACTTAGCAACCCCAATGATCAATGAGAAGAATTAGTCTTCTCAAGAACTTCTCCCTTTTACAATAAAAACACTCTAAGAAGAGTAGATAAGGAGATACAAAATAAGCTCTATGAACAACACAATGGTGTCTCTCAAATGGCTCAACAAAAGCTCTAAAATGATGCAAAAATATTATCAATGTATTCAAGAATATTGAGAGTAGTTGTTCATATCAAATGAGAGTTTTTGGGGTGTATTTATAGCCCCAAAACTCTTGTATCCGTTACTCATGTTTAAACACTAAAATCTGATTTTTCATCAAGTTATTCGAATAACCTATAAGTTATTCGACTAACCTAGTTCAAACGTTCAAAAAAATAGTCGTTGGAAGGCAACGGATACTAGGTTATTCGAATAACTATTTTGGTTATTCGACTAACCTGCCTTGCGGAATTTCCAGTTTAAAATAAAGCTGGAATATACTATGATATACCATTGATATACACTGTGTATACCAGAGTATACTAGAATTGAAAACTTACTTCAAAAACCATTTTGGTTAAAATAAAAACGTTAAAATCATTTTGTTTGAAGTATATTAAAAATGTTTATGATATATATTATTTAATAAAATCATTTTATGCATATTAAAGCTGGAATATACCAGGATATACCAGAATCAAAGCTGGAGTATACCGGAGTATACCAGAATCAAAAACTTACTTCAAAAACCATTTTGGTTAAAATGAAAACGTTAAAATCATTTTGTTTGAAGTATTTGAAATATGTTTATGATAAATATGATTTGATGAAATGATTTAATGCATATTTATGATGACCTAATGTTGAGCCAAAAGATAAGATAACTTAAACGTTGTTCTTACATTGGTTCTACCTAACGACCTACGCCTTGGGTCTTCGGTCTTGAACTCTTTGGCTCGACTTGGCTTGTATATGCAATCCCGTCATCAATATGCTTCTTTGCATCCAATCTTCATTGATTGATTCATCACCATTGATTCGTCAACCATCTCGATTGTTTGCTTATGCATCTTCGTCGTTTGTCATACAATATTGTTGTTTGACAATCGACTTCATTATTTGTCATTCATCAAAACCTATACCTGGAAATCATGCTAATACAACCAAAGCACACATATCAAATATATCAATGATTTCCAAACGAGGTTAAACGGGGTCTAACAATTTTCCCCTTTTTGATAATGGCAAACAATAGATGATATGCATTATAGAAGATAACATTTGACTTTACTTGTTTGTCATTCATCAAAACACATATCTGGAAATCATGCTAATACAATCAAAGCACATATCAATGATATCAATGATTTCCAACATACTGTTGGCTACTTACCACTGTTTCATTGGGTTTTGCTGGACTTCTTCTTGGTTTTTAAATCTGTTGCAGGGTGTTGCTGTTTTTGTATGCTACTATTGTGCTAATTCTCATCTTTCTCTTATTTTGCTTCCGATACCAGGTACAAGTCTGTAATCCTGCCAATTTTGTAAGCTGAAACATGAAGCATGAATATATATGAAAGAAAGGAAGTTTGAAGTTTTGAATTATATTTAACTTTTCTTCTTCACTGATTATAGTTAGAATATTTCATATGCTATTGTTACGTAAATATCTGCCGTTTTATATAGCTGGAAAATTTTTGTAGTGATGTAGTCAATAATGTTCTGTTATTTTAGGTTGGTTATTAGGTAGTATATGTTCAAATGCACGTCAAACAGAATTGGTCCCAGTAGACTATTTTAATTACTATGGCAATCTAATTTCAACATTCAATTGTTTGAATTTAGGATTACAACTAGACCTCTAAGTTACCTCATTCCAACTAATTGCCTTTCTAAAACTTGCATTAATTTGTTTAATTAGACATCATCATTTTTACATTTCAGCATTGCAAATTCTGAATGTGTATCTTAATTAGGCTTCAACGTTTGAATATGATGGCCCGGGTCCCGTTTAATACTACATACGTTTCGACCTGGGACCATGTTTGTTGAATGGCATGTCCATGTGCACTTATATTCTTATTTTAACAGACTTTGTTCGGAACCCGACTATAACAACTCGTAAGCATGTAAATAAATAAGAACCTTTTCTTCTTTCATTTCAGTGACGGACGAAAAATAGAAGAATGTAGTCATTTTAGGATGATCCTTTTTAAAATTAATAAGGCGTGCCTCGCCAAATAAAATGCACAAACTACGGGGCCCTCAATAGATGGTTATTAAAAATTCTAAGATTTCGGGACAACCCATTTAGCGAATTTCACGACCTTCCCCAAATAATAACGCGTTAGTCTCTTTAGGCGCATACTTCAATAACATTGCCTCCCTAAACTCGGGTGCACATTTATGTGACCCAAATCCAAATCTCAACGGAGTCGAGATGTGTCAACAACTATGGGTACATTGATGTGACGTGGTTCGAGATGCGTTTTCACGACGTTGTAATTCTCTTAAAAATATTGATAATAATAAAAGCGGTAAAGGGTTAAAATTTGAATATAGGTTTAACATGTACTAAAATCAGATAAATAAGCCGAATATGACAGTTGAGAAACCCTGCTAGAACCACGGAACTCAGGAATGCCTAAAAGCTTCTCCCGGGTTAACAAAATTCCTTATACGGATTTTTGGTTCGCAAACTGTAATACAGAGTCAATATTTTCCTCGATTCCGGATTCAACCGGTGACTTGGGACACCATAAATCTCCCAAGTGGTGACTCTGAATCTTAAATAATAATCCCATTTCGATTGTCCTTTAACTGAAAGAACTCCCTCGGCGCCCCCGCGAGCGCGGGTAAAAGGAGGTGTGACAGCTCTGGCGACTCTGCTGGGGATCATCAAAACCCAGAACATTCTGTTCAGGGTTCAGAGTTCGAGCTTAGATAAATTGTTGTATTTGGTTATATCTAATTTTTTCTAAATGTTTCATGCTTTATGTGCTTACTGCTTTGATAATTGGTGAATTTTACATATGAACTGTTATGAAACCCATTTCCCCTTTGAGTCTTCTGATAGGTAGTTATGTTGTGTTTGCCTACCAGCATCACAAAACTTCTGTCTTGAGATAAATCTAGTTAGCCTATCAGCTTCTGGTGAAGGATTTAGTCACACATGTTTATTTGGGAGAGCCGTTAGCTAGCCGGTGTTTTTCTACTACTGGTGATGCTTGACGCTCCTCGGCTCGGGTTGTCCGCTCGGGTAAGCCAGGTCAAGAACAATTACCCAGGTTTTAAACTTATTATAACAAGCCTCATGGCGTATTCCTAGTTGGAACATTTATTTGCATCATGTGCATTTGACTTAGGGGACTCAACACAGGGGTTGAGTCCGTCTAGGACAAGCAATCTGAAGTGAAAAGACCATCCTGCTACATCTTGTTTGCTTTATGCATTTATTTGTTCAGAATTTCATGCATACCGGCTTATGAAATTGGGAATATTAGAAAATCATGAAAAGGAAAATTAGCAGAGTAGAGAGATAATTACTTATTTTCAGAAAGACCAATGCCTAAATACTGTCGAAATCCTTCCAAATATTTGAGAAAATGAAAAACAAATTTGTTTTATTACTCAAAACCAAAAAAAAAAGAGTCTTTATTTTAGTTTGGGAAAAATAGACTGTTTATTGTTTGTTAAAAATGAAAAAGACAAAAGAGAGTTGTTATTTTATTTTCTAAAAAAAATATAGAAAAGGAAAAATAGTTTGTCTTCCCATGGAAATTGAAAATGAAAGAAAGTCTTGCTTTTGAAAGTATTTTTTTATTATTTTTGAAATGCCAAAAATGAAAATGAAAAAGTTTTGTTTTAAAATAGTTTGTTTAATCTGTTGGACTACACCGGTTTGATTCTTACAGGTCGTGAGATACGTAGGCAACCCTCATCGAGTCCAACCTCCCTTTTGCAAAAAATAGCCAAAAGAAATTTGTCAAAAATTTTAATGCTTTGTCATAAATAAGTCGGGTGATACTGTTTTAATCAAAAATAGCTGAATGTTCTCGAAAGGGGCGCCAGAAGGCTGACTTTGCAGAAACAGCCAAGTTTGGGTTATTTTTTAGATTTTGGCCAGTTGACCCACACAACTAGGGGTGTGCATTCGATTTATCGATTCGATTTTGACCCTTATCGATAATTATTTATCGATTATCGATTTGTACGTAGGCTTATCGTTATCGCTTCAATAAGGTTTTAATTTTTTCGATTTCGATTTATCGATTTTGGGGGCTTATCGATTCGGTTATCGATTAATTAGAAAATTTACGGGATATCGATTAATTAGAAAATTTACGGGATTCCACGGAAAGTATATTGCTATAAATGCGCCTAACTAATATGGACAAAAAGAAGCTAAAATAAGACAAACACCATTTATAATATAAAAATTGTGTCAACAAGCACATGCAATAAAACTAAAATAAGGGATCAAATGTATGGCACCAACACTCCAACGGCATAAAAAAACAAAACAAAACAAAACACTTCATCACGGCTAATTCTGTTTTCCATTAATTTGGAATTCATTCCCTTAATCTTTAATTATGATCATTCCTTAAATATGGTAGAGGAAATAATAGGGTAAGGGACTTAGGGTAAAGGAAAAGGGCATAGATTAGGGAAAATAATATTGTATAGCCGCTTTCAAAATAGTAGCGGAATATATATACATTATGTATGTTATATTAATTTACAAAAATAGGTAATTACTCATTTAACAAGTGTCTACAGTCTAGGGGTGTGCATTCGATTTATCGATTCGATTTTGACCCTTATCGATAATTACTTATCGATTATCGATTTGCACATATGCTTATCGTTATCGTTTCAATAAGATTTCTATTTTTTTGATTTCGATTTCGATAACAAATAATCGATTCTATTTATCGATAAACCGATTCGAATGCACCCCTACACACAACCTTAATATCTTCGTCCCCGAAGTGCTGAAAGGCCGTCTTTGCAAAACCTGGCCTATTCTTTTTAATTTGTAGAAAAAGATCCAGTGGGCAAGTGATTTCTGTTCGAATTGTTTTGGTCTAAATAAGCCGAGCCAACTTCGGCTACGTGCTAAACCGTTCTTGCCGAGATAGCCTTAGAATATCTTTCAGTTGTTGAAAGGCTATTTTCATAAAAGAATGGACAAGTTTGTGAAGTGTCTGGAAATAATTTTCCCGGCCTCAAAATTCATGTGCATTGGGAACGGGCCACGTTCGCAGAAATAGCCATTTGGTTAAAAATATTGGCAAATAGGGAGATGAATCTGTCTGTTTGTTTTGAGTTTGCAACTCTTTTGATTAAAGTATATGGATTATTCTGTATCTCATTTTTCATCAGAGTCAGTGAGTTTAAGTTTTGTTAGTGTTTTCAACCATTGTAATCAAGTTTGTTTTATTATAAATTGAAAATTCCGAAAAATATTTTATTATTGTTTACCCTTTATTTGTCTGAACTACGCAAGGTCTGATTCATGCGGGGTCATGATACATAGGAAATCTCCATAAGATTCGACCACACAAAAAATGAAAAAACAAATTGAAAAAAGAAAAGAAAGAAAAATGAAAAAAAAAGATGATGTTAATAATGAGGACCGACTGAGTCCATTCTAACATGTTTTGTTTTGAATCGCAAAGAAAATTAAGGTGGTTGGTTTGTGGTTTTAAAGTGCCAACTCCTCCTGCTGCTGACACTAAGGCCTACATACTGCTAAGCTTTCTGTGCTATCAGAGGTTGATCTTGATAACGTGTCGGCAGAAGGAACCCAAAAGCAATTTTTTAAGAATGACGTGATGAAGATACTTGAAGTCCCTGGTATTGTTGATGCAGAAATCAGTGGCTAAGATGTCATGCTTGGTAGTTGGAAAGACGCTCCATTTTTGGGTCAGTCGGAGAGGAGCTTTTATGGTTTATTTTGTTGTCATCTCTGTTATAAGGGTTATTTCAGGGTTGTAATCCGGATATTGTCGTGTCGTCAAACCCTCTTATCCTTTCATACTTGTTTAGTCGTAGTTGGTTTGTTTAGTGTTGTCCAAGTTCATTTCACTTTCATTCCAAGGGTTGTACTCCAGTTGTTTTGCTTATTTTGTTCTTCGAGTCGTTTCACCGTTTGTCCAATGCAAAATTCCATTCCTTTGTTACCTCCAGTATTCTTCTTTGTTTAGTTTTTCTTTACCCTATTATTTTGCTTTTGTTCAATGCCGATTCTAATGACATGACATGCGCACAACTTAGGCCTAATCCTAAATGCTAATCAAAGCCATTGAGAGATGATCGGGACATTTAAAGGAAATAAGGACGGTTTGAGATTATCCGAGCCCGAGCATGTGGAGTTGGGGCAAGTAAAACATAAAGAAACCATAAAAGAAAGTTGGCCATATTGACAAGGGGCCGTTCGTGGTAACGAAAGTGAGAGTATTTCCCAACAATTACATTAAAATGCAAAAGTAAAAGGTGAATGTGTGGATATGGCTATCAAATCTGGTGCAATCAAATGATGTTACCAATATTTTCGACGGTTTGTTTAATTTGGTTGTTTGCACTTGGCATGTTTTGAAGATTGGGATAACGAAGGCATTTTGTTCTGCTATCTAAACACTTTATCCTTCGTTAACCCTTTGAGCCTTATTTGTTTTGTTTCATACCCCTCTTTCAAAATTAATAGCAAAGGTTAAAAACACAAGCTTGAAAGATAACAGAAAAAAAAGAAGAAAAGGAAAACAACAAAAAAGGAAAAAGAGATAAATAAAACAAAAAGAAAGGAAAAATAATAAGTATTAGAAACAAAGGAATTGGGAACTACGTTTGACATGATTCCTCGAAGAGGATAAGTAGGCACCTCACGGATCGGTCATAGTGTAACGAAAAATAAAAAATCCTCAAGGAAGAAACTGGGGCAGAAGTTGTGTTTCAAATAAATCCTGCTCCGAAGGTTGTAATTTTGAACCCAAAATTGATGTGTTTTTGAGCCTTTAATACCCTTTATTTCTAGCCTATCCAAATCCCACATTACGGTCCAAAGAAAGTCCTTCCGATCAGTCTTCAAAAGAGGCCAAGTTGGGAAAATGGGAGAGTCTGGTCAGAATATAACACTCTGATCGCCGATGAAAAGACTCCGACCCCTAGCAGAAAGGACTCCGGTCCCCTGCAATGAAGATACATGAGAGAGTCTTATTGGTAACACCCCAACCCTCAGCTGAAGAATAATACAAATGAGAGATACTTATCGGTGAAAACCTTCACGGGCACCTTGAGGCGACTGCGTGTTGAGAGAAAAGCCAAAATGAAAGAGGCTTGTCAATAAAAACCTTCGGGCACTACAAGTCGAATAAAGGTGAGAATCAAATGGGGAATCACAAAACGAAGATCTTGAATGACGATTGACAATAGAGGATAGGCCGCATTGCATGTCACGACCATTAGAGTCGGTATCCGCGTTTGATTGGTTTTTATTTTATAGTTTCTCTTGTTAGAGAGTCATCTCTTTCCTTCATCTTTTTTTTTTGTTCCTTTTATCTTCCTCATTTCATAGGAAAGTTCCCCAATAGAGTCTGTTTGGTCAGAACAAGTGAGAAATGACTTCAAAATTTGCCATCAGCTTTCCAATTACGCAAGACGAGAGTTGACTAGAACATCCAAGCGATATAAGTAAGAACAATTGCAAAGCCAGTGTTAGGATTTCCCCAGCAAGAGGAGATTGACAAAGGGATGGATCAATGTCAAGAAGGATATCCCCACAGAAATCAAAGGTTATATACCTCAGGGCCAAGGCCAGTGGACAAATCAAGGGAGAACGACGCTGAGAGCGACGAGCAAAAATTGGAGATCATACAAGACTCAAAGGTCGGGGGAAATTCCAGTTCCCCAGCTATTCCAAAGAGAAGAGGAGTATCCCTAGCAGAAAATGTATTTCAGTGACATAGATGAACAAAGAAAGTGGTTCATCAGTAAAACATGCAAAATTTTCAAGCAGAGTCACTGTCATAGGAATTTGGGTGGTCAGGATACAAGTGGAAACCAACGGGTAAAGGCTTGTGAATAAGGAGTCATAAAGAAGGTAGGAAAATCAAGGCAACTCATGCTAAGACCAGCAAATAACATCATCCTCAGAAAGTTTTAATAGTGTAATGAAACACAAAGCAGGGAAGGAGAAAGGGAGAAACCATCCTCAGCAGGAATGGCACAACAACTCACCATGTTTTAAACTAACAAATTTTCTTTGATTTGAAGCAGGTAAAAGAAAATGGCATTGATGGCGGAAATGCATGCCACAAGGAAGATTATCATACTGGGGCAGAAAATTTTCCTTTCATTTTGAAATTTTTTTGGAAATCAGGTATCCACTTGGGGAAGAATGAAGATAAGAAAAACCTTAAGGAAAGTGGTCTTTGAACCAGATTTGTCCCCAGAATAACAAGTTTTAATGAAGGAAGTTGTATCCCCAGCAGACAGAACAAATGGTTAAAACTGGTGTTCGGAAAAAGTAAAAGCCATTGTCATCCCCAGCAGCTTCCAGAAGAATGAAGCACCGATTTTTAAGGAATAAAATTCCTCCCCAGCAGCGTTATCCTCAACAACGTTATCCCCAGATGATAACACATTTATCCCCAGCAGTGTTGAAAGAAAATAAATTTCTTGAAGGAAGTAGAAAGGGAGGGGAAGAAAGGAGATTCCCCCAACGGTATTATCCCCAGCATATAAGTAAGTAATTCCCTGGCAATCTTACCCCCAGTGGTCTCGAGGGAAGACAACACGAGCTTTTAAAGGAGGAAACCATCCCCAGCAAGGCCAAAAATCGGCCACCATTTTAAAACTAATAAATTTTTCTTTGTTTGAGAGTTGAAACATGAACAAAGCAGTGTAAGGGGAAAAGAAAAGAAAAGAAGAAATTACAAAGGTAAATTTCTCAAATCTTTGATCTTTACATTTTCCTCCTAGGATAAAAAGTCCTAGTCTGATGGATTTCCCTCCCAATACAATCTCAGTCCGATGAACTTTCTCCTAAGATATCAAATCTTAGTCCGATAAAATTTTCTCCTAAGATATCACAATCATAGTCCGATGAAATTCCTCCTAAGACATCAAATCTTAGTCCGGTGAAATTTTCTCCTAAGATATCAAATCTTAGTCTGATGAACTTTCTCCTAAGATCACAATCTTAGTCTGATGAATTTTCTCCTAAGATAAAAAATTTGTTGTCTGATAAATTTTCTCCTACGATAATTTAAAAAGAAAGGAAGGTATATTTTCTTTTAAAAAAGAAAGTATTGTTTAATTTAAAAAAGAAAGGAAGGCATAATTTGAAAAGAAAGGAAGTCTGAGGTTGACAAAAATAATAATAAAGTCTAATTTTGAAAAAAAAAGTTTGAATTTGGAAAAAATTAAGAAAGTTTGGATTCGAAAAATGGACCTAGTCTGAGGAATTATCTCCTTGAGTCAAAATCTCAGTCCGATGAATCTTTCTCCTGAGACCACACAAAAATGGACTTAGTTTGATGAATTATCTCCTAAAGTCAGAATCTTAGTCCGTTGAAACTTTCACCGAAGATGAAAATCTTAGTCTGATATATTTTTCACCTAAGATAAAGTTTATAATCTTAACCGTTGGAACTTTCACCTAAGATGAAAATCTTAGTCTGATGAATTTTTCACCTAAGATAAAGATAAAATCTTAGTCCGTTGGAACTTTCATCTAAGATGAAAATCTTAGTCTGATGAACTTTTCACCTAAGATAAAGAAAATCTTAGTTCGTTGGAACTTTCACCTAAGATGAAAATCTTAGTGTGATGAATTTTTCACCTAAGATAAAGTTTAAAATCTTTGTATGTTGAAACTTTCACCTAAGATGAAAATCTTAGTCCAATGAATTTATTACCTAAGATACAGTTTAAAATCTTAGTCTGTTGGAACTTTCACCTAAGATGAAAATCTTAGTCTGACGAATTTTTCACCTAAGGTAAATTTTAAAATTTTAGTCTTTACATTTCAAGTCTTGAAGTCAGGTGCCCGCCTGAAAAACGGAAAGGCGTTGTCTGTTTAAATTGAAATTGAAGCTTTAAATTATGATTGAGGTGAGGTGCCCGCCTAAAGAACGGAAAGGCATTGCCTTTTTAAATTGAGATTGAAGTTTTAAAGTATGATTGAGGTCATGCCCACTTGAAAAACGAAAAGGAATTGTCTTTTTGAATTGAAATTGAAGTTTTAAATTATGATTGAGGTCAGGTGCCCACCTAAAGAATGGAAAGGCGTTGTCTTTTAAAATTGAAATTGAAGTTTTAAATTATGATTGAGGTCAGGTGCCCGCCTGAACAACGGAAAGACGTTATTAATTTGAAGTGGAAGTTTTAAGTTATAGTAGAGGTCAGGTGCCCGCCTGAAGAACGAAAAGGCGTTATCTTTTAAGTTGTAATGGAAGTTTTAAATTTGAGGTCAGGTGCCCTCCTGAAGAACGAAAAGGCGTTAACTTTTTAAGTTGTAATCGAAGTTTTAAATTTGAATTCAGGAGCCCGCCTGAAGAGATGAGAGGAAGCCTAATTTTACTTTTGAAGTTGTTGTTGAGATCAGGAGCCTTCCTGAAGAGAGGAAAGGCATTTTTATTTCCAATGTTGTTGTTGAGGTTATGAACCTGCCTATAAAATGAAGGAATACATTCAAAGTTGAAGACAGAACGCCGTCATGTGAAGGGTCACAACAAAATACCCGAACATAAATTCTGCCGCAAAAATCAGAAGGAAGACTTAAAGTCAAGTCAAGAAGAAAAAGCACCGGAAGAAACACAAGCCAACAAGAAAGCAAGGCAACAAGAGTAGTGGTAGCAGCATGTTTAGTCTAGCTTCTTGTTTTTATTTTAGCAATGGTGTAATAAGGAGGTCCAAAAGCAGTGGTAGCAGCATGCAGCGTTAGTAACAGCGAATTGCAGTCTCATGGTAGTCCCAGCTACCAAAACTTCCCGAACTACATTGAACTGATTCCTTTTTAGCCATGAATATGTAGGAAACCTATTAAGCAGAGGTCTAGTCAAACCTATCAAAAAAACTTCACACAGAGTTCTCAAACGGGCAAAAATCGCTCGTATCCGCTCATTTTATCTTTGCACGAAAATTCTTCATATTATCGAACAAAGAGGGGCAACTATGAGCATGTGATTTTTTCCCTATATGAGAATTACTTCCAAACAATTCAAAATAAAATAATTTTTTTTATTTGCAATTGTTGTGAATTTTGTGTTATTTTTCTTGTATTTTCTGCATTTGTCTGTGCATGCTTATTTATTAAATTAATAAAAATAAAAAATATGTTACATTTGAATTTATGATTTAATTTTACAATTATAAGTAATTAATCTATTTCACAAAAAAATAAAAATCACAAAAAATATGTATTTTTGCATGGTTTAGCGTTTAATGTCCAATTGTGTGATTTTGCTTTAATTAGTATTTAATTAGTGAGGTTAATTGTTAGTAGGAGTTAATTAGTTATTTTTGATAATTCAACTAGGTCTTGTAATTTAATTTAGGATCTTTAAGTTTAATTTTGGAGCAAATAAACGAAAAGAGAGCAAAAAATATGTATGAAAGGAAAATCAGATTAGGCCTCTTATTATAATTTGAATTAACTTGGCTCAAGTGTCTCAAAAGTCCAACCCATAACCCACCAGGTCAACTCGACCCGATTTGCCCCTAACCAAACGAACCCCCTCTTATTTTAACTTTACCCCTCATTTCTCTTGAACCCCAAAACCTAGACCTAGCCACTACTCCCCACCTTCATCTTCTTCTTCCTAAAAAACCCTAACAAAACCTAAACACCCAAACAATCCCCAAGCTCCAGCCATCCTCGTCACTGACCACCAAAACAACCGTTATTGGGTCTTCATCATCTCCAAAACCTTCATCGCCAGCGAACCACCAGCAGCTGCCCTTTTTCATTTTCAGACCAGCGTCCCCGTCGACAAAAATGACCACCCTCATGTCTCTTTCATGAAACCAAACGACCACCCCTTGTTGTGTCGTGTTCTTCTTCCTCTGTCAACCCACACCAATGACCAATCCAAACAACCATGAATATATATCCAAATGACCAAACGAATAGCAGTCGTTCCACCCCCGATCACCCAGTCATGGCGTCAAACACCATTTCGTGTCAAATGCTAATTGCTCGTCCTCAATCCTCGCCTTCAGCTTGTTCGCTCGTCTTCAGTCATCTTCCTTAGGACGTTCGTTGTCATCGTCATTCATCATTTTCAGTTGTTCGCTGCTCATCGTTTGTTTGAGACGTTCGCTGTCCGGACAAACTTTGTTTACGTCGAAGTTGAAGTTTTCATCTGAGATTCTGGTTCAATGTTATTGATTTCGTTTAAAGTCGTACCAATGTGCAGTTGTAATTTTTTCTTCATTTTGGTTAATCGGATAGCTTCTTCAGGTTTGTCTTTAATCATCATTTATTTGTTAATATGATTTCATTTTAATAGTTCTGTAAAGATTTTGAGTTTATGGCTTGTGTTTCACTTTGTGCTCATTATCCTACCATGCTTTAGCTTCATTTTTGTCTCTTATTAAGTCATTGAATCCTTTATCTTGGTTGTAAAGTTGTTGGATTTAATTTGAAGTTCAATTGATTATTAAGTTTAGTGATTTGAATCTACTTGTTTGTTATGTTTAGTTTGTTACTATTGTTGAATCTGAAAGTATGTTTTTAAAAATGTTGTCCAGTCAAAATGATTTCAGTTGGTTCTTTATTGTTCATCATATGGTTTGGTTCCCTAAATCTTTAGTCTTTGTTTTGATGATATTTGATATAATCTGAGTTTCTAGCTTGAATTTGTGGATTGAATTTGATTAAGATTCGTTATAGCTTGCTATAGTTTGGTTAATTGATTAGGAGTTTTGGATACAGTTGATGGGGTAGGATAATAATTTCGTAATTTAGGAGTTAGAAAGTTTGAAAATGGTTTAAACTTAGTAGCCATTAAAATAATGAATTGTTTAATACATAGTGGTGGACAAGACATATGGTAGTCGGACCTAATACATTTGTTTAATATAGGGGGAACAAGATATAATGATGTAAAGGAAAAAGGGGCTTGTAAATTAAAAGGAGGGGAATAATAAAAGTGTTCACATAGTAAAAGAATATTTAAAGTTGGAAAGTAAAAAAGGAGGGGGAGATAACAATAAAAGGTTTTCCTTTTACAACTGTAAAAGAAAAAAGGAGGGCTGAAAAAGGAAAAGGGCTTTGGGTTTAAATATAGATATTAGTAGAGACATTAAGGGGGACTGGAACTAACAGTAAGAGTTTTGAGAGTTAAAAACTTGAGAGTTTTGGGCAGTCTTTGAAGAGGTCCGGGAATCAGTCTTGTGGTTTCTTTGGATAAATCAGTCTGAGAGAGCTTATTTGAGTTGTTTGCATTTGAGTGTTCTAGTCTGGTTGCATTGGGTTTGTCTGTGAAGTTGTTTTGGTCCAAACTACTCCTGTTTTGGTTGACTACTGTTGGTTACTTACCACTGTTTCATTGGGTTTTGCTGGACTTCTCCTTGGTTTTTAAATCTGTTGTTGGGTGTTGCTGTTGTTGTATGCTACTGATGTGCTGATTCTCATCTTCCTCCTCTTTTGCTTCCGATACCAGGTACACGTCTGTAATCCTGCCAATTCTGTAAGCTGAAACATGAATCATGAATATATATGAAATAAAGGAAATTTGAAGTTTTGATTTAGTTTTAACTTTTCTTCTTCATTGATTATAGTTAGAATATTTCATATACTATTGTTATGTAAATTTCTGCCGCTTTGTATAGCTGGACAATTTTTGTAGTGATGTAATCAATAATGTTCTGTTATTTTAGCTTGGTTATTAGATAGTATATCTTCAAATGCATGTCAAATAGAATCTGGCCCAGTAGACTGTTTTAATTACCATGGCAATCTAATTTCAACATTCAATGGTTTGAATTTAGGATTAAAACTAGACCTCTACGTTACCTCATTCCAACTGATTGCCTTTCTAAAACTTGCAGTAATTTGTTTACTTAGACATCATCATTTTTACATTTCAGCATTGCAAATTCTGAATAAGTGTAAGATAACTTAATTAGGCTTCAACCTTTGAATAGGATGGCCCAGGTCCCGTTTAATACTACATACGTTTGGACCTCGGCACATGTTTGTTGAATGGCATGTCCATGTGCACTTATATTCTGATTTTAACAGACTTTGTTCGGAACCCGACTATAACAACTCGTAAGCATGTAAATAAATTAGAACTTTTTCTTCTTTCATTTTAGAGACGGACGAAAAATAGAAGAATGTAGTGATTTTAGGATGATCCTTTTGAAAATAAATAAGGCGTGCCTCGCCAAATAAAATGCACAAACTGCGGGGCCCTCAATAGATGGTTATTAAAAATGCTTAGATTTCAGGATACGCCATTTAGCGAATTTCACGACCTTTCCCAAATAATAACGTGTTAGTCTCTTTAGGTGCGTACTTTAATAACATTACATGCCTAAACTCGAGTACACATTTATGTGATCCAAATCCAAATCTCAATGGAGTCGAGATATGTCAACAACTACGGGTACATTGATGTGACGTGGTTCAAGATGCGTTTTCACGACGTTGCAATTCTCTTTAAAATAATGATAATAATAAAAGTGGTAAAGGGTTAAAATTTGCACCTAGGTATAACATGTACTAAAATCAGATAAATAGGTCGAATATGACAGTTGAGAGACCGTGCAAGAACCACAGAACTCGGGAATGCCTAACACCTTCTCCCAGGTTAACAGAATTCCTTATCCGGATTTCTGGTTCGCGGACTGTAATACAGAATCAATCTTTTCCTCGATTCATGATTCAATCGGTGACTTGGGACACCATAAATCTCCCACGTGGTGACTCTTAATCTTTAATAATAATCCAGTTTTGATTTTCCTTTAATTGAGAAAACTCCCTCAGCGCTCCCCCGGGCGCGGGTAAAAAGGAGGTGTGACAAGTGGTACACTCATCAAGATCACAACAGTGGTATACCTAGGATGATTTGGCCCAAACATTCGCTCAACATTTCCACTACAACATCGAGATTTTTCCAGATCCTTTGTCTTTGACTAAGATTGAGAAGAAGCCTAGTGAATGTTTCAGAGAATACGATTTTCGCTGGAGAGAACAAGCGGCAAGATTTAACCCCCAATAGAGGATAACAAAATAGTGGAGTATTTTCTGCAGGCTTTGAGACCCACTTACTTTGTCCATCTGATATCGGCCATAAGCAAGTCTTTCAACGAGGTAGTGAAGATGGGTGGCATGGTGGAAGAAGAGCTTAAATCAAGCAAAATCATGAGTTATTCGACTATCAAAGAAACTACCCAAGCCATTCAGAATGGTACTGGATGAGTGATCGGAAAGAAGAAAAAAGGAGATGTGACAAGTGTCTTTGGGGTTTTTCCAAAATATTGGAAATCTAAGGTAGTTATCAAAGTTGGTGCTAATTTTAATACTATCATAGTCACATTTTTTGCCACCTTGGGGTTAATATTACTGGAAAAATAGATTTTTGATTTGATAGAGTTGATCTTTTGGCTAAAATTATTACAAAAAAGTTCTAGGCAGCGTTGGATTGTGGTGCAAGATTTTGTATTGATTTGTGATAAAAGAGTAAGATAGTCCGCAAAAAAAAGGTGCAATAAATTTGGGCAGCGATTATTGATGCGAATAGGATCCCAATTCAATACGTCCACATGATATAAAATGAGCTGAAATAGTATTTCTATACATAAAATAAAGATATACGGGGAGAGGGAATCCCCTTAGCGAATGCCCTACTTGGAAAAAAATAGTTTGTGACATTACCATTTACTAGCAGTGCAATATTACTTGTGGTAATGCAGTGCATAATTAATTTTGTAATTGAGGAGGGGAATTTGAAAAACTTGAGAGTAAGATAAATAAAGGACTATTCAAGACCTCAAAGGCCTTCTCGAGGTCTAGTTTAATAATCATATTGGCTTTCTTCATTTTGTTTAAGTGATGAACGAGCACTTGAATGACTATAGGATTGTCACTGGCCCGACGATTCTTAATGAAGCTAGTTTGATAAGGGCTGATATTTTTTGGAGGATAGATTTAATTAGGTTTGCTATAATCTTAGTAATGACTTTGTAGATGGTGTTACACAAACTAATAGGACGAAAATTCTTTAGATTAGTTGCATCGTGGAATTTTGGAATAAGACACAAATAGATATTGTTTACTTCTTCTAGGAAGCTTTGTGTTTGAAAAATATTGTGACAAAAGGAGATAATGGAGTCACCCACTATACTTCAATATTTTTGAAAGAAGAACGGGTGACGGCCATCTGGCCCGGGGGTTTGAAAGCTTTAAAAGAAAAAATAACATTTGTAATTTCCTGAGTTGTTAGAGGATCATTTAAGAGGAAAGGTCAAACTTATAGGATTGTTTTTCATGATTTGGGACCAATTTGTGGCATTGTGAGAAGTTTGAAATATGGATTGGAAGTACGTTACTACATGGTCAAGGATTGCCTGATGATCGTTAATCCACTGCCCCATGTTGTCTTTGAAAAACATGACTTTAGATATTCTTTTCCTATTAATGATTGTAATATGGAAGAACTTGGTATTTGCTTTACCTTCATTAGGCTCATATTATTCTGGATCTAAGTAGTCCTCCTCCATTTGGAGAATACGATTAAAGTCGTTGGTAAGATCTTTTTCAAGTTTTTGGAGAAAAAGGCTAGTAGGGTAGTGATTGAATTTCCGAATGCCCTCTAGTCTTGCAAGAATTTTTTCTTCTACGAAAAATGTCACCAAAGAAATGATTTTTTTCTTCATATTTTAACCTTGTCAATGAAGGTATTGGTATCATTCAAGTTTTGATTTTCCCAGCTTTTTGGACGAGAGTTATATTGGAAGGGTGATTGCACCAAAAAGTTTCAAGCCTAAAAGGTCTATTCCTAAAGGCAGGTCTGGGGATTAATTCTATTAGAAAGAGATTATGATCACAGTGAGTTTTCGATAGATGGATAACTCAAGCAAGAAGGAAGATACTATAACTCACTCTTTATTAGCAAAAACTTTGTCAAGTCTTTCCATAATGAGGTCATTTTTCCATCTTCTTTGATTTGACTAGGTATATTTACACCCTTTAAAACCAATATCAATGAGGTTACAATTATTAATATTACCCCAAATTTTTTAACTCTACATTTATTAATAGAGTTACCACCATACTTTTCATTAGAGGACATAATGTCGTTAAAATCCTCTCCCATGAGCCAAGGCCCAGTGTATTTTTGAGCTATTGATTTAAGGTTATTCCAAAGAATATTACAAGTATATTTATCAGTACTAGCATAAATAAAAGTAAAGAGTCAGTTATAACAATAAAACGACACCTCTATAATAGCTGAAATTTCCTGACTTCTACGAACGAAACTGTCGACAACAACATTGTGCTTCCATACGTGAGCTCCATTTCGCCAAAAGAAATGCATCCCTTTTATTTTCAATGTTTCTTTGATTTTTACTGGTCGCAAAAGGGAAGTTAAAATATTATGCACTAATATTCTGCAACATTATGAATACACGAAATTGAACTACAAAAAAAAATATTATATGATTTGCCCAACAATAATGCTAAAAGTTAATTGGCGTATCAATAGAGGTTAATGCAACTACACATTAATGTACCTAATACTTAATACGGTGCATAATAAAAAAAAATTAAAAAGTATTATTTTCACATCTATGA
Source organism: Nicotiana benthamiana (assembly GCA_034376525.1). NCBI lineage: Eukaryota > Viridiplantae > Streptophyta > Magnoliopsida > Solanales > Solanaceae > Nicotiana > Nicotiana benthamiana. The sequence continues at coordinate 14,465,340 of CM067335.1, forward strand.
AGGTGTTAAAGAGGATGAAGTAAACATAAAATAATTCGGAAGAAAGTCATTTCGAAAGAGCTACAGTCTCTTGGAATTCATTTAGACTTAGCGAAAGATGGTGCACAGCGAAAGAAAAAAAATATATAGAAGTAAAATGTATTAGTGAAGATTATGTTTCATTCATATTAGCACTTTTACTTTACGTCACATGCTTTTCTAGGAGTTGTTTGGCCTTTCAGAGATTTATACGTTTTACTTTTTTATTTCTATTCTTATAAAATACTCATATTGGCCTGAAATGAGTTTATATGTTAGTAGAAAATTTCAAGAATTTTTAGTACTTTTTTATTTCTATTCTTATAAATACTAATATTGGCATGATCAATAAGGCTCATATAGCCGATCCAACTTGTTCAGGTCCAAAGTTTAATAGTTGTTGTAGTATTTTTTTCTACAAAGAGATCATACGAAAAAGTATATCTTAATTTTGTTCTGCTTTCCCTCATTAACTTCCAAATTGGAGTAACACCCCTTTTTCTGAAATTTATCATTTAACTCTAGACTTTGCTCGTTTTGCCCTCAAATTTTTTTTTTTTTTTTTTTTGAAATATATGGTTAATTTTCACAATGTTCTATAGACATAGCAAAAATGATACTGTGTCAAGAATAGTATAGTACAAGAAGGAATAGTTTCAATTTGCATGTTATTAAGTACAATACAAAGAGAATCAAATAGTACTATTTATCAAAGGGAACGTATATCATATAATCACTTATTCTAAATCCAAAGACACTAATATAAATTAGTGGCTAAACAATGAAAAGAAAAAGCTACTAAATAAGAACAAATAGCACATATCTTCAAAATTTTCAGAAACAAACTTCTCCCTTTTCTCTTAACACTAGAAATTAACATGGCGACGAACAATATCAGTCAATTTTCTGGTTCTGATGGTGCATTAGTATTACGCGAACCTCGTATACCTCCTTTCTTGACGAAGACATATGAAATGGTGAATGATCTGAATACGAATTTTATTATTAGCTGGAGTTTAACCGGTACTAGCTTTATTATTTGGGATCATATCAGACTATGCTCTGAACTTCTACCTCAATATTTCAAACATGAAAATCTGTCTAGCTTTATTTACCAACTCAATAACTATGTAAGTTACCATGTTATAATTTCTTGTTTATTTTTTTACATTTTTCAATATAACAGTGAATCTTATTTTAAATGTTTATTGTATATTTTGATTCAACAGGGGTTCAAAAAGATTGGATTGCAAAAATGGGAGTATGAACATTACTGGTTTCAACCAGGGAAAAAACACTTGTTATCTAACATAAAGCGACGAAATCAAAATCAGAAAATTCAAGAACATTGTTATCAAGAAAATTACTATAATGGGGTAGAGACAGAGTTGAGGAGGCAGATAGATTTCAACGTTACATTGATGTCAGAAATCGAGAAGATGAAGGAGAAACAAGACGATTTGGCTAATGGAATCGCGTCGTTGAAGGAAAATTTAGAAAAATCAGATGCTAAATTTAGGAAGCTTTTATGTTTCTTGGCAAAAGGAATTAAGAAAGTTGCCATGCAGCAGGCAATGAAGAATGATTGCTTTGGAACAACGACAAAGTCGTCTGCATATGACCTATAGGTCATGGTTTCAAGCCGTGAAAACAGCTACTAATGCAAGCATTAAGTAGATTGTCTACATCATTACCACTGAGAGTACTGCTCTTTCCCGGACCATGCATAAATGCTAGATGTTTTGTGGGCCGAGCTGCCTTTTTTATTTCTAGTGGTAGGGAGGGAAGACATTGATCAGTCCTTTATGTTTTTTTTTTCCTTTGTTGATTGGTTTTAGGATTTAGTTAATCTTGCCGTATATGTACGTAACTACTGTACTTTTATCATTAACTCTCTATATATATATGTGTGTGTGTTAGAATTAAATATTTCTAAATTTCTACTTCTTTTCCTTTTTGTAGCAACAAGTTTCGATTCATCTTTCTGTTTTGTGTTTGATAAAAAAAAGTTATTTTTTGAAAACACAAAGGTAACATACTAAATTAGGATCAGACACTACAATTGAATTTTTAGCCTATATCAATGATATTTTCTAACTAAAAAAAAAAAGATTTTTCCCCAATATCGGTTCTTCTTTTTAATTCCTTTGATAATTGAATAATCAAGAAATGACAATTTCCATGATCTTTATTTAAGTAACAGGGCATAACCATAAACTATATCAAACGATACATATAATCCTCAATATATTTTGCATATTGAAAAGGCCATTAGAAGAAACATAACAAACACAAAACTAACTGGATCCAAGGAAACAAAATAATTAACTCAATTATTCAACGGTGCAAATACATTAAAACACCATGAATAACATTCAGAGTAAAAGGACAGCCCCGTGTGCACAAATTTTGTGTTCACATAGGGTCCGGGAAAAGACTGTAAACAATCAGCCCTAATACAAGTACTAATAACCGCTTTTACGGCTCGAACACATAGATCATGTATAAAGATAATTTTACCATTGCTCCATAGTTCCCTTCAAACATGCATAGTAAAATAACCCAAAAAAAAAACTAAAGAACCAACGTAACATTAGACCTAAAATATCCATAGACTCTAATGTAGAGATTATTATTTTATTAATCCCCAATCTACAAAAAAAAATCCTTTTACCTATTATTTATTAAATAAATTGATATTAATATAACTTAATTAACAGTATCATCAATTTCTGGACCTTCAAATGCCCAAGAAGCATCATTAATAATCTCTTTCTCTTCTTCTTCAGTAAGATCATTAGTAATCTTTAACATCTCACGAACTGCTCTAACACTCCTGTTCTTCAATCTATCAGCTGCAGATTGACAACATAATTCCATTAACTCGTGAATGTTCAAATAATTTGCTCCCATTATTACGTCGAAAAGCTCTTCCCATCCCATGTTCACGAATTTATCGTCGAATTCTTTGAGATCTTCTTCCTCACCTGTAGAGGTAGAAAAATAAGCTAATTTATTTGTAACTTTGTTCGAGGTTAAACAAAAAATGAGACTTTACTAAACAAGCGAGAAAGACTCTTTCTATTTTATTACCACGCGCTGACGAGCAAGAAAATAGATGCGCTAAGAAGCAATGACTTTCGTGCAGATGGTATGTTCTTGTTTCTTGCCTTATCTTACATGGTAAAACAACCTTTCACATTGGGGGCACACCTTTTTTGGGTTTCCTAAAATAGAATATTTGGACTTGATAAAGACTCACCTCTTGTTTCGGTTAGAATGAGTTTGCCCATACATTAGATATTGGCTTCCCCCACTAGTGAACTATTAAACGGGATTGGGTATGACTCAGTTATTAATTTAACCTAATAGGCTGAACTCGAAATGACCATCAAAATATCGTGAAAATAGCACAAACTAGCCAGTTTTCGGACTTCTAATTGAAAAATAATCAGTATTTGTTAAGTCATTGCAAAATAGTCACTATTTTGCTGCAACACGAAAAGTTCCAATGTAATATATTGGAGATTGGTGCACCTATGTATGAACTTCCAGCACATTAATTATGCTGGAACTCCAGCACACGGAAAGTTACAGTATAATATACTGGAAATTGGAGCACATGTGTATGAATTTCCAACATATTATGCTGGAACTCTGGCACACGAAAAGTTCCAGAATAATATACTGGAGATTAGAGCATCAGTGTATGAACTTCCAGTATATTCCAGTATATTGTGCTGGATTCACATGTAAAATTCCAGTATAATTTGCTGGAATATTTTTCGGATTTTGAATAGTGTTTTCAATTTTTGCATAAAAAGTGGCTAAAGTTTGATTACTTTTGAAACTATGACTATTTTTCAATTATCATTTATAAATCTGGCTATGAATTTCATCAAGTCAAATGGGCCAAAATAATATAACCAGACAGTCAAAATCCAACCAAACCCAAACATTAAGGATCAAATTTTGAGATTACAAATTATATCAACTTGGAACAATTTGATATTTATGTCAATTTGGGGACTGAGAATTATGTTAATTTGAAAGAATAATATCAAGAACCTAAAAGGTTTAAAAAAAGAAATCGAGTCATGCTGGGCATCTTAAAATTATGACCAATTATGTGTTCCATTTTGACCCAGGCAAGTTTTGGACGAGTTGGATTATAATTTATTTCTTAAATTAGACTTCTTTAAATTTAACTCAACTCGTTCATTTTCCAACTCTACTCACCTGTTTCCGCCTCCTTTCCCTTGTCCTTGTCATCGTCCTCGTCCTCGTCCTCGTCCTCGTCCTCGTCCTCGTCCCTAGTAATGTGCTTGTTGAGATACTCAATGACTTTGCTTAGGGTAATGCTATCAATATTTGGAAGTGGAATAACACTAATAGCACATCCATCTTCGATCATGTTCTTGATCATTTCAGATTGAATAACTGCAGCTTCTTCAACTTCAAATTCCTTATCATCATTTGATTTTAAGGTCACCATTTTCTTGCCTTCGGTTGCCATAATTAAATTAAAGCTGTTCTGTATTTTTCAGACAAAAAAGAAGAGAGAAATATGAATAAAATGCAGTGTAAGTGTTACGGGAATTTTGGGATTTATTATTGGTATATATGTAGGTTACAAAGTCCCGTAAGTAATGGATACGAATTCCGAAAGACCAATTCATATTTGTTTTGAAATTGGGTGTCATTTTTTCTAGTTCTTTTACGGACAAGATAGATAGTGAATTAAGGGACAAAGAACTTAATTTTGTTTTTGTGTTTTTCTTTAACAAGATAGAAACGTGTCATTCTTTTTGGAACTAATTAAAGAAAAAAAATCATATAAATTAATGCGGATAGAGTAATTTTGTACAACTTAACATCAAAGTTGATTTTTTCTGGTCAATGCAACCAATTACTAGAGTAATTATTGTATGGGGTAAAACTGGTTTCTAACATATGGTTGAATGGCATCATGACACGTGGAATTGAAAGTAAGAAAAAGGCAAGTTAGACAATAACCAATATAGGACACAACGAATATAGTCGATATCGAGTAAATTTCGAAGGGAGCACAGTTAACGAGAGGAAATCAAGGGTTTTCCATCGGATAATATTCAATGAGGGAATATTCTCTAAAACTAATGAGCGATCGTTGCAAAGAATATTTGCATTCATGGCAATATCGTTACATATTCATCAATGATTGTTTTAGTATCATTTAAGAGCAGGTTGATCCTAGGATCTTGTTTCTCTAGGTAAAGCTATAAATAGCAGGCTTAGCAGCTATTGTAACATACACAATTTTTTTGCAGACATAAGCTATATTTTACTTTTGCTCTCAATTAAACAACGGAAAAGGCCTAAAATGCTGCTTAACTAACAAAAATGGCCTATCGATGCCATCCGTTAAAAGGTCGGCCTATCCATGCCATTGCCGATATATTTTTGGCATATTCATGCCACTAACCTTATATTTTTAGCCTATTTATGCCATTGTTCACTAACAGTCCAATTTTTTTTGTTTCTAAATAATAAAAAATAATTTTTCCACCTTACATTTTCCACGTGTCTTTATACTATTGGTTCTTCTTTAGTTGACCATACATTTCTTTTAACCCAAATTATGTATAATGAATCATGCCCACCCAACAAAATTCAACCATCTTTTAACCCAACCCCAAATTTTTTGTCACGACTCAAAATCCAACTAGTCGTAATGGTACTTAACCCAACCCGTTATGTAACGACCCGGTCAGTCGTTTTTAGAATTTATGCCTCGTTCCCCTATTAACGACTTCCTCTAACTTCATTTCTGCTATTTTGGTTTGCCGGGACATTCGGTGTTGGGATTCGAAGTGTTCTGGGACACTTAGTCTCTAAATGAGAACTTAAGTGTTGAAAAATAGTCTGTAGTTGGAACAGTATGAAGACGGTTTTGGAATGGAAATCTGACGGTTCCGTTAGGTGATTTCGGGTTTGGGAGCGTGTTCGAAATGTATTTTAGAAGTTCGTAGCTAATTTAGGCTTGAATTGGCGAAGTTAGTATTTTGGCAATTTTTAATTAATAGGTGAGATTTTAATCCGATGGTCGGAACTTAATTCCAGAAGTTGTTGTAGCTTCGTTAGGTGATTTGGGATATGTATGTAAAATTTCAAGACGGACGTGTTTTGGTTGGGTTTTTTATGGAGTGCGTGTTTTGAAAGTTTTAAAAGAACTTAGGCTTAAAATTATTGTAATTCGATGATTTTAATGTTAGTCGAAGTGTTTTGATAAATGGAACAAGTTTGAATAACGTTTTAGGATATGTTGGTACCTTTGGTTGAGGTTCAGGGGGCCTTGGGTATGTTTAGATGCCCAACGAGTCATTTTTGGAAAATTTTAAACTGCTATTTCTGGTATCTGGTTTCCTTCTTCGCGAACGCGAGGGTTGTATCGCGACCGCGAAGATGAAAAATGAGGGGCTGTGAAGTTGGCCTTCGCGAACGCGACGGGGGAGACGTGAACGCGTAGAAAGAGAACTGGGCCTGCGGTCATTTGGCCTACGCGAATGCGAGGACTGCCACGCGAACGCGAAGCCTAGACCGAGAATGCTAAGGGTATGGCAGTTGGCCTTCGCGAACGCGATGAAGAACGGGCCTTGGCAAAATGTTAAGTTTTGAAAATGGGACTTCGTTCCCATTTTTAATTTTTGCGAAATGGAGCTCAGATAGGGTGGTTTTTGGATATATTTTCTTAGATAACAATATGGTAAGTGTTCTTAGCTCAATTTTGGTTGTATAACTCGAATCTATTTCAAGTTTGACGTTTAATCTGAGAATTTTGTTGGAAAAGTGTAGAAAGCCCTCTTGGATAGAATCACTGATTTAAGGGTCGAAATAATATGGGAATTGTATGGTTTTGGTATGGTTAGACTCGTGAGAGTGCGAGTTTTCTGGAAATATAAATTTTACCCGGTTCTGATACATGGGACCCGAGGGGCATTTTGTTATTTTTACATAATTTCACGTATTATCTTAAAATTTAATTGTAGAATCAATTACTTGAATTTTTTATTTATAATATGCAATTTAATTGAATAGATTTGAGCCATTTGGAGTCAGATACTCGTGGAAAAAGTGTGGTTTCGGGTTGACTTGCACTTGTTCGAGGTAAGTGGCTTGTCTAACCTTGTGTGGGGAAATTTGTCCTTTAAGATATGATATTTGGTAATTGAATACCTCGTACGTTAGGTGACGGGCGCATACTTGAGATAATTGTTGAAAACTCGAATTTTAACTTAAAATACTTGAATTGAGTTTCTTTCGTATTTGCTTTATCCTACTTGCTATTATAGCTTGTGCTAGTATAGAAAAGCATGTTTAGTCGATCCAAATTGGCTATTTTATTAAATTGCCTTAATTGTAATTACGTGGAGCATGTTAGGCCAGAATTAATTATTGCTTTGTGCTGTTGTAATTCAATTTCTGATTATTTCCTCTGATTTGGGTTGCGCAATTACATTTGGACTACGGATGTGGGATTCTGGTAGCTCCCCCGCTTGTTTGTTTATTTTGGGGCTGCATGTTCGATTTCCGGTAGATCCCCCTGCACATTGATAGTTGGACTAGGGATGGTATCCCGGGAGATCCTTCAGATATATTCATACGGTGGATTACGGGACTGTATCCCGGGAGCTCCTCGTACAGATTGATAAAATTGATTACAGGAAGGTATCCTAGGAGATCCTTCATATATATTCATATGGTGGACTACGGGACGGTATCCCGGGAGCTCCTCGTATAGATTGATTATATTGACTACGGGACGGTATCCCGGAGATCCTTCAGATATATTCATACGGTGGACTACGAGACGGTATCCCGAGAGATCCTCATACATAATAAATGGACTACAGGACGGTATCCTGGGAGATCCTCAGTATTGGTACTGATATTGAGCTGTTTACTCTGTGATATCTTATTTCTGCATATTAAATTATTGTTTGTATAATCAGATTTATATCATAGTCGTATAGCATTAATTCTTCTTATTTCATACTGTTGTTAGCCTTATTATTATATTTTTATCTCAGTAGGGCTCTGGCCTTCCTCGTCACAACGAGGTTAGGCTTGGCATTTACTACGTACCGTTGCGGTGTACTCACACCTCTTCTGTGCATGTTTTTCATGTGCATATCCAGGTACCTTTGGTCAGGCGCACTAGCAGTGATCCAAAGCGATATTCAGAGACTTGAGGTATATCTGCTGCGTCTGCAGACCGAAGAGTCTCCTTCTACTCTATCTTATAGTTAGCTAGTTTTCTTTTCATGTATTTCATCGATGTAGACAATTTCGGATGTTAGAGCCGTATCACATATTTTCTTTAGCCTGTGTTGCCCGTGGAATTTTCTGTGTTGCCCGTGGAATTTCGGGCTTTGGGATTGTTGCAGAATTGTATTGTTAAAGTGTATGTGCCAGGCGGCAACTATATACATTTCCTTATGTTATTTAATTCTTAAAATTATTACTTTCGTAAAGGTTGTAAATTCCACGATGTGTTAGGCTTACCTAGTCATGAAGACTAGGTGATGTCATGATGTGTTCATGATTGGTGAATTAGGGTCATGACACGTTAGGTAAGCCAAATAACAATTATCCAATTTAATAATATTTTTTAGATAAATAAATGATAAAATAACTTAACATTAATACATTTTCCATGAACTGGTAGTACAAATCATTAGCTTTTAAGATTTAGATTTTACAAAATGAATTGAAATAAACACAACATCGGTTTCAAATAATACAAATCGTTGTTTAGTTTGATTTGCAAAAATCACTCATTTGGTTTTAAACTCAACATTGATTTTTACAATGATTTGCCTTTATTTGAAACCGAAGTTGTGTTTATTTCAAATTATTTTGTAAAAATCCAAATCTTATTAGAAGTTCATGATTTGTACTGCCAGTATTTGGAAAATATATTAAGGTGCAGTTATTTTATCATTTATTTGTCTAAAAATAATCCCATTAAATTGGATAGCTGTTAATTGGCTCACCTACCGTTGTTGTGTTAGGTGACATTACGATAAGTTAGATTTTGAGTCTTGACAAGGAATTAGGGGTTGGGTTAAAAGAGGGTTGGATTTTATCGCGTTGGGCATGGTCAATTATGCATAATAAAGGTTAAGAGAAATGTAGGGTTAGGTAAAGAAGAACTAGTAATATAAAGATACGTGAAAAATGTGGGGTTGAAAAATTAAGTTTTATTATTTAAAAGTAAAAAATTGGAATGGAATGTTGGTGAACAATGGCATAAATAAGCCAAAAGTATAAAGTAAGTGGCATAAATAGGCCAAAAGTATAACGACAATGGCATGGATAGGCCGACCTTTTAACGGATGACACAGATAAGTCATTTCCGTTAGTTGAGTGATATTTTAGGCCTTTTCCGATTAAATAATTTTACATGCATTTTATCATTACTTTGACTTTTGTCTTCAGATGCATTGTCATCTTCTTCAATTTCAATTGTTGAATCTCATTTTTAATTTTTCTTTTATCATTTCTGGATTAAATCATTTCTCTTGTCTATAAATCACATAACAAATTTAACTACACTATTTTATGTGTAAATAATTATATTTATGATTCTTGAAACACAATCTCGTAGCAATATTTTGATAATCATGAATAACAACAACTATTAACATAAATTTCTAACAAGTTAGAGAACTTGCACAATCTATCTTATTTTAATAATTTTGCAAGACAATGTTAACTAGAGAGAAATTAATTTCAGAAAGAAGGGATTAATTTTTGAAGAAGATGCGAAAATAGTAGAAGAGATGCAAATACACCCCAAATAATATTATAATGTTATATACGGCTAAAATTGGGCCCATCCGATTTTAATGATTAATTGAGGCCGGGGGATGGATCGAGGATCGGCCTCGTAGCATATCAGACCGAGACATGAGGATAAGGTACGGAGTTCGGGATTCGAAGTACCTATCGAGATCGAGACCAGTAATAATCGAGACCAAACGGGGTAGACATTGAGCAATACAGAAGATAGCATAATAACGGAAAGGCGAGATATATGTGACTAGTCGAGGATCATGGTGGAAATTTCGGAACGAATCAAATCAAGAACGGTTGTTTAGCTAATCACGGGATTTTGTTCTGTAATTAGAATTGTACCATAAGTGGAATTCCTCTACTATATAAAGGGAGGTTCTAATAATTTAACGATCTTATTCTCGCATATCAAAGCAATAAATACTCTTTTTTCTCTTATACTCTCTTGTTTATCAGTTTATTTCATATTCCATAACTCTATTCTCAGTCGGTTCGAGGACGACCTAGCTCGAGGACTAAATTTCATTGCAATACTAGTTTGCTTCACTTTGCCGTTAAATTTCTATTATTAATCATCATATTTATGAACTGATACAATGTGAAATTACATATTCTTAAAATCACTTATAAGTTTAACTACAATCAGAATTTAAGGGTAAACAGTTTGGCGCTCACTGTGGGGCTAAGGATAATAGTGATTTCCTGTTACAATTTTCTTAACATACACTATTTTACACTTGTTCTTTGAATTGTCTTTGATTCCAAGACCAACATGTCAAACTCTCAAGTAGCGTCCACACACACGGAAAATGGCATTAGTCTTCATGGCGAGAACCAAAATATAGACGCCCCAGGAAACAAAGTACATGCAGTAAACCCCGATGGAGCTTTGGTCGTGGACCCAATCGACATCAGCTCCTATAATGCCATTGATGGAAATTTGGGCTTCGATCTTGAAAATAGCATACACATAGATGCTCAAACAACCAATCAGAATAAACAGAGTGGTGAAAAAAATGAGATTATGCTTTGAATGATATTCGAAACATTGAAGACTCAACAAGATATAATGGCACACTCCAAAATTAGAATCATGCACCGAGTAGGATCGAGCTCGAGCCGTCACAAGAAGTTTTTCATAGAGTTGAATCGATGCCAAAGAGATCGAATGGAGGAGAATCAGAAACTAATCCTTCTATCGTAAAGATGCTCGAGAAACTGACCAAGCGAATAAGAGACTAGGAAAGAAGATTGAGGAAAAACATAAGAAAATGGAACTTATAATTCCAGGGTCAACCAAATCCCGAGGGCACCCCCGATATTGAAAGGCTAGATTCTAAAAGGTTTGTATAAAAACCCTTCCCCCCAAGTGCGGCTCCGAGGCCAATCCTCAAAAGTTTTGTAAGACCAAGATTCCAAAATATATTGGGATCAACCGATATGAATGAATATATATGCGCCATCAAGGAAATGACTTGGAAGATGACGAAATTGAATCTGTATTGCTGAAGAAATTCGGGGAGACACTATCAAAGGGTGCCATGATATGGTACCATAATTTACAACCTCATTCTATTGATTCATTTGCTATGCTTTCAGATTTCTTCACGCCGAAGCCATTAAGGTTGCAACAAGAAAGACAAACATGTTCAATGTAAGGCAGATATAAGAAGATGCTCAAGGGAATTCATATCTCAGTTCCAAATGGAGAGAATGGATTTTTCACCGGGTACCGACGATTGGACTGTTCAAGCCTGTACTCAAGGTCACAATGATCAAAGTTTCATAGCTTCACAATAACTGAAATAGAATGTGATCGAATATACAGCTATCACTTGGGCCGATGTACATAATTGATATCAGTCAAAGTTTAGGGTCGAAGACGACTAGTTGTGGGATCCTTCCGGGTCCGTTTATCTTAGCAGGCCCGTCGATAGAGTTAAAAGGGATATGAATTGGGATCCACAGTCAAACAGAGATCGCTACCAGTCGTACGGTGGAGATCAAAGAAATAACGGGTCTGGACGCAACCTAGTTTGGTATGATAGAAGGAATGATCAAGAATAGAGCTCCCGAGGGCTCATGAGCAAGAGTGGTTTTGATAAGGATGTCGGGTCCAAAGAAGGACCTCAATTATCAGAATATAACTTCAATGTAGATGCTTCCGCCATAATATCGGCCATTGGATGTATCAAAGATACAAGGTGGCCTCGACTTGTGAAGTCCGATTCAGCCCAGAGAAATATAAACCAAATATGCAAGTATCATGGTAGCCATGGCCATAAAGCAGAAGATTGCCGAACGCTAATGGAGGAAATAGTGCTCAACGAGGGTCACTGATAAGTTAGAATTTTAACGTGTTTTATGCCCCTACTTGCCTATGCTTTGGTTATAAATTTCTATAACATAGTCCCAAAATGCTCAAAAGTTTTGCTTGATTGCAGGTTTGATTGAAAAAGTGACAAAATGTCACAGATCGGCTCAAAAGGGAGTGAAACCTGCTCAAGTTTCAAAGAACAAGAAATCCAAGGGGAGAAGACCTAGTGCGGGCCGGGAAAAAGTGACTGCGGCTGCACTAGGAGGTTTAGAGACATGGCCATTGGACATAAAGCTATGAAGCCACAGTATTCATTAAGCGGTCTGCGGTCCGCGATCATGCTCTGCGGCCGCACTACTCTTCTATGCGGTCCGCAGTCCAGAGATTTAGAGAACTACACATTTGGCCAAGGCAAGGCAATGCGGTCTCCGTTTGTTCATGTGCGAACGGCACCAGATCCCCTCCGCGGCCGCGGTACACTTTCACACGTTTCGCATCATCCAGTTCAGAGAGGGAAATAGTTGATGTCCAAGAGCTAATGCGACCGCGGTCCATTTTGTTCGGCCCGCACTGACTCCGCAGGGGTATTTTTGTCTAGTTTTTCTAGCTTGGGATAAATAGAATATTTTACCATTTTTAGGTCAATCTTTTGTATTCTAGGTGCAGCTGCACTCGTGAGACTCGGTTTGTATCCATTTTTGGCACCTTAGCTTTAACTTTACGATATATTCTTGTGATTTCTTTTTAGTAATTAATTAATATGATTAGTTCTTCATTTCTTTCTTCATTTTCTTCCTTAATTATGTGTAGTTAAACCCATTAGCTAAGGTTTTGGCTTAACCCTAGTGTGGGTAATTGATGGGTGTTGCCATCTAAGGTTAGATTTATATTGAGTATTTTCTATTTGGGTTGATTTTATATTTTTAGTTAAGAATTGGTGGTTGCAACTTGCAAACACTGATTCAAGCTTTGTGGGTATGACTCTTCTTGAAAAAGAGAGTCTATGTCACCAAAATTGACCCAACAAGGAATTGGGATGGACTTATGAGAAATGATGGTCTCAATTAACGGATTATATCTCGAGAGAGTAATCATCCTACTTGAACCCTAGTTGTTTGGTCTAATTTGCCTACCCGTTTGGTCTCGAGATAGTCAATTGGGAAAAATCACTCTCTGTACCGAGAGATATGAGAGTGGGTAAAATTGTGCAACGGTTATAGCATAAGCCCCAAATATGTCAATCTATCCTCAGTAACATCTACCCATCAACTAGCCACATAGGTGATGCCACGACCCTAGTGCCCTTCGTCACATTAGATACAACTTAGCAATATTCTCCTAGAATAATTTTAGTGTTAATCATTAGTTTTATGGAATTGGTTATAATTCAAAAACCCAAAAAATTTTGAAGTGACATTAGAAGTACAATACATCTCTATGCTAGACAGAAAATACAACTTCATTACTAGCTCCCTAAGGAAAATCGATCCCGACCCTCATATCAGGTAAATGTTATTGCGACCCGCTCTTCCTACCTTTGTGTAGCGTCGAGTTGGCAGCGATCAATTTTTAGTGTCGTTTCCGGGGAGCTTATAGTATTGACTATCTATTTAGTTTGTTTTGTGATTTGCTTCTCGTTCCTTCTTGTTTACTAATTTTATTTGTGTCAATCACTCAGGTACACATAGCTTAAATTCAAATGACCCTCTTGGAAACGTGGACGCGGGGGAGGAGGTTGAGGATCTTGAACAAGAAGAGGTCTTACCTCACGCTCAAAGGAGAGGTCGAAATGCCAATGCAAATGCTAATCCGAATGAGAACATTCCAGACCCTCCTCCGCCTCCACCAAGAGTGCACCCAAGAATTATCCTAAATCAAGGGTACACGAGTGCCATTGTTCCTCCCTGAATCTGGGTGGGGAACTTTAAAATCACAAATGTTACGTTGACCCTACTCGAGCAAAGAGGATATTTTACGGGCGCCTCCGATCAAAATGCCTACAAGCACTTGAAGGGTTTCGTAGATACATGTTTGGGTAGAAAGCAAACAAACGTGTCAGAGGATGCGTTGAGATTGAGGCTTTTCTTGTTCTCTCTTTGGGGTAAAGCATTGGATTGGTTAGAAAGGCTCCCCAATCATTTCCGATTTCTTTCTCCAAGTCCAATGGCGGCGCTCCGAGATGAAATTTTGGGCTTCAAGCAAGAGCCAACGGAACCCTTGCACGAAATATGGGAGAGATTTAGAACTATGGTGAGAGAGTGCCCAAATAATGATATGATGGATGTGATGATTCAACAAACGTTCTATAGGGGCATCAACACCACAAACCAATGTATTGTGAATCAATTAGCCGGAGGGAACTTTACGAAACTCTCGTACCAAGAGACATATGAAATACTTGATGAAATGGCCGAGACCTCTTCGACGTGGCAAAGTAGAGAAAACGTTCCTCAAGGTGACCCCATGGTCATCCATTTACATAAGGAGTTGCATGATCACGGCCAAGATATTGTCGAACTTACAATAATAATGAATCAACTGGCAAAGGTGCAATTACAGCAAGTCTAAAAACCGTGCCAAGTCAACGCCATGGAAGGAGTGAATATGTTAAAGAGAAGGCAAAGAGGGCAACAACCTCAAGAAAATTGTGAACAATATGATAATGGTGGTGGTTTCTCCAATGAGTTTTATGACGATCAGAGTGAAGGAGTTCAGTATGTCAAAACTATCAATTCAATCGAGGCAACCCTTCAAATCAACAATGGAGACCCCAAGGAAATTGGGGCAATCAACAATGGATACCCCAAGGAATTGGGGTAATCAACAAGGTGGTGTTAATTGGAACAATAACAACAATCAAGGCAGATATTGGGGGAACACCAATCCGGGAAACCAAGGGAATTGGAATGGAAACAACAACAATAATTAGAACAACGACAGTCAAGGCGGGTGGAACAGTAATGGTAATCAAGGCAACCGAGGGCAAGGCTTTCAAAGGCCCCCGATGTATCAACAACCGAACAATTCACCTCCTTTCCTTTATCAAGGTCCGAGTTCCTCCGGAAGTGATTTAGGGAGAATTGAAAATATGTTTGAGCATATGATGAAAAAGAACCGAGATTTCGATGCACAATTGGCTTCTCATAATACATCTATTCGGAACTTTGAGGTGCAACTAGGCCAAATTTATCAAGCTTTGAATACTCGCCCCAAGGGTTCTCTACCAAGTGACATGGTAGTGAATCCGAAGAGAGGGAACACCAATCAAGTGATAGAGGTTACAATAAGAAGCGGGAGAGATGGTGATGCGTATGCCTCGAGAGAAAAGCGTGTTGTGGATATTGATGTTGAGTTGCGGGATGATAATGCACCTTTGATTGTTGAAGATGTGGTTGACAATGTGACCAATGATGTGAGCATTGATATTGATGAAGTCGAGGTTCAGACACAAGATGCCGTGAACCTGTCTAGGGAACACGTGATTTATATGCATGAGCCGGTGGTGACCAAAGACAATGCACATTTGCCTAGTCCACCTCCGCCATATCCTCAATGGATAGCAAATCATAAGAGTGACCACCAATTCAAAAAGTTCATAGACATGATGAAGAGACTTACTATCAATGCTCCCTTGGTGGAGGCATTTGAGAAATTACCAGGGTACGCAAAGTTCATGAAGAATTTGGTTACGAAAAAGAGGTGGATGGAATGTGAGACAATCAAGATGACTCATAAAGTGAGTGCGATCGTACATTCTATGGCTCCAAAACTTGAGGACCCCGGAGCATTCACTATCCCTTGTACTATCGGAAGTGCTAACTTTTCCAAAGCCCTTTGTGATTTGGGGGCTGGCATAAACTTAATGCCATATTCGATCTTTAAAACCTTGGGAATTGGAAAACCTCGCCAAACTTCAATGCGACTTCAAATGGAGGATCGGTCAATGAAGCGGCCTTTGGGTATAACTGATGGCGTACTTGTCTGTGTTGAGAAATTCATCTAGCCAACCGACTTTGTTATATTGGATTGCGAAGTGGACTATTATGTCCCGATCATTCTTGGGAGACCTTTCCTAGCTACGGGAAAGTCTTTTGTTGATGTTAAAGCGGGTGAGTTGACATTAGTGTGGGAGATGATAAGGTGGTTTTCCCTGTTTGCAAATCCATGAGGCAACCTAATAACACCGAGGTGTGCTCATTTTTTGACATTGTAACAGCTGTGATAATGGATGATACAAGTTCTGTGATTATTGTTGAAGATCCCTTTGCGGATGTACCTCTAAATCGGGATGTAAAGGATGATGCAAGTAGAATGAAGTGCATAGATGCTTTACATGTCATGGAATCTTGTGAACCTAGTAAATTATCTTTGGATCTTGACAACCGGGGAACTCCACTACCAAAGCCAAAAATTGAGGAGCCACCGATGTTGGAATTGAAACAAGTTGCTCCACACTTCTGCCTCACAATCTTTGAGCCCGATATTATATTGAAGGATGATACAACAACTCTCATGGAGCTTCAAGGGAGACTAACTGCAGCAGAGCATGGAATGATGACTAGGCTTCATAATGTGTTGCTTCCTACAAGACCAGACACAGGTTGGCGATTTTGCATGAACTTTGCAAAATTAAAAATTATGCTCCACATGGACCATTATCCTTTGCCACTCATTGATCGGATGGTTAACCAACTTGTTGGACGTGCTTTTTATTGCTTCTTGGAGAACTTGATTAGAGCCACGTGGTGGTGCTTCTTGAATTAGGGTGAAGTGATGGTAACATCGGTTGGGTTGTGCCGCGACGGTAAATCAGGCGCTTCTTGGGAGGCAACCCATGTCTTTTTCTTTCTCCTTGATTTTCATTGTAGTTTAGGATTTTTAATTGGTTTTGAGACATTGCAGGGACTATGTTGATGCAGTGCAAACGAAGTTGAAAAAAAATTGCATAGTCTTTAAAGTTTTCCAGTGTGGCCGTAGTGCACATTGTGCGGTACACACTAGCATGAGAAATAAGTTATGCTCTCTGTAGTTTACCACCGCGGTAATGGTCCATTTAGTGCGGTATGGGGTGATCCTCCGCAGTTGTTTTCTGATTATTTTGCAGCCCCTGGAGGCTGCCTACTGAAGCTTCATTTGAACAAATCCAGCACGGTCCGTTGTCGCTATTGTGCGGCCGTGATGGTAGGTGAGTATGGGGCCCACGTCATTTTCTATAAATTGAGCCCAAAGGTCACCGGTTACACTTTTCGAAAGTTTGACTCTCAAAGATAAAATTTTACTGTTCATCTTCTCTTCTAGTGTAAATTCTCACCTGTATTGATTTTTTGCATACACATCTTCATAATCCAGTAACATACCATCCATTTTTCCTTGTTTATTGCCTTAATTTCATTTTATTTTCTGACCTAGTAGCGTGAGCTTCTTTTTCTTCTTGTTAATTTCTTTTTCTTTGATTTGTTAGTTTAGGATAATTTACATGTTAGTTTTTGTGTGTTGAATGTGCTTCAATATTGGGAAAATGAGTAGGGACAAGTAGGTGTCAAAAATTGAACGAAAATGGCAAAAATGGAACCCTAACTTAGTGCCCATAAACCCTAGTCTTTGTGGCCCACGGTCGCCTTAGCGCGGCCCGTGGTGCCCTGATGCGCTCCGCTGTACCTTTCTATGCGGACCGCGGTGCTCGTGTGACTGAAAGTTAACCTGCCTCTTGCACGACCGCAATGCACTTTGTGCGGTCCGCACTGGCCTACCGCGGCCACGATCCCATTTTATGCGGACCGCAGTGGGTAGAATTAAAGAGATGTATTTTGGGCCTTTGCCCAAACCGGACCGTGGTCGCCTTTGCGCGATCCGTGGTGCCCCCTGTGTGGCCTCACTCCTGATGGTGCAAGACGCGGTGCCACGTTCTGCAGCTATGTCCGTAACACTTTCACCTGTTGTTCTGCAATTCATTTCAATAACTGGTTCACTACCTATGCTTCAACTAACAATGTCAGATTTGTTTGCTTGTATTGTCGTAAAACAATGAGGTGGAGGTGCCATACAACCAGGGCAAGGTAATTCATCCCGGGAAGGAAAAGCAAAGCAACTTAAACTCACTCCCCAGCCTAAACTGAACACGAGGAATACACCAAGGATTGCTAATACACCAGATGACCAATCGAGGAGTGAGTACATTCCTTCTCAAGACCTCTCCTCTGACTAAGTACCAGCTTAACCCACTGCCCAAGCTCCAGAGCATGTATTTTTTGAGTCTTCTAATGGCTAATCAGCCGCCAGCGGTGAATACTCTACCTCCTTCACAGCTTCAGTACCTGGGGAGAGTGCAGAAGGTGGGGATTACTGTGATGAGGAGGTAGCGAAGAGTGGTGTACCTCAAGTTGAGGGTATTGAACGAACAAGAAAACTTGAATCTTGGGAAGATCGATTTGTCAGCCAAGTGGCTTTTCACAAGTTAAGGGAGTGGTGGCCAATACGAAAGGTGATTCTAGAGAGGAGTTTCATCACAAGTGACATGTTCCCCCTTCATCCAAATGTACATAGACAGTTTCATACTAGAGTGGGTTGGGAGAATTTTAGCAATGAGTGTGTAAACGCCAATGAGTACATGGTCAAGGAGTTCTACTACAATGTGGCCCACATCAAAAAAGGTCCAATAGTGACCAAAGTGCGAAACAAAAATATGGTGTTCTCTGGTAAAGCTATCAATGAGTATTTGGGGTTTGATGTTGAAGATGAGACCGGGTACAATGAGAAGTTGGCATTGGGCGATGAGGTTCGCCTATGGTTAGCTGGATACCTGGCACATCCAGGTAACGTCCCAGATTGGTTACAAGAGGGGGTGAAGATTGTTCGGAGGACTTTAAATTTTGAGGCTAGGGGTGGTTGACCTTTGTATGCAACCAACTTGACCCCAATTCCCATGATCAAACTATCCCACATCCCCTTGGTACTCTGATTGCCTCTATCATGGCGGGTTTCCCTATTAATATAGGAATGTGATGCACCATGCTATTACTTCGATGGGGGTTGAGAGTGACCAAAACTACCATTTTCCTAACACCCTCACCATGTACTTCCCAGATCTCAAAGTAAAGAAGAATTCATTTGATGTGAAGGTAAGAACGGTGGCCTCATTCTCATGGTACAGTTTACAAGGGCCTGACAACCCCAGGACAAGAAGTACAAGCCACCTTCTTCTGCCCTAACTGGCGAGTCAGAGGAGCCAGTTACGATAGACCCTTCTGCTGAGCCTTCCACCATGCATGTTGCCACCACAGTTGATGATTTGTCGCCAGGACCTTCCTCTAATGCTGGTCCCATTATTTCAGATGGCCTGGGAGTTCCTTCTTCCTGGGCTCATCCTTTCATTGCTCATCAGTTGAGCCAGACGCTGGCTAGTCTTAACAACTAGATGTCAGTTACGACATCCAAGTTGTCAACTTTGTCTGCTACCATTGAGGCTCAGTCAACACCTCAGACAACTCAGATTCCTTAGTCTGTTGAGGATATACTAAAGAAGCTCCTGGACAACTAAGAGATGATTATGAGGACACAGGACGCCTTGTCTAAGGCGATAGATTCATATGGCAAGGCTCTGAAGGAGCCTGCCAAGGATCATAAGAAAATAAGGAAATTACGGGCTTCCAAGGAGTTTGTGAAAGAGCTCAGGACAGATGTGGACAAGATATTGGCAGACCAGATGCCTCTAGACTTGCTATTCGAGGATCCAGCCCCAGTAGTAGCAGAGCCACAGCAGGAGCATGCACCCAAGATTCCAAGGAAGAAGAGGAAGCTTCCCAGTACAGCAGATGCAGTTATTGAGTTGGCAGACCTATAGGAGGTCTCCTCTAGTTTGCCACATGATGCACCTGACATCCAGTCGATCTAGGAACGGGTCCCAGCCACAGAAGCTGAACAGTAGGAGACTGAGAACCAATCTGAGGTTCCCACACATACAGAGGACTAGAGGACCATTCATGATCCCAAGCAGACGGACTAGGCTTAGGGAGCTCATATATCCTTTATCTTAATATTGATGCTTATTTGTTTAGTTGACATTGGGGATAGTGCCAGCTTTTATTCGTGGGGGTGCGCCCTACTTTTTATCCATGGATGACTATACATATAGATTCTTAGTTTATGTTTTTGTTGATTTTCTATTTGGTATGTATATAACTTTACATTGAGCTACTTTTATCGTACTTTTTATTATCTCTTTGGTATGTATATAAAAGATACATTTTTGTACATATTCATTCCCCGTTCTATATTTACTCTCCTATTGTACATATTCATTCTATTTTTTATTTTTGCAAAATTAATTCGTATTTAGCTTTGTAGATAGGATCGTAGCCTTTTGTTTTTTTTGTATGCTCTCGATAAGCCCTTGGTTTTCGTAATGCCACGGTTCTTTCCAAGGATGGAGTATTGCTCGAATCGGGTGGCTCTTCCGAGTGATAGATGGCGTGACAACTATCTTAAGGGTTTGAGTCCATTTGTTTTTCTTTTGTTTTTGATAGTTCGTAGTTAAGAGTACCTCAAGAAATGTTTCACTTGGTCCTAGCACATTTGCCTTTGATCCCATGGTCAAAGACATAATGTTGTGTTTAGGATGGTGAAATTCGTGACCTTGAGACTCTTGTGTTGACCAAACAATCATCATGTGGCCTTTTCGGACCATTGTGTGCTTGAATTGCAACTAAGGTCATTATGGGCCCTCGACTCGATGTGTTTAGCAATCCCCTAGCATTTCTGGTGAGAAATCGAATTGCGAGTCAAAGTCCAGAGCCAATGGTCTAAACCTTGCCCTGAATGTTTGTTGAGGAGAAATACTAGGTGAAATTTGACTTGAAAAGTGATTTCCTTGATCCAAATGTTAAGTTGAACAATTCCATAGCCTACCAATGAGATAATCTCTAGTTAACCCTTTTGAGCCTTAAACCCTTTTTTTCAAACCGATGTTATAATACTATACCCGTTCTAAATGATACCCTCTCTTGGCACATAAATCTTCCCTTGAGTAATGGAAATTGTCTAAGTTTGGGGGGGAGGCAAGAAAGGAAACAAAGTGGTAAAAGGTACAAAAGCAAAAGAAAAGGAAGGTAATGAAAAAGAAAGAAAATAAAAAGATAAAAATAAAGTAATATATGAACAAGAATAAAAAGGGATTCAAGGAAAACAAAAGTGAAAAAGGCATGAAAAAAGTAGAAAAAGGAGAAATGTTTTGAATTGCATAAGAAAGAGTGACAGCGTGTCTCTCTAACCCCTTGAAAAGGAGTGAAAGACTCAAAGAGTCAAGAGAATTGTGCTAAAATTAATCAAAAGAAGTGCTTAAGGGAAGATTGAACCCACTTGAATAAAAACATGTCCTACCCTTACCTAAAAGCCTTCACGTTGACTCCACAAAAGCCCTATATGATCTTGAGTTGAATGAAGCCTACATTAGTGGATACTAATATAAGGGGCAAGCATATGGTACTTAGAGCCAGACTTGTGACCTTCTTTTTGAGAGAGATGAGTGATATTCCATTAACCTCGATTTGTGTGTCAATACTCGAAAAGGTGAGGTTCGCTCAGAGAAATTAAAGGATGTGTGAGTTTGGATTCCACAATGACCAAAGTAATTAAGATAAGTTCTTTGATGTAATGAGTCAAATCTTGATGTTCTTGTGTCACACTTGATCTATGGTTTTTCAAAGATTAAATATGTTAATGATGCATTCCTATTGAGGGCAATTGTTAGTCCCAATTGATGCTTATTGAGGTTACATTAGGATATCCGGAATTACTTGGATTTTTGTTTATGGGGTGGGTCTTATTTTGTTTGCTTGAGGACAAGAAAAGGTTTAAGTTGGGGGAGTTGATAAGTTAGGGTTTTAATGTGTTTTATTCCCCTACTTGCCTATACTTTGGTTATAAATTGCTAGAAAATAGTTCCAAAATGCTCCCAAGTTGTGCTTGATTGCAGGTTTGACCGATAAAGTGATGAAATATTAAAGATCGGGTCAAAAAGGTGTGAAACCTGCTCAAGTTTCAAAGACCAAGAAATTCGAGGGGAGAAGGCCTAGTGCAGACCGCGCAAAAGTGACTACGGCCGCACTAGGAGGTTCAGAGACATGGCCAATTTGGACTTAAAGCTACGCGGCCACGGTATTCATTATGCAGTCCGCGGTCAAGATCCGCGGCTGCACTACTATTTTGTGTGGTTCGTGGTCCAGAGTTTCAGAGAACTACATATTTGGCCAAGGCAAGGCAAATCGGTCCGCGGTTGTTCTTGTGCGGACCGTGCCAGATCCCCTCCGTGGCCGCGGTCCACTTTCACGCGATCCGCGTCCTACAGTTCAAAGTAGCAAATAGTTGAATTCCTAGAGCCAGTGCGGCCGCGGTCCATTTTGTGTGACCCAAACTAACCCCACAAGGGTATATTTGTCCAGTTTTTCCAGCCTAATATAAATAGAATATTTTACCATTTTTAGGCCAATCTTTGTATTCTAGGTGCAGCTACACTCGTGAGACTCGATTTTTTAGCCATTTTTGGCACCTTAGCTTTAACTTTACGATAGAATCTTGTGATTTCTTTTTAGTAATTAATTGATATGCTTAGTTCTTTATCTCTTTCTTCATATTCTTCCTCAATTATGTGTAGCTAAACAAATTAGCTAGGGTTGTGGATCAACCCTAGTGTGGGTAATTGATGGGTGTTGCCATCTAGGGTTAGATTGATATTATGTGTTTGCTATTTGGATTGATTTTATGTTTTTAGTTAAGAATTGGTGGTTGCAAACACTGATTCAAGCTTTGTGGGTTTGACTCTTCTTGAGAAATAGAGTCTATGTCCCCAAAATTGATCCAACAAGGAATTGTTATGGACTCATGAGAAATGGTAGTCTCAATTAACGGGTTAAATCTCGAGAGAGTAATTGACACTGTCACCGGCGGTATTTTATATTACGATCCGAATAGAGATCATGAAGAATTAGCAAAGATGATTACCGTTATGTGCTTACCTTATACTTTTGCTTCTAATCCTAATTGGGTTCATTAAGAGTTTTTAATCCTACTTATAAAGGTTGGCCTCGCACAACATTTAAGGTCGATATTTATAAATTCAAACATGAATATGAACAATATTTGCACTATTTATTTACTCATATACCTAATCAGATTTCTATTACTACTGATATTGGTAGAAGTGGTAATGGTTATGATTATCTAACTGTTACAAGTCATTGGATAGATGAGGACTGGACAATGCGAAAACGTATAATTGCGTATAGAATAATTAATTTACGTCACACATGTAAGTTTATAGCTAACATTGTTTCAGATATTTGTAGATATTTTTGCTTTAGCGATCAAATAATGGAAATTTCTATGGATAATGCTTCTAGTAACACTAGTGCTATAGTCATGCTTACAAAAACACTAAATCCTGCATTTACTAATATTTTCCATGTAAGATGTATTTGTCATATTTATCATTTAATTGTCGGTGATGGTATGCGAATTTTAAACATAGAAATTGAAAATGTTCGAATGGCTCTTAATTGGCTTTTTTATTCAAACCGTAGAACTAGACTTAGAGAGTATTTTAGAAAATGTGATGAATATGGCCTTAGAGAAAGAAAGGTTCCTAAACACTTCCCGACTAGATGGAATTGTATGTACGAAAGTTTAGTAGTTGCATATGAATATAGAAACCCAATTAATGCAGCGTTTAATTCTCGGGTAGCTGGTGAGGATGATGATGAAATGCTTACTACCCAAGATTGGACGAATGTTAAAATTCTTTTATATTTTTTAGAACATTTTCAAGTTGCTACAAATGCATTTTCTGGGCAATATTATCCTACTATTTAAACTGTTTAGTTTATATTGCCGCACTAGCTGATTTGTTTGTTGAATTTGGCAAGGGTGGGGATTTTATGAACTTGCTATAAATGAAATGAAATGAAACAAAAATTTAAAAAATATTTTTTTCCTATCCCTCCTATTTTTGGTGTTGCTGCAATGTTAGATCCTACAATGAAATTGGGAGGTCCTCATTTTTTGTATTCAAATATTTATAAGGCTTTAGATCTTTCAAACGAGGAAGTTGCTACACTTGCATATGCAAAAACATCAACTAAAATTAATGCTCAAACAGTTTATAATGCTTATCAACTTGGCTTAGAGCATGCTAGGCCAAATATTTCAACCCTTACTTGGTCTAGCTCACAATCATCTAAAAGAGCCGCGGGCTTAAAAGCTCTTAAATCTTGGACGGAGTTCCAGGATTCCCAAGGTGATAATTATGATGGAACTTCACATCTAAATGAGCTTCAAGTTTATTTATCTCAGGGACTTGAAAAGGAGAATCCATACGGCTCTTTTGATTTTTGGAATAGTGGAAGTCAAGGGAAAAATATTTTCCGGTTTTTGCAAGGATGGCTCGGTTTTATCAATTCAATCTTCAACTGTTGCATCAGAGAGCGCTTTCAGTCAAGCAAGACTGCAAATAGATGATCATTGAGCATCAATGAGGGATAGCTTGGAAAAATCGGTACTTTTTAGAGATTGGATCCGCGCGGAAAGAAGAAACTTTGGAATTGCAGAATCACAACCGGCGATAGATGAAGCATATGAAGAAATGATAGAGGAACTTGTGGAGGATTCGGCTTCGCCCGGAAGTGTTGATGAACAAGCTTCTTTTCACCACCACCAACACAACCTCCTCCCAACCTTGACGGATTTATGAGATTTGTTAGAGATACAATGTAGATTATGATGTAACTTGTACTTTGGCACATCTTCTTTTAGATTTTTTTCTATTAATGGTGGTATTAGTACTTTGTTGTGCTTATTCCATTGGGGGAAGGAAGACTAAGAAAGATATGCCATTTTTGGTAATAAAAATTATAAGACATACCCTTGAATATCTTTTTTCTCAATATTTCTTTGTCTTTACTTCGAATTATTTATAAGCTACTATATATATATATATATATATATATATATATATATATATATATATATATATATATATATAACATACAATATATAGTACAAGAAAATATATACGAGAATATACA
Organism: Nicotiana benthamiana; assembly: GCA_034376525.1. Taxonomy (NCBI): domain Eukaryota; kingdom Viridiplantae; phylum Streptophyta; class Magnoliopsida; order Solanales; family Solanaceae; genus Nicotiana; species Nicotiana benthamiana. The sequence continues at coordinate 14,490,585 of CM067335.1, forward strand.
TAACATACAACCTAAACTACAAGAAAATATATAAGTAATAACATATATACATAAGATACAATATATATAAGAGAATATATATACATAAGAGATACAATATATATACTACAACAAAATATATAACTATATAAGTTATAATATATATGCATAAGACACATTATATATACTACAACAAAATATATAAGAGAATATATATACATAACATACAATATGTACTACAAGAAAATATATAATGGAATATATAAATACATAACATACAATATATACTAATTACTACAATACAATATACAATGAAATATATATTATATATACTATCCTAATAACTAGTATACTATAAATATATTCTATACTAGTATATTATATATTATACTAATAACTGTTATACAATATATTGCCTTAAATAAAATAAAAAATTATTAAAAAGCCCGCCAGGCCCGCCAAGCCCACGAAGCCTGGTACGCTAAGCCTAGGACCACATGGGCTTAGGCCTGTCACAGGCTGGTCTTACCCATTGATCCCACGAAGCCCGGGACCGCCAGGCCCGGGACCGCCAGAGCCTAGACCCACGAATCCTAGGCCCATGAAGCCCAGCCCGCGAAGCCCGTTTAGGCCCGGGACAAAATACAACCTTACTCATATCGGGTAAAAAGCTATTGCAATCCGCTCTTACTACCTTGATGTAGCGTCAAGTTCTTAAGTGATCGAGCCAATAACCTCTTCAAAAATAGGGATTTGAATAGACAGAACGAGTAGGAAAGCCACAACACGTGATTCAAATGATCGTCGAAGGGGTTGATATTCCTCAAGGGCCAGTATTTGAATGCACCAAAGTCACAATCACAAAGGAATATCGAACATGGGACTACTTACCGGAAGAGAGTTTTGTCTTTCAACAACGAGGATGCAGAAGGGATAGGGCAGCCTTATAACGATGCACTGGTAATATCTGTCCTTATGAATAAAATTCAAGTTAAATGTGTTTTGATGCATCTAGGTAGCTTGGCCAACATTATTTGATCAAGGGTCGTAGAAAAACTCAACCTACAAGATCAAATTGTACCCGCAGTCTGAGTACTTAACGACTTCAACATGGCGAGTGAAACCACCAAAGGTGAGATTATTTTGCTACTGAAGGTGGCCGGGACCATCCAGGAAACAAAGTTCCATGTAATTGAGGGTCATAATGAGGTACAAATCCCTGCTTAAAAGACCTTGGATCCACAACATGAGGACATTACCCTCGACCCTTCACCATGTTCTGAAGTTCTCGACATCGGAGAAGTCAAAACAGTGTACGGGGAGAAACCCACTACCAAAGAGATGTTTGTAATCAATGAGGTAATACCGGTATCGGCACTCTCATCAGCAAAGGTGTCAAATTCAAAGGGAAAGCAGGAAGTCAAATAGCAACTACGGTTACAAGCCTCGGCCCAATCGGAAGAGCGGGGAACTTTCGATAATGATAACTATGTGATACCCCGAAACTTCATAATCCCCGATGATTCTGACACAACAAAGTCAACGGTCGAAGAGCTGGAAGAAATCATATTGATTGAGCATCAGCCAGATCGAAAGGTATACTTGGGCGCGGGGTTAGTTCCCGAGCTCAGGAAAAAGCTCATTCAATTCCTTATAGCTAATATGGATTGTTTTTCCTGGTCCTATCTCGATATGACAGGGACCCCACCGGAGATCACTACTCATAAACTATTTTTGGACCTCAAGTTCCACCCAGTAAAACAAAAAAAGAGGCCTTAGTCTGAGGTAAAACACACTTTCATCAAAGATGAGGTAACCAAACTTCTAAAAATTGGATCCATTCAGGAAGAAAAGTATCTTGAATGGTTAGAGAATATAGTAGTAGTCCCTAAATAGCAAAATAAACTTAGAATGTGCGTAGACTATAAAGACTTAAACAAGCCTTTCCCTAAGGATCTTTTCCTTTGCCAAATACTGATCGCATGATCGATGACACGGCTAACCACGAGATTCTCAATTTTCTCGATGGCTACTAAAAATACAATCAAATATATATAAACACGGAGGATCAGGAAAAGACTTCGTTTGTCACTTATATACAGAAACTATTGTTATAACATAATGCCTTTCGGAATAAAAAATGTTGGTACAACTTATCAATGCATAGTAAATTGAATATTTCAAGAACAAATAGGAAAATCAATGGAAGCTTATATTGATGACATGTTATTTAAATACTTGCGAGCAGAGGTCCATTTGAAACATTTTCAAGAGACCTTCGATGTACTAAGAAAGTATAACATGAAGCTCAACTCGGAAGAATGTGCATTCGGGGTCGGCTCGAGCAAATTCCTCAACTTCATGGTGTCAAATCGCGGGATTAAGGTTAACCCAAATAAAATTAAATCCGTCGAAGATATCATGGTCGTGGATATGTCAAAGTCGTACGAAGGTTAACGGGGGGCATAGCCACCCTAGGGAGATTCATCTCGGGGTCCTCAGAAAGAAGTCACCGATTCTTCTCACTACTCATAAGAGCAATTTTGCATGGACCCCAAAATTTCAACAATCCTTAGAATAACAAAAATGATACTCGTCGAGCCCGCCGTTGCTTAACACCCCAAAAATAGACGAGCATCTCCACTTATACATATCGGTCTAAAAAATAGCATTAAGTGGAGTCCTAGTTTGAGAAAAGCAAGGTACTCAATTACCTGTTTACTATGTTAGTCGAGCCTTAGGTGAGGCCGAGACTCCATACCCATACGTAGAAAAATTAGCGCTTGCTTTAATACGTGTCTCTAGGAAATTAAAACTATATTTCTAATGTCATCTGTTATAACTACCTAATCCCTTCGCAATATTTTGCACAAACCCGAACTCTCGGGCCGACTGGACAAATTGGTCGTTGATATCAGCGGGTATGATATCAAGTATCAAACCCTGGACGATCATCAAGTCCCAAACCTTGGCTGACTTCACGCCAATCCTCATGCCCAAGGACGAAAAGGAACTACTACTAAAATTGGGTACATCACAGAGGGTGTGGACCCTCTTCATGGACGGCGTGTAAAACGTGAAAGTGTGACGACCCAAAGGGTCATCACCTGTTTTATCCCTTTTTCCGTACTTTTGAGGCCTTGAAAAACTCACTTTTAGTTGCCTCGATTTGTGTGCACAGTCCAGGCGCGTAGCAGCAAAGCTTAAATGTGAATTATGTGAAAATGTTTTGTTATTTATATGATTAAAGTTGGCTTTGGTCAATGTTTTTAGTAAACAAACCCCGACCCATGATTTGATGACCTCGGAAGGTCCGTAAAAAAATATGGGACTCGAGCATATTCCTGAAATTGAATTTCGAGGTTCCAAGCCCGAGAAATGAATCTTTGAATGAAATTATTTTCTGAAAATATTTAAGGAAAATGAAAATAAAATTTGATCAAAAAGATAATTTGCAACGTATTATTTGTATCTGCGAAAGAAAGAAAGTATACAATATTTGCCTCGGATTCATCTGGTGCCCATGTAGGCATCTTCCATGAAGTTACCTCGAATGCTCCCATAAAATACAAAGAGTTGTTGAATTGGTTCCGCTTTTCTCTCTTTCGAGCTTTGTGAGTTTTATTCTAGTTTACTTTTCTGGTTCGCTTTGGTTCTTGACTTTTTGTTGGTTGTTGATGCTCGTTGAGGTTGTTGTCCACTTTGAATCAAAGTTTTGCATTTGTTTTAGCTTCTGCTTCTAGATACGATTGAATTGGAGCCAAATTTAAAAGGAAAAGCGGTGCTTAAGGATTGAGTTGGGTTTAATTCGAGGTAAGTGTTTGATCTAACTTTGGATTGAGGGAATAGGATTAGGATATGAATTTCTAATTGCTAAATGTGGAGTACGGTGTATCATAGATGACCTAGTGTCATTTATGCCAGACCAGAGCATTCTTCTCAAGAAAAGAAAGCGAAGAGGCCCCCTCACGTCAATCCCACGAGCCTCTTATAGTTATGGTGACGAGTATCTATGCACTAGAGTCTAGCTTGACTTTGGGTCTTAATTGTGTATATCTGGATTTTTGTAATACTTCTTCCTTGTTAAATTGATAAATTTCATATAATGTGAAAGGTTTGAGGAAGAATTATGAATTATATATTTTTGGAGTGTTGGCTTGAATGCGAATATGATAATTGAGGAAGAATTGAGCAAAAGAGGAAGTGTTGAAATTATTCCCTTGCCGAGACGTGTTGTTTATTATTGTTATTGCTCCCCTGCCGTAAATTCAATATTATATGTATTCTCCCTTTCCATGATGTTTAATATTGTTGTTTATCCCCTCATCCCGATTGGTTGTGACTATTAATTTGGTGAGGAAGAGTGATTTATGCACAAAGGGTCATTCCGTCTCATGTTTATGATATTTATGCATGAAGGTTCATTCCGTTCCATGTTTTGAATAATTGAGAACGAAAGGTCATTATGTGCCTTAATATGAGAGTTATGAGAGGAAAAACACGAAGGGTAATATCGTGCACTTTATTTGACCGTTTTGGTGAGAATGAGAGTAAAAACATGAAGGTTGGTGCCGTGCATTTGTTGATTTATCAATTCTCCTTAAGTGATATTATTGTCCAGTTTCATTTCTTTATTCGTTAATTCTAAATCTTAATTGTTACATCCTTATAGCATGCTTCCCGCCCTCTTAGCTGTTTTAAATTCTGCATATTTCCTGCTATTGCATATATATATATATATATATATATATATATATATATATATATGTACATGTTGTTTTTGGTAGGTCCTGTCTTTCCTTATCACTACTTCGCTGGGGTTAGGCCAGGCACATACCAGCACATGTGGTCGGTTGTGCTGATACTACACTCTACATCTTTTTGCACAGATCAGGGAACAGCTTTTGGACCGCAACAGCATTATTGAGCAAAAACTGTCTTCACTCAAGGGATTTACGAGGTACCCTAGCGGGCGTTCGCAGGTCAAAGTCCCTTCTATGTATTTAGTTTGTTTTCTCGTATCAAGACAAACATTTGTGTAATTTCATTCCAGACTTGTATTTAGTACTCTATAGCAGTCCGTGAGCTAGTGACACCAGACTCTGGGTAGAAATATATTTTAAACTTCCGCATTTGGTTTTCAGTTATTTAAGCTTACATGATTCCGCTTTATTTATTTGTTTTTGTTTATTTATATTGTTAAAATGTCATTAGAGAAATATTTAAAATGTTTGGCTTGCCAAGCTCCGACAGTAGGCGTCATCACGACTCCCATTGGTGGGAAATTCGGTCGTGACAAATTGGTATCAGAGCCTTATAGTACATAGGTCTCACGACTCACGGAAAAACTCGGTAGAGTTTGAGGGATTGGTACAGAGACGTTTGTATTTATCCCCCATAGGCTATAGAGTTAGGAAAAATTTCAGTTTTTTCATTCTTGTCGTGCGATTCTATTCCTCAAGTACTGATTGCCTTTATACTTTGTTCTTTCAGAGATGGCGAGAACAAGTGCTTCCTCTTCTACCGTACAGCATCCAGAGCCCCCAGCAACAGCTCCAATCAGGGGCAGAGGGCGAGGCCTTCCCAAAGGCCGAGGTCGGGGCAGAGCTCAGCCTCGAGCAGCAATCCCAGAGGTGGAGCCTCATGTTGACCATGATGAGGAGGTTCCAGCTCCATGTCATGACCCAAAATCTCTCTGGATGAGTCGTGATGGCACCTACTCTCTAAACTAGGTAAGCCTAAAATTAACCGAAATAAGATTGATACTTATTAACTTCAAATGAAATTTCTCTAAACGATTTACAATTCGCAAAACCGGCAGTACAAGTCATAAGCTTTTATAAGAGTAGTTATACAAAATAAATAAATCACTATTCCGAACAAAAGGAACATATGGAAATAAGTACAATTGACGGTGACTACGAGGATCGCGAATGCTACTACAGGTTTACCTTGAGTCTCCACCGCAACGAACAACTACTACCGAGCAAATACCTAGATCTGTACACAAAATGTACAGAAGTATAGTATCATCACAACCGACCCCATGTGCTGGTGAGTGTCTGGCTTACCCCCGGCGAAGTAGTGACGAGGCTAGGACCAGACACTCACATAAACATGTGCAGTTTATAGCGTACAAAATAATAGGAAGCAAATAACAGTAATGGCAACAATGATCAATCAATGATATATTAATCGAGTCCTTCAAATATAAATCTTTTGGGTAAAGGTCACCGTGTGATGCCTCATTTTATAATCATAATTAATATAGGACTCAACCCACTATTATATTATCATGGCACCTCGTGCTCACAAATTTATGTCTCATATTGCACAAAAATATCCTCTTATTATTCAGTTCACAGGCTCCATAACCTAATACAATGAAGAATGTTCAAGAAGACTCATTCACTTGACATAAAGTAGAGTACATTTCTCAACCCAAATGGAAATCAACAAAAAAGATGATGTTATTTTTAGAAGTCATTTGATTTAGAAAATACCCTTTTCAACTGAAGTACAATATCGAATGAATCATTATATTTAATATGAGAAATAAATAATTGGAACATAGTAGAAATTCCTTTTTAAGTAAAGTACAACCTCAACGGTTTAAGAAAAATTTAATTGAGAAATCAATTAAATTAAAAATGTAACAATTATTGAAATTTGGAGTATTGATCATATATATAAAAAATATAAATAAAAATAAAATATCAAGAGAATTATAAGAAAATTAAAGTCGAACCACCAACAAGAATAAGGAAAACAAAGGTATATTTCACTTTCTTTTAATATCTTATTGCATGCGTGCAATCTGATCCCATTTCCTGTATCTCGTGGCAGGCGTATCACCCGCTCCCATTTCATGTATCTCGTGGTAAGCGTACCACCCGCTCTCATTTCTTTATATCTTGTGGTAGGCGTACCACTCGCTCCCAGGCATAGCACCCGCTCCCATTTTATTTTTAACCCAGTGTACAATATATTGCTGGCAAAGAAACCAATAACAAATAATCAAATAACATATTACCGGCAAGGAAAATCAATAACATATAATCAAACAATATATTACCGGCAAAGAAGTCAATATAATCAAATAATATATTACCGAAAAAGAAAATCAATAACAAATAATGAAACAATATATTACCGCCAAAGAAACCAATAACAAATAATCAAACAATATATTACCGGCAAAGAAACCAATAACAAATAATCAAATAATATATTACCGGCAAAGAAGAACCAAATAACCAAACTTATAAAATTTATACTTAACACAATTGATACAATTACTCAGTCATAACAATTACTTGCTCAGCATCAAATATCTTCAACCAAGTTCTCATAAGAATACAACAATTTAGCAATTTAGGACTCAAGGTCATGCTCGACCCCCAACGTATAGATACTCGTCACCATACATATACGTCGGACACAACACATAACAAGTAGCAAATATACTCAACTCTTATTCCCTCAAGCTAGGGTATATCAAACACTTACCTCGCTTTGCAACCAATTCAAAATTCCAATAAGCCTTTGCCTCGAAAATTCGTGCCCGGAATTCTCAATTCTAGTCATAGACAATTCGATTCAGTCAATAAAAATTATAGGAGTTTATTCCTTATAAAATTCTATATTATCCATTTAAAATTCGAAATTGCACTAAAAAATCACCCGTGGGGCCCACGTCTCGGAACTCGACAAAAATTATGGAGTATGAAACCTCATCCAACCACGAGTCCAACCAAATCAATTGTACTAAAATTCGATATCAACTCAACCCTCAAATCTTCAAATTAAACCAAGAGGATTTTCAAGATTTTACCAACTTAAATCACCAATTAAATGTTAAAAACGATGATGGATTCGAGTAATCTAACCAAAATTGAGATAAGAACACTTACCCTGATGTTTTCCTTGAAATTCTCTCAAAAAATTGCCTCACCTAAGCTCCAAATCATCAAAAATGGAAAATGAGACAAAGTTTTGACTTTATTCTACTGCCTAAAGATTTGTTCTTTGCATTCGCGAAGAACAAAATTCCAAAAAATTATATTCCAACTCTACTCCGACAGCCTCTAGTGCAATGGTCATAACCTTTTGGATAATTTGTAAAGTTTTATTTGTATCTGCGAAAGAAAGAAGGTATACAATAGTTGCCTCGGATTCATCCGGTACCCATGTAGGCATCTTCCATGAAGTTACCTCGGATGCTCATTTTACACCACCAGTACACACACGACAAAAAGTCAAAAAGGGAGGAGAAAAACAACAAAATGAAAAAAAAAAAGTCAAAAAAGGAAGGAGGAAAGAACGTTGAAAAGTGAAAAAGAGCCCTCTAAGGAGGAGAAAATGGAGTAGCTAGGAAATTTTTTCCTATATATCAAACCACTAAAAAGTTCTTTGAGAACAAAATGCTCCCATAAAATACAAAAGTTCTTGAATTGGTTCCGCTTTTCTCTCTCTTGAGCTTTGTGAGTTTTATTCTAGGTTAATTTTCTGGTTCGCTTTGGATCTTGACTTGTTGTTGGTTGCTGATGCTCGTTGAGATTGTTGTCCACTTTGAATCAAAGTTTTACATTTGTTTTAGCTTCTGCTTCTAGATACGATTAAATTGGAGCCAAATTTAAAAGGAAAAGCGGTGCTTAAAGATTGAGTTGGCCTTAGCCTTCGAGGTAAGTGTTGGATCTAACTTTGGCTTGAGGGAATGGGATTAGAATATAAATTGCTAATTGCTAAATTGGAGTATGGTGTATAGGCATGGTAAGGAGTATCTATGCACCAGAGTATAGCATCACTGTGGGTCTTAATTGTGTATATCTGGATTTTTGTAATACTTCTTCCTTGTTAAATTGATAAATTTCATATAATGTGAAAGGTTTGAGGAGGAATTACGAATTATATATTTTTGGAGCGTTGGCTCGAATGCGAATATGATAACTGAGGAAGAATTGAACAAAAGAGGAAATGTTGAAATTATTCCCTTGTCGGGACGTGTTGTTTATTACAATTATTGCTCCCCCGTCGGGATTTCAGTATTATATGTATTCGCCTTTGCGGGGATGTTTAATATTGTTGTGTATCCACTCACCCCGATTGGTTGTGACTGTTGATTTGGTAAGGAAGAGTGATTTATGCATGAAGGGTCATTATGTGCTACATTTTGTTTTATGCACGAAGGATCATTCTGTGCCATATTTATGATATTTATGTACGAAGGGTCATTCCGTGCCATGTTTTGAATAATTAAGCACGAAGGGTCATTCTGTGCCTTGATATGAGAGTTATGAGAGGAAAAACACGAAGGGTAATGTCGTGCACTTTATTTGACTGTTTTGGTGAAAATGGGAGTAAAAGCACGAAGGTTGGTGACGTGCACTTGTTGATTTATCAATGCTCCTTAAGTGATATTATCGTCCAGCTTCATTTCTTCAATCGTTAATTCTAAATCTGAATTGTTACATCCCCATAGCATGTTCCCCGCTCTCTTAGCTGTTATAAATTTTGTATATTTCCTGCTATTGCATATATATATCTTCACATGTTGTTTTTAGTAGGTCCTGTCTAGACTTGTCCATACTTCACCAGGGTTAAGCCAGGAACTTACCAGCACATGAGGTCGGTTGTGCTGATGCTACACTCTGTGCATCTTTTTGCACAGATCAGGGAGCATCTTTTGGACCGCAACAACATTATCAAGCAAATATTGTCTTCAGCCCAGGGATTTACGAGGTACCTCGTATGTATTTAGTTTGTTTTCTCAAGCCGAAGTCCCTTGTATGTATTTAGTTTGTTTTCTCGTATCGAGACAAACATTTATGTAATTTCATTCCAGACTTGTTTTTATTACTCTATAGCAGTCCGTGAGCTAGTGACACCAGACTCTCGGTAAAAAATATGTTTCAAACTTCCGCATTTAGTTATCAGTTATTCAAGCTTACATGCTTCAGCTTTATTTATTTGCTTTTGTTCATTTATATTTTTAAAATGTCATTAGAGAAATGTTTTAAATTTTTTGCTTGCCTAGCTCCGGCAGTAGGTGCTATCACGACTCTCGATGGCGGGAAATTTGGGTCGTGACAGAAAGGGTCCGGGTTGTGCATCATTTTGAAGCTTCCCACTGGTAACATAATTAGACAATCTATCAAAACTTCGAAGTTAACTAACAATAAGGCCGAGTATGGGGCCATGATTGCATGTCTCGAGTTGGCTAAAAGTTTGGGAGAAGAGTTTATCGAGGCCAAATGCGATTTTCTAATGGTAAACCAAGTCAACAGAACTTTTGAAGTCCGAGAAGATTGAATGCAGAGGTACTTGGACAAGTTACAGGTAACTTTGCATCGATTTAAAGAGTGGGCCTTATAACACATACCTCAGGAACAGAACAGTGAGGTTGATGCCCTTGAAAACTTGGGGTCATCAGTCGAAGATGATGAACTTAACTCGGGGACTGTCGTATAACTCTCGAGATCAGTAATCAAAGAAGGACACCCCAAAATAAACTCTACAAGTTTGACTTGAGATTGGAGAAAGACGTACATTGAATACCTAAAGAATGGGAAACTCCCATCAGATCCGAATGAGTCAAGGACTTTACACAAGAAGGAAGCACAGTTCACTTTGGCCGAGGATGGAACGCTATTTAGGAGGATGTTCGTTGGGCCATTGGCAATATGTTTGGGACCAGGAGACACCGACTATGTCCTACGAGAGATTCCCGAAGGCACTTGTTGGAACAACTCCGCTGCCGAATCACTGGTTCATAAAGTTATCAGAGCAGGGTACTACTGGGCTGATGTGGAAAAGGGTACAAAAGAGTTTGTTTGAAAGTGCGATAAATGTCAACGGTATGTATCGATGATTCACTAGCCCGAAGAAAAGCTCCACTAGATCTTATCCCCATGGTCGTTCGGTAAATAGGGAATGGACATTAGCATCCCTCTACCATCGGCCCCAGGTATAGCTCAGTTTATTTTATTTATGAGTGATTATTTTTCTAAGTGGGTTGAACTATAGGCTTTCGGGAAAGTCAGATAAAAAGAAGTCACAGACTTCATTTGGGATCACAATTTATGTCGATTTGGGATTCCTGCTGAGATTGTGTGTGACAATGGAAAGAAATTCATCGGCATCAAAGTGACTAAATTTCTCAAGGATCACAAGAATAAAAGGATTCTATCAATTCCATACCATCCCAGCGAGAAATGCAATCCGAATCAACCAACAAAACCATCATTAAAAAATCTTAAGAAAAGATTGATCGACGCTAGGGGAAAATGGAGAGAGATATTTCCCGAGGTTCTTTTGCGTATCGCACAACGTTGAAATCCAGTAATTGGGCAACACAATTCTCTTTGGTATATAGTGTCGAAGCTCTTATCTCGGTCTAGGTCGGGGAAACTAGTCTCAGGTTTTGTTATGCGACAAAATAATCGAATAACGAGGCTAAGAATACGAGCCAAGAATTGTTGGATGAAAGACGCGAGGCGGCCCTTGTTGGGGACTTGGTGCTAACAAAATTCACCCCCAACACTCGAAACTCGAATGAAGGAAATACAAGCTCGGGCACGATGACCGATGAGTAATTACCAAACAACTGGAACGTATCACTCCTAAAGAGATACTACTGCTAAGGTACGACCTTTTCCATTTTCATTTATATTTTAAACAAAACAATTACATATGTTCGATCAAGGACGGCAATGGATTCTTCAATACTAAGTCTTTAGGTCTGAAAGAACGTGTTGCACTCTTTTTCCCTTAGACCAATTTTTGTCCCAAATGGGTTTTTCCGGTGAGGTTTTTAACGAGGCCACCATTGATCGTGCTAACTTAGAACAATTCAACAGTATCCGGGGCTTCTTTACAATCAACCTTTAATACTGAGGGGGCAGTACCCTCGAATGTCAACTTTGTTTCAAGGGAATTACTTCGTAACAACGGGGTCTCGGTAGGCATTTTATAAGGGCCAAATGGTCGAATGAACCATGCCCATATAGGTTACTCAATCCCTAACATCAAATATATACGCATGTATAATCATATATTGAAAGAAGAATTTTCCTTTCCGATATCTCTTTCCATAGAAAAACATTCTACTTTACAATTTCATACTCTTGATCTATTGTGTAAGCATGTTTCAAGGCCGATCGTAACGGAAGTTCAAACAACTAACCCCACATTTGGGGAATGCTGCCCGAAAAATAAACGAGATCGAATTATTAAAACTTCGAGATCATAAAACCTTACAGGCGACCCTCAATTTTTATAGGCCATGGATACCCCAATAGGGAACTGACACCTCGGGCAGCTCGAAGTGAAACGGGAAAATAAGTTTAAGAGGCAAGTCCCAAATAAAAAGGCTACGACCAAATTAACACGGTTCTGAGACATCTGAATTTCATAATAAAACATGCTTTCAAATATTTTCATTAACGGGTTAAAAGGGCTACCCTCGGCAAAATAATAAAGGACTTCTATAATATCAAGCCTTACAAACTCTAATGAGTACAAAATTGTTCGAACTCTCGAACAATCTCTTATTTCATGCCAAGGCATTATAAATTTTATGAACGCAAATGACAAAAACTTTTCAAGCCGAAAAAGGGGGAAAGAGTCATAAACATTCTTTATACAAAGGCCATGTCGACCTAACACAAAAGCCTAAGGGCTAACTTTTGCTTCGAGTTCGAAAGATCGTCCTCGTTCAAATAAAACCTAAGGGTACCTTATTTCGATTTCGATCAAGCACTCACTTGATAAAAACTATGTTCAAATAAAACCTAAGGGTTACCTTATTTTGAGTCCGAGCAAGCATTCACTCGATAAAAACTATGCTTCAGTCAAATTGCCTAAACCTCGAACCTATGAATAATAATTTCATATGGCATAAATAAAACACAGATTTCATAAGGCAGAAGTGAAATAAAATTTCACAAGACAATGGAGAAAGAGAAAGATCTTAATATATGTCAAAAGTTATTTACAGGGGAAACATGTCCTGATCAGAATTCCATACAAAAAATCCAAAAACGATCCTAAGTATTTAACCTTCTCCAGAAGCAATATCTTCACCCTCGAGGTCTTCTCCGCTCTCGAATCCACTCATGCTCCCGGAATCATCATCATCTGAATAGACCTATGATTTGGCTTCGACTTCAACCTTCTTTGCATTTTTTATCTCGACAATGAGATCGAAGCCATGAGCATGGATTTCCTTGAAAGTCTCCCTTATGGCACTTGGCATGCTTGGAAACACAATATGCTCGAACCTAAGAAGTATTGGCAACTTCCTTTGCTCGAACTTGATCGGCTTCGACGTTGGACAGGTAGATGGCCATGATTGCCTCAACATCGACCTTGTCTGTCTCAGCCTTAGACTTGACCGCTGCAAGTTTTGTGACCAACCGAGCCTGGAGCTCCTCAATTTTCTTGGCTTGTTCCAAGTTCTTCTCTTTCATGCCTTGAAATTGGATTTTAGCCGAGGTCAAAGGACCTCAAGCAACCTCCTTCTATGAGGTAAGACGGTCCATATTTTTCTTCTACGCGGTGGTTTTTGCCTTCACCGCATCTACCTCTCCACGGAGCTGCTCGATTATCTCGAGCTTATGCTGAACCTGGGAGATCGAATTGTTAGCCATCGCAACTGAACCGATGCCATGGGCTTCTAATAATTTTATTAACTTCTCGGTGAGGTCGCTTTATTCTTTCTGAGCTGCGGCCGGCTCAGTTCGAAGGCCCTTGATTTCTTCTTCTTTATGCTCACTAAGAAGTTTAAAGCCATCTTTTTCCTCATTCATCTCCCGGATCTCAACCTCATAACGGCTTAGTTCCCCTCGGAATCGGAGGAAAACTTTGTGATGAAGCACCGAAGCCTTCAAACATAAAAGGGAAAAGTTATACTAAGGAAGAAAAACCTAAGTATGAAAATGGATAGAAGAATCAGGGATTACCCAGTTAAAGCCTGTTGGGCTTCACTGAAAAGACAAGGCGCTCCCACCTCATCCATCTAGGGTTGATCTTTCTCTGTGACCAAACACTAGAGTTAGCTGTCCACCCCTACGAGGGAAGCCAGAACCCGGGCATCCTCTAGGACTGTAATCGCGGTTGTTCACTTGAACTCGGGATCGACACCTGAGGCCGAAAATTGGCGAGTCAATTTAAAACTCGAGGAAGCCACACCCGAGATCTTTTTTGAAACCTCCAAGTCACTCACACCGTCGACATTTTCTACCCCAACAGATAAACCATGGACAAGACCTCCCTCTTCGTGGGCTCCTTCTCCGTGACAAGTCTCTGCGTCCTGAGTATTACGTATCATCAAAACGGAGACTGAAGGAAAAAAGGAGGAATACTCGATCTCTATTGCCCCGAGTGGATCCTTAGAGTAACTACCTTTGTCTTATGGAGTCTCAAGCTCGGTTTCATCACCGACATCCATCGCCTCTTCAACAGCTTCTTTACCCTAAGGTAAAGAATCTTTGGTTTCTTTAGGCTCGGGGACTTCGGTCGAAGTCTCCTCTTTGACCTCATCGAGCCTAGGCAGAGCAGTATCGACTGCCATTGGCTCCGAAGCTTTTTGAGCTCTGGTGCTAGTTCGTGCACGGGCCACCAGCCCAGAATCATCTTCATTTTCTTATTTTTCTCCCTCTTCAGTCTCATCTTGTAACCTAAGGAATAAGTCCATTGTTAAGAGGAATGACATTTCCCTTACGGGTTCGCCCTTTCTTGGGCTTTTGATCATCCAACTTAGTGGAGCTCGAAGCCCATATCCCTTTTCGCTCTTTCTTCTATTTCGGAGCATACGGTTGGGAAAGGTTTTCTTTATCACCGGACAGGGGCCTCACCGGCACATCCTTCTCGAGACCTACAAAAGAAAGAAAAGTAAGATCGAGGAAAAATTCTGACAACGATCAAAATTGTCGAGACATGCAAAAACTTTCCATGATTTTGGGCCTCCCATCGACCCTTCGCCAACTCACACCATGTGCGCTGAGCATGTATTAACTTTGACACTAGGCTCCTAACCTAGTTCTTGAGATGGGGGATCGCACCCGGCATCCAAGCAATGGCAGCACCAAATAAAACACCGATAAGAAAGAATGAAAAGTGAAAATAATAAGCAAAAGTTAAAGAAGGAGTTTTTACTTACGTCTCATAATCCATTTCTCTAGAAATCATGCTTTTGGCCAGGATCAGGTCTGAGGGCTTTACTCGAACAAATCGGCCCATCTAACCCCGGTTATTTTCCTCATATATGCTCGAGAAATCTACCTTGAAGGCTTGACGTTGAAGCTTTATTACCCCCCCCCCCCCTCCCCTCCGATAAAGTTGTGGGCTATATAAGCATATAAGGTGGTCGATGGTAAAGGGAAGCCCGTCGACTTGACTCACAAAGAAGAGGAGCAGTATCACTATCCTCCAGAGAGATGGATGAATTTTGTCGAGGGTCACTTCGTACTTCTTGTAGAAGTCCATAATAATCGGGTCCAAGGGGCCCAATGAGAAAGGGTAGGTGTAAACACTTAGAAACTCATCTGCATACGTAGTGATTGACTACTTAGGTGAGGCACCATCACGTGTTTGTTTACCCAGTTGCAATCCTTTTTAACTTGGTCTACATGTCATCAGTGATTGTGCATATGCACGTTGACATGGGCTCGCATCGGCCTGGAACCGAGGGGGTCTTTACAACCTTGAAGTCAGAGTCAAGGACGCACGGCGGAGTAAAGAGTTCTTCAAGGCATGGCTCTGCTGCTGGTTGGTCATCGGCCGACTGAGACGAAAGATTTTTCTTTATGCGGAATTATTTAAATGTCTTGGCCATTTTGTTTTTGTGAACAAGGAAGAACAGAGATTGTGATATTTGGTATTTTGGGGAAAGCAAACAAAGAAAGGCTTGAGAATCAGTAAAGGAATATGAATATTGAAAGTAAAGCTTGGGAAAAAGAAGAAAGATACATTTATAAGTTGTAGATGAAGGTTCAGAACCGATAGTGACCGACAACAACTGACAGGAATTAAATGCCTCGACATCCGAACCGGTGGATGTTTCGGTACCCACTAATCGCTGACTGCACGGTCGGGCTCGTCACTTACGTCATGGGAAACCAAGGGAAAATTCGAAGACTCAATTCGTTTCTTGTAATTGAACTCCAAGAAACGAGGGAACTATAGGTATACAGTTAAAATCGGGCCCACCCGATTTTACAGATTAATCGAGACCACGAAGGTGGATCGAGGATCATCCCTGTAGCATATCAGACTGAGACATGAGGATAAGGTACTGAGTTCGGGATTCGAAGCACCTGTCGAGATCAAAACCAGTAATGATCGAGACCAAACAGAATAGTCATCGAGCAAGACCGAAGATAGCATGATAACGGAAAGGTGAGATATCCGTGACTGGTCAAGGATTATGGCGGAAATCTCGGAACGGATCAAATCAAGAACGATTGTTTAGCTAATCATGGGATTTTCTGTTGTAATTAGAATTGTACCATATGTCGAATTCTTCCTACTATATAGGGTAGGGGTGGGGTTCTAATCATTTGTAACGATCTTATTCTCGCATATCAAAGCAATACAATACTTCTTTTCTCTTATACTCTCTTGTTCATCAGTTTATTTCATATTCGGTAACTCTATTCTCAATCAGTTCGAGGGTGACCTAGCTCGATGGGTGAATTGCATTTTAATACGGATTTGCTTTACTTTGATGTTAATTTCTATTATTAATCATCATATTTATCAACGGGTACTAGGTGAAATTATGTATTCTTAAAACTACATATAAATTTAATTGTTATCCGATTCAAAGGGTAAACAAATGTAAATAAAATGAAGGATGCAAGTTAGCATTATATTGTTGGTCCATTTTATTGAGGTTCACTTGTGTAGTTGTGAATAAGAGTTCTGAAAATGAAACCAAATAATGACAAGAGTGAGTCAAACACAGAAGAGTGAAAACGCGTATAAAACTCGGAAATCTCATGTCAAATGATCAATTCTTTTCAAAAATAAAACGAAGAAAAAGAATCTAAATAAAAGAAAATTTCATCAATTGGATTTTAATGCAAAGAAACTAGATTCAGAGAGAGAATAATTAAAAAGAGTGTATGTAAAGAGTGTGAATGGTCGTATCTCAGCAGTGCTAAGTAAAAATTTACTTGCGCTAAATATTTAATTAAGTTTCAGTTGAACGACTTGGATCTTGACTTGACTCCACTGATTTTAATTTTTAACTTCGCTGATTTTAACTCATATAAATTAATTTTGTGTGGGTTTGATCATTAGCTAACTGATCGACCTGATTTAAATCCATCTGTACTTAATTATAATTATTTGTTTAACACCCTTAATTAATTACACAATGACAAATCAAACAACCAAAATTTAACCAAACGAACCACTAGACAAAAAACTGTAGTCCGTCACCTTTGATTTTTAATTACTCTATTTTACAGTTTACTTTTTAATATTACTTTACTTTACTTTACTTATTCTAAGTATTAATAATTCTATCTGACTATTAATAAGCGGGAATAAGCATACGAGGTCAGCATGCCTGCTTGGCAGTTGAAGAGTATTTTGGTAAATTCATTTAAAATAGAGCAATGTGATTGTCCGAAAAGGTATCGTACTGTATCTACCTGATAAATCTTTGAGTATTTCGACGAAATTACCCCTTGCTTATCTCATCATACATCACCATAATTTTAAAAGCTTTTATGGAGATGTGGGTCCCATCTCAGTTTTGTTTTACGCATTGGTATCATTTTGCATATAGCTATTTGTATTATACAACTCATTGAAGAAATGGGGCCATTTAAAGTTCTAAATTCTAATGTTGCTTTAGCCAAGAGGGGTTGCTCTGATGGTTAGCAATCTTACTTCCAATCGAGAGGTGTGAATTCGAGTATCTCCAAGAGCAAGGTGAGAAGTTCTTGGAGGAAAGAATATCTGGGGTCTATTTGGAAACAGCCTCTCTATCCAAGGGTAGAGATAAGATCTACGTACACACTACCCTCCCCAGACCCTAAAAAGTGAGATTATGCTGGAATGTTGTTGTTACTTTAATTACTAATGGGTGTAGTCTTACACTATTATATATACGTAGTACTACTGTATAATTTAGTTTAAGTGCGCACATGTGAATTAAAAGTTGAAAACTACATAAAATATTTAAAATTCTAATAATTTTTTTTTACTTAATACTTTTATTTAGAGAAAATAATATAGAAACATACATAGAGAGTATTTGAATAAGAAAAAAAATAATAGAATATTTAGCCATATGTATCAGTTTAACATAAATATCTTAAAGTTAGATTATATTATTAGTGTTATAAAATAATACAAGAACAAGAACAATATTGCAGAGCAAGGTAGGGAGAGGAGAATTCTTATTGATATTTTTGGGATGATTTACAATGGGGTAAGACCCCTTTATTTATAGGAAGAGAAAAGACTTAGCCTCAAAGTAAAACTCTTCTATAAGATAGACATTCACTCTAATTAGAGTTCTATTCTTAACACTCCCCCTTTAATGTCTACTCAATAAATAATGTGCCTCGTTAAAGCCTTAACTAAAATAAAACCCAATGGGAGAAAAAATCCAGAAAAGGAAAAAGAGTACACATATTTAGAAATGCGCCTATTGGTTGCCTCGTTAAAAACCTTGCAAGGAAAACCCAGTGGGACAAAACCTTGTAAGGGAAAAAGAGTGCAACCGCGTTAACTCCTCCTGAAGAGAGCATCAATTCACATCCTTGAGTCTTCGCATCCCAATCTTGTGCACTAGCTTCAAGAGATCGTTAGTAGAGATTTGATAAATAAATCAGCCATATTAACTATAATGAATATTTGCACCTTGAAATCATAACTCGTGATAGATATATAATGTCTTCACAAATATCATGGAATGGCTCTTCAATAATTCCATAGAGATATCCTCGCCATCACATTATCATAGTTATAGCAAGATATATTTGTGCATAAATTGCATTAAGGAAGTGGTACCTCAAGATCAAGAATTGTAGATTCTTCAAGCAACTTAAATCCTTCATGGGTTGTCATATAAGTTAAGTCATATAAGTCATATAATAGACTTTAGATGCATATCAAGTTTTCATGTCATGCTAAACAAATAAGATATCGAAAACTGATTACACATACCATTGACTTTATACTTTCAAGTATTCGAACTACATGTCCAATATTACATGTCTTTCATATGGAATCAGTTCTACTTGAATTGTATCTCTTCCATTTGGCCAATATTTTTGTTTGTATTCGACAAACATAAGATCCTCATGCGATATTTAGCGCTATCATAGATGTCGTCGACGAACATTTTATATCGGTTCCAGTAAATTATAAATAAAGACATAACATGGAGATCTCTTCATTCATACATTCAGGTACCTGAACCTCTCATGAGATTTTATGAAGCGTTATGTCATGTGATCTTCTAGATCACTTGCCTCCTTATTATGATCACTTTGATCATTTGCTCATCTTCTTTATTAAGAAGTTCTTTTGAAACCGATTTGTCTATACGCTTTAAGCGTATCAAAGACTTTGTCCTTCTAGGACTTAATATGAGCATTTGCAGTGAGAATATAGTTACTTTCTTTGGGTCAGCAAATGCGTATGACATGCTTTGCAATATGTTGCAATTGAATTATCCTTTTATGAACTTCAGGTTCATATTATGATATTCGAGGATCTATATATACAAATGATAATTCATCCCATGTAACCTTTTCTCAAGTGTTTATTATGTCTCCCCCTCATGTTAGGAAAACTAACTTGTTTTCTCAACTCTGGGAAATCATCTTTGTGCATTATCATGTTAATATACACAACACATTAATAATAATAAGATGAAATTATTTGGTTCCTGATCCTGAACCACTTGTGAGGGGAGAATATAATATACTCTCGTGTATAGCGTATATCAAATTGATATAGATAACTTTGTTCTCATAAGCAATATTTTAGCTATTAAATGGAGGCACTATATAAATTATTTTGCTAAACCAACTATGATGTAAACCAACTTATCAAGATGAACTATCTTGAATAGAAAATCTGGAAATTATGCTCGAAATTAGATTACTGAGCAATTTACCTCGCAAGCACCGGCCAGGATGCAGGTTAATAATAATCGCACATGTAACCATATCATAGATGCATCATATGTGGTATACATGGCAGGCGAATGGGCCCATATTCACCTTTGATATTTTCAGAATTTATGAGATTCAACCCCAACTTTAGTTGGTCAATTAATTTAATGAGAACAAGTAATACAAGAGAATTCGTAAAGAACTTTCTAGTTCTGTAATATTTACCCATGTGAATTCTCTATTATTGTTGCACATCATACTTAAATTGATATGGCTAACCCGAATGGCAATTGAATAAATTATCAATATTGATAAGTTCATGTTTATACCATGACATGTGCAATTCTCAATAAACTCCAAGTTTATTATGATATGGATTTTTATATCAATTAACATCCACTTTATTGTGGCATTCTTTTGTTTGTGTAGTACAAACTGGAGAATAAAGCGGGTAGCTTTTCATATACAGATTATCCCGCTACAAGTTGTAGTAATAGAAGATATCAAATCTTTCCTTTATTTATTGTCTCAATATAATCAACCGCTTTCACATATACTTTGGAAACTGAATAAGTTTCTTTGAGACTTACTACAACATAATACCTTATTGGTAATCAATTGTGTTTCTCCAACATAGTAATAATTGGCTCTTCTAGAGCTCTCAATTAATTTTGTACTACCACAAATTCATCAACATCCATGTGGTGAATATCTCTTTTAAAGAGAAAGTTATACCATTATGGTCATGGTCAAAATTATATGCAAGATATGTTTCTTATATTATCGTTGTCCTTTAATAATCATATTTCCAAAATATTTTGGCGTACAATAGGTACGTGAGCAATGATCATTCATGCCATAATAATGACATTATTTTCATATATCATCTCAAACCTCCTTCTAGAGGTGATGTGGTATATTCACTACCACTAGCACGTTCATATTCTTCCAAGAATGAATATGTATTCATAAATCATATGTTGTCATATTCACACCATGAATGGATTATAATCATCTGTATGTGCTATATAAAATCTCATGTCAAATATTACTTTCATAAAGTGAAAGATTATTTTGAGAATCTTTATTATTCTCATTATCACAATGATGACGATTATAATTCCGTCTATTGCCACGTCCATATTCATTGATACCTTCACGGTAATAATTTTGTCTTCTTTCAGACTTATCACATACTGCTATCACATTCTCTGCGGGGATATGTAATTTTGTTATCCTTTTCAAGTACGTGAATGCGTCAGGCATTTGATTTGCTATTCTTTGCAAATGGATAATATTTTGCACCTCTTTTTCACAAATAGAGGTATGTGGATCAAGATGAGATAATGATGGATTTTTCCACAAAATTTCCCGTTTGGTTTCATCAACTTCTCCCCCTAATTTTGGGAAAAGTGTCTCATCGAATCGACAGTCTCCAAATCATGCAGTGCCCAAATCCCCTGTCAATGTTTCGAGGTAGCGAATAATGGAGGGCGATTCAAACCCAACATATATTCCTAACCTTCTTTACGGACCCATTTTGGTGCGGTATGGAGGTGCTACAGGCACATATACTGCGCATCCAAAAATTCTTAAATGG
This sequence comes from Nicotiana benthamiana, assembly GCA_034376525.1. NCBI lineage: Eukaryota > Viridiplantae > Streptophyta > Magnoliopsida > Solanales > Solanaceae > Nicotiana > Nicotiana benthamiana. The sequence goes on from CM067335.1 coordinate 14,512,305, forward strand.
GATATATTAGGTTCATGACCCAAAACTAATTGCAACGGGGAATATATGTGATAATTCGTTGGTCTGAGACGAACTAGCATTGCTGCATGCAAAATGGCGTGACCCCAAACCGAAGTGGGCAGCTCCGTTTTCATGAGTAATGGTCTTGCAATGAACTGCAGACGTTTAATTAAAGATTCTGCAAGACCATTTTGAGTGTGAACATGAGCTACAGGATGTTCCACTTTTTATCCCAATTGATAAGCAATAATCATTAAATGCTTGGAATGAAAACTCAGCAGCATTATCTAGTCTAATAGACTTAATTGGATTATCAGGAAATTGTGCTCGTAATCGAATTATTTGTGCCATTAATTTTGCAAACGCAAGGTTGCGTGATGACAATAGGCACACATGAGACCATCTAGAGGATGCGTCTATTAAGACCATAAAATATCTAAATGACCCACTAGGTGGGTGAATAGGTCCACAAATATCCCCTTGTATACGTTCCAAAAACGTAGGTGACTCAGTTTCAACCTTTGTTGGTGATGGTCTAATAATTAACTTGCCTTGATAACAAGAAGTGCAAGAAAATTCATTATTTAAAAGAATCTTTAGTTTCTTTAATGGATGCCCATATGAGTTTTTCTATGATCCGTCTCATCATAATTGATCCAGGATGTCCCAATCGATCATGCCAAAGTACAAAAGTATTGGAATCAGTAACCTTTTGGTTTACTGTGGAATGTGCCTCAATTGCACTAATTTTTGTCCAATAAAGGCCACAAGATAAAGATGGGAACTTCTCAATAACCCTCTTTTGGCCAGAGACATTCTTTGTAATGATGAGATATTCAAGATTATTCTCATCTATTGTCTCAATATGATATCCATTTTGAATGATATCTTAAAAACTCAACAAGTTCCTCTTAGACTTGGAGGAGAACATTGCATTCTTTATGATAAATATTGTTCCTTTAGGCAGAGTTATAATTGCTCTTCCGGAGCCTAAATTGTAGTAACATCTGCCTTACACATACTTAAATGAGAGAAATATTTCTTCTCTTTGAATATCGTATGTGTGGTACATGAATCAATTAAACAAATAATTTAAAATAATATACATAGTCATGCCTTAAGTACTGATTCAGTGACAACTTGCAATACATTCAAAGTTCAAACGTGTTCATGTATTGTTAATTGACACCAAATATAGTTCTAGACTTGTATATGTCTAAATGTGTTAATAAGAAACTATACAGTATTGCATACAATTTTGTAAAGTTTTAAGACAAATATGATTTTAGTTACAGCTTAGACAGTGCAACAATTTCATGTGAAAAAAAATAAATGTGCCATAATATAGACTACACAAATAAATGCCATGGGTACAAAAACTGTTGAACATACACAAGCACAATACTTATAATTGTAAGCAATATAGTAAGGAAACAATTTGTAGTATTATAGTACAATGTCTTTGAAAAACGCAAAAATCACTGTAGTATACATAGATAAGATTACGACACTAGTTACTCATTGTGTACAATATTTTGGTATATATACTATTTTTGTCTAACATTTAACAAAGTCTAATATTTTAATAAACAAATAAATTCTAGCTAGCACAGACATTGACTTATGAAATAATCATACTAAAGCATATAAATGGTATGTGTTATCTATATTCCATCCAATAATAATATTCCTAAAGAAAAATTAAAGTATCTCCAATCCAGTATCATATGGAGGGTCACGAAATTTCCCACGTCACCCCTACTTTCATCAAACATACAAGATAGCTTAAGGCAATTAATTGGTATTTGTTTCTTCGTCTCAAGTGCAGAACAGTTTCAACTATATCACATTAGAATATAGCATATTAATATTGCTTTGGCGATAACAGCACTTGACTCTCCCTTAGCATATTAAAATTCGAATAGACTCTTTAATAGGCTAACTCTCAGTTTACACACTTTATTATGCCATTATTATTATGCTACATAAAATAATATTAAAGTAACGATTCATACCTGAATCTTATAAAATTTTAAAAGATTTTCATGGTAGCAATTATATCTGCCGCCGTCAATACTCCCTATGCTCTTCATCTTAATTTTCTCAAAGAGATTCTTGAGATAGTAGAGCTTCGTGTTGATAACGTGTTATAAAATAATACAAGAACAAGAACAATATTGCAGAGCAAGGTAGGGAGAGGAGAATTCTTATTGATATTTTTGGGATGATTTACAATGGGGTAAGACCCCTCTATTTATAGGAAGAGAAAAGACTTAGCCTCAAAGTAAAACTCTTCTATAAAATAGACATTCACTCTAATTAGAGTTTCATTCTTAACAATTAGTAGCTTTTACTTATTTATAGTTGTATATGGAGAATGATTATTTAATGTGAAGTCTATTTAGGATATCATTAGAAAAGGTGGAAAAAGAATTACTTGAAGTTGGAATTATATAAAATTTAACTTTCGCATTCTCACAAATTTATAAGTATCATGTCTGAATTATATTTTGGGCGCATGTAGTCTCAAATTTTTCCTTCTCAAATATGAACTTCATAGTAAATCAAAAAATACATTATTCGTAGTTTCTTTTTAATTAAAACTAATATGTCTTTCCTTCATAACTTTAGTACATTTATTTGTAATATTTTATAAAATAAAATTAGTGTCCTTTTTTTGGTAAACAAGGAAAGCTTATGGTTTTTAAATTGAAATTGATCTTTCATTCGGTCACCGTAAATTAATATTAATCTAACTTGAGCAATGCTCATCTATAAAATCTTATAAACATAAAATAATAGAGCAAAATAAAGTCTAACTTAACGTGAAAAAGAAAAATAAGTATATACAAAACAGAGCAAATGGTTTTAAATTAAAATTATCTTTCATTTATATCAAGAAGTCATTAATTAGTACATTCTCTAAATATCCTTGAACCAATAAATGATCTACAAAAAAATAAGTGTATATACAAAGAGTAATTAATTTAAGAAAACCAGTACCTCATTTGAACTTCTTCTTTTTTTGGCAAACCACTAGGCAAGCACCTAGGGAAAGTTTTCATTAATAAAATTTAAAAAAAAATACAGCAAATAGGTAAAATAAAATAAGGGGGGAGCACCGGTATTGTTACCCATATAACAACAACCGGCGAAAACTTTACCTTATTAATCCTATTGAGGCCAATAAAAGCTTTCATTAACAAGCATGAAAAACGAAAGAAGTAGCAAGAAAACCATCTTGGAGCTCTCTTTTCTCCAATTTTGTAACAATTTGAATTGGTAGATTAAGGTCTTCGTCCATAATTTTCCTCAATGGGACTTCAAACTTCATGCTTTGTTCCTCAATCGATTAGCCTTTGAGATAATAGTTTGAGTCACATGTTTTTTTTTGCATTTTTCATTGGAGGTCTTCTTATGTTTAAGTCTTCAACCATCCTGTCGTCCCAACTTCTATCCCTTTCACGAGATTTCTTACTTGTTTTACTATGCATTGGTGACAAATCACCTTTTCTTGACGCGTCTGCCCGGCATTGCTTTAGAATATCCTCTTCCTCCCCTTCTTCATATATATGTCTTTCTGCCCTCGCATCCAGAAGTTTATGGGAAGGTTGCAACATTACATCCGACATTTTCGTATCCTGCAAAGTAGTGATTGATTTTATTGGTACAATCTGATTCTGGGCAGATGTTGGCAGTGATGTTGCGATGCGAACAGCAGCTGTTGACTCGCCTGATTTTGAAATATTTCGTGGAACAAATACTGGAGCATTATGGTTCAAGATGTTGTTTGAGTTTGCTGCAATTTTCATATTTGCAGGACCATTGATTGTCACTAATTTCCTTAGAAATTCTGGCTTGAATTGATCATCAATGTCCTCTCCTTCACTGTCATCGTCAAACTCTTGGTCATCTTCTGAAGATGAATAACCAGCAAGTCCTTCTCCCCAGCCCTCGTCATCGTCAAATTCTCTTTGGTCTTTCCACAGTTTCAATTTAATGACCATGTCCCTCATGTTAACAAATACTGGTTTGTTATTTCCAGTGGAGGTTGGTGGTTTTTCTATTATCTTTGAAAGTTGTTTCGACATGAGTAGAGGGGGAAGGTATGATTGGAGAAATCTGAACATTGGCCATCTGCATATTTTGTCCAGTGAAGATTGCACGTCCTTGGACCATGTCCCTCATGTTAACAAATACTGGTTTGTTATTTCCAGTGGAGGTTGGTGGTTTTCCATAATCTTTGAAAGTTGTTTCGACATGAGTAGAGGGGGAAGGTATGATTGGAGAAATCTGAACATTGGCCATCTGCCTATTTTGTCCAGTGAAGATTGCATCCTCATTATTGACTTTTGAAAGTGCAACAAATGATTTTGGAGTTATATGTAAAGCTGGACTCTTATCTGCACTGTGAGTTTGTAATTTGGATTTTGAAATTGCTTTTCTGTTGGACAAAGATGAGCAGTTATTTACAGACTGTTGAGCAGCTGCACTTGTCTGTTGTGTAACAGCAGGAGGATGTGAATCAAAACGACGTTGTAGACTTCATTAGAAACTGCTTCTGTTGTATCTATCAAAAAGGTCACAATGCCTTGTTGATCTACACTAACTGGTACATTATCCTCCTCTGTTAGTAGGTGCTGCACATTGCAGCTGAGATGCTGTCCTTTGTGAGTTTCCTCTTTTCTGGTATGCTCAGAAGTAACCAAAAGTGCTGCTTTATTCAACTCATTGCAATGCTGTTGTCCAGAATTTTTTGAATCATCAAATAAATTTCTTACTGTCGACTTTTTCCCTGATTGAACTATTAAAGCAGTAGGATCTGAAGAAGATCCGATGTTATCTGAAACATCCACATGAGCATTTGCTTGACTAAACTGTATTATGTTTTTATTGATAGAATTCTGCAAAAAGTGATGCTGCTCAATCAGCATGTCTTCATGTATTTTTGTGTTGTCGGACTCTAGTATCTTAGAAGGAACAGAAAGTTGCAAATTAGATATCATCTTTTCAGTCACAACAGTAGAAGGCAAAATCATTAGAGCATTATAATCCATTTTACAAAACTGGGCAGAATCACCCAGGCCTTGTGAGAGATTCTGCAGGAGTAACATTTGAAGCAGATAAGGATTGAGCTGCATCAATAAGGTACTCCCTGGCCTCACCTTCTAGATGTTGCTCATTGCACCATTGATTCTGATCTTTGTGAGTATCACCTGTTTTAGTATGCTCAGAAGTAACCAAAACTGATTTTGAATTCAGATGCACTGCCTCTCCCTCCAAAAAATCCACCTGCCCAGCCTGTATGCTAGAAGAGATACTATCTGCAGCCTGTATACTAGAAGAGATACTATCTGCAGTAGACTGCATTGCCCCATCATTGGAAACAGGTACATCTCTAGAAGGCTTAGGAGTTCCTTTTTCCAACTTTAATTCCTCTTACATCATCTCAACTTGAACTGTTGCATGTGTTGCATCATCACCCCCAGATATAGCTCGATCAGCAAGACTTTGTAAAAGAAGTGTAGAATGCAGCTTTGGATCACAATGATCATCCACCTCTTCATTGTGCCCAGTCATATTAATGTCATCCAATGCTAGAGTTGGATGAACATCATGTTGGACATGTACCTCTTCTACTGGTAGCTGCTGAAAATTATACCTGTATTGTTGTCCTTTGGGTAGTTCAGCTGTATTGTGATGGGTAGAATTAACCAAAACTGATGCTTTACTCAATTCATTGCTTTCTTGTTGCACATGTGATTTTGAAGCAGCAGGTAAAATTGATACTGTAGACCTGTCAGCTGGTTGAATTGACAACAATGTAGAATCTGTAACTGCTTTGAAAGTATCTGAAGCCTCCAACTTTGTACCAATTGCTTGATCAACCAGAATAGAGTTCTGCAACATGTGTTTCTGGTCGATGAAACTATGTTCGTTCCTTTTTGCATTGTCATGTGCTGTCACAAAAGATAAATTTAACATCTCCTTTTGAGTTACAACATTGAAGGGCAGCTTCAATGTAACAGCAGATGGCATTATACAAGGCTGGGCAATCTTAGCATTTGGGCTCAGAAGAGTTTCTGCAGCTGTAACATTTGAAACAGAAGCAGTATTAGTAATCACAGCACTCCTAGCCATTTCATATTGATCAGAGTCTCTCCTATCATTCATAGTAGGTTGTGTAGTGTCAGCAGTCATTTTCATAACATCCTTTACCATACAAGATTGTGCTGCAGAATCAGTTGGATCAACAGTTTCCGTCACTTCTGCATTTTTTTCACAGTCACTCCCTCAACACTTTGTAAAGTCTGCTGTGAGAGTTTTGATACTTCAACTCCCGAATTACCATCTTTTTCTTGTAAATCCTTAGCACCTTGTCTAGATCTTTTAGCATTTAAATAATCCCTTGCATCCCCTTGTAATTTGCCTAATACATCGACATCGGAACCAAGTAGATCACTGCCCAACTTTTCCTCTGCCAACACCTCTGCTCTAATTTTTCCTTTTTTAATTCTGCACGCCTTCTCATCATGACCTTGATGCTTGCAATAAGCACAATACATAGGCAGGTTGTCGAAGACTATTTCTTGATGAAAGTCGACAGCTTTACCTGAAACTCTATCTAAAATTTCAAGCTTGACCTTTTTAGGATGTTTATCTAAAAGATAAACTATAATCTTAACTCTTTCCGCGCTAGGTCTCGTTCTATCTGAGTTGCCTTGTCCACAGCCAGAGGTTTTCCCACAGCTGAGGCAATAGACAATAACGACCTCTTAGCAAAAAATTTGGTGGCAGACCTGGAAGAGAAATTCACACGACTGACATCGACGTTTCCTCAATCAGATTGAATTCTAAAGACCATGGGAATGTTCTAAAGAAATATTCGTTGCCTTTGGATTTATGATATCCAGTCGACCTTGAAAGGAAATTAACATAATCATTGAAGAGATCAAACCTGATTAACAGATGACGAAACTCCAACTGCCCAATGTTACAATGACATTGAACATCAAATTGCGACGAAATATTCTTCGCACTTCCGATAGATCAGGTCTGCCATAAGAAAATTTTAAAACAGCTGCCTGATGCAAACCTTCTTCCCTAATGAAGTTGTTAACCTCTTCCTTAATGAATTGAATTATAGGTTTACCATGGTCGTTGATAACTGGACATAGCTCAATTTTTTATGGAGCTGACTGTTTAGCTTGAATAGTTGAAGCATATGATTGCTTAGTGTATTCTTTTGGAACAGATTTTAGAACGTTGCAAACCTCTCCCACATCCAGATGCTGGGGAGAGGGCGAAGCATCCGCGGTCGCGTTTTACTTCACAAAAGATCCTCCATATGCACGCTATGAAGCTGCTACAGAAATGCAGAAAAATTGAAATGAACTGTCGAAGCAACAGTTCCTTGAAAGAATTTATTACAATCTGGTCTTGCTTGTAATATCAAACGCTATCCAAATAAATCAAACTATGATCAATCCATAAACTTCATATCATAAAAGCGAAACTTGAAAGTTTGCTGAATTCGAATCTACAGTGAGCTCGATCACTAAATTCAAGAGCTGTGGCGATTGGTTTATTTTTTGTGGATAAAAATCGAAAGGCAACTCACCACAAGAGGGGGCTTGATGATCGACTAATTTCAAGATGAAAACTGACGGAATTGTGCCTGATGAATAATAACGAATTTACTATTTACCCTTCTTCCTAGAGAGAAGGAAGAGTTAGGTTGTGTTTTTACTTCATCTGAACTTGTGCTTCTGTTCCGCCGAATTTTTCTACTTGTGGGTCCCATTTACCCTTTTACATTTGAGACCTCTCTGATTTTCATTGCATTTGTTTGAATTCTCCTATAAAAACTCATGGGCCCCATTACAGCTTTAATACTATATTCCCGCTGCATGGTGTCTTTTTAAAGTGATCAAATCATTTATTTGTCAAATAATTAACAAATCATTTTGCAAATCTTTTACAATTATGTTTAGTAATTTCACTTCTAAAGAGTCTTTATATGGTGACAGTAGCAAATGCTTGGTAAATAAAATTTAAGAAAAGAAATTAAGTATATTAGATATGTTTACCAGCTTATCTATCTATATAGAATAGGAGAGGCAAATTCATATTATTGTGATAAGTGTTAAAATAAAAAATGAACATGTGACTAATTTTAGGACAATTCTCCAACTAATTTGGAGGTTTAGAAATAATTTAAAATTTTGCTAAGTCAATTTACATTTGAGTCTCATGTTTAAAAAAATTGTTTTTTCCACTTTTTAAAAGAAGTACACTACGTTTGAAACTTCCAATTTATTTAAAAAAAATATAAAGGATCCATTTTTTTCAGATTCAAACTTTCAGAAAATTTTAAATTTTTTAAAAAAGTAACTGAATTTTACGTGGGCACATTATAAGAAACCAACTTCTCCTATAAACCGTTCAATATTCTCTTGCTCTTGCTTAATTATCAGTTCAGTTTCATCCATGGCAAAAAAATAGGAACAAAAATATTATTTGGGGAAAAAATCTCATACAAACTGCTTTTGTTAATAAAAATGCCAGTTAATTTTCTTTATAAATATGTTGAGATATTGGCTATGATGATACACTATTCTGAGCCTAATAATTGGTCATTTCCTTAATTGTGGCTACTTCTGTAATTCCTTTATTCTTTTGTATTCTTTTGTAAAATAGGCTATGTGTGCAAATAGGTTGTATTTGTAAATAGGCTATTCTTGTAATGAGTATATCTGATATATACTCTCTCTCTTGTAATGAGTATATCTGATATATACTCTCTCTCTTAACTCGACCCTTCAGAGGGGTCATTTTGGTTCTTTTGGAACTGAGTCTTCTTCGAGACTCTTCTATTCTCTCCTCCTTCTCTCTACTTTCTCTCTCTAAATTTTCTCCGATTCTCTGCATGTTTTCATGGTATCAGAGCCGGTACAATGATCCGGTGATGTTTATCGTGTGAATCAATAGTTCATCTGAACTATTTTTTAACAAAATTTGAGATTTTTCTGAGATCGAAAAGATCGATGATGGTTTCAACCATGTTAGGGTTCTTCGGTCCATTTATCTTCACGATCTACGTTTGTTCCTTCTGTATTGAACGGTTCAATCGTTTATTGTGAGTCTTTCGGAGATTTTGCGGTGAGTTTCAACCTCTAGGGTTTTCTGGTGGTCAAATCGAGTGTTTGATTACCATCCGGTGGTTTGATACTTACTTTGCTGAAATTTTGGTCATCATCGGTGGTGCTGTGACATCTTTATCAACGTTTGTGGTAAAATTTTGACGGTTTCACTACCTAGGGTTTTGTCTATTGTTAAAGGCCGATCTTCCGGTTGCGAAGAAGGACGGTAACCTCGTTCCTATTCTCTGGTTGTGATTCCTTGTTTGTATATATGATTGTCCATTTGTGAATAAATCATTTAACTTGAGAATATTGAGTGTGTAGACTGTCAATATTGTTTGGTGATATTGTGTTTTCAAAAGATTTGATTCATTTGTTGAGCATGGCTGCTAACATGAATGCTGGTAGTTCTGGTGCTAACTCCGGTCCTATTGACCCTTCCAATCCATTATTTGTGCATTCTTCTGATGTTCCTGGTGCATCTTTAGTCCCCACTCCTTTTTCAGGAAGTGGTTATGGAGGATGGAAGCGTAAAATGACTATGGCTTTATCTGCTAAAAATAAAATTTGTTTCATTGATGGTTCCTTTTCCAGACCTAGTAATAATGTGAGTTTGCAAAGGTTGTGGGATAGATGTAACATGCTTGTTATGTCATGGTTAACCTCTTCTGTGTCATCTCAAATAGCTGACAGTGTTCAATACTCTGACACTGCACGAAGCATGTGGTCTCAACTTGAGAAGAGATATGGTACTCCTAACAAAACCAAAATTTTTGAATTAAAGCGAGAACTCTCCCAAACTTCCCAGGGTTCCCTTGATGTAGCCTCATACTTTAATAAACTCAAGAGTTTGTGGGATGAATTAGGGACAATGGTCCCAAACCATGGGCAGAAGTGCACCTGTGCTGCTAAGAATGGTATCATTGAGGAAGATGATGAGAACAAGATTTATCAGTTCCTTATGGGACTAAATGAGACATATTTGGGTGTAAGAAGCAATTTGTTAATGATGCAACACTTTCCTTCCCTTGACAGTGTCTATAATATTGTGTTGAATGATGAAAAGCAAAGACAGGTCAAGTCCATTTCCCATATGAGCCCAGACTCAATGTCTTTTAATGCTCACACTGATAGGCCCCCTGCTGGGTCCAACCAAGGGAAATTGTCTGGCTTTAATTTCAGACCTAAAGTCAATTTTGAACAAAACAGAGGAAACTTATTTTGCAGATATTGCAAGAAGTCTGGACACTTAATTGATAAGTGTTTCAAACTCCATGGTTTTCCTCAAAGCAATTCTTACATCAAGGGAAGGAAATCTGCTGCTCATCTTTCCACTAGTACTGATTGTGTATCTGTTGATTCAAGAATTTCAGGTGTGTCTGCTCCTCTAGGGGATCCTGTTGCCAGTCAACCTGTGATACCAGGGTTGAGCAGACAACAATGTGATCAGATTGTGAGCTTGATTCAACAAACACTTTCAACCAGTGATCAAACTTCTTCTTCCATGAGTTCTGCTAATTTTGCTGGTACTTTAATGTCTGAGAGTCTTGTTTCTGATTCCAAGTTATGCATGCTTACACACATAAATTCTGCTACCTGGATCATTGATTCAGGAGCTTCCAATCATATGACTTATGATAAAAATTTATTGTTTGACATTATACCCCTAACTGTGCCTTACCTTGTTTCACTTCCTAATGGATATAAAGTCAAAGTTACTTGTACAGGATCATTTGCATTAACTCCTTACCTCATTCTTCATAATGTACTTCTAGTCCCTTCTTTCAAACATAATTTGATCTCTGTTCATAAGTTGATGAAACAATTGAATTGTTTAGTCTTGTTTACACCAACCTCATGCCTTCTTTACCTGTTACAGGACCTTTCTCTGAAGAGGCTTCTGGATCTTGGTAAAGAGGAGGCTGGCTTGTACAAGTACTCTTGGTCACCCTCTTCCTCTTCTGCCTCTTCCAAGCCTTCTTCTCTTGAGCATAGTGACTCAGATGTTTGTAATGATGACATTGTTTCTGATAACAAACATTCTAGCTCAGTTATTCAATCTTCTAGTTGTAATAATGCTGTTCCTGATGATATGAACTATATTTGGCATTTGAGATTAGCACATACATCTTTTGCTAATATGAAACATGTTTCTAATTTGCCTTTTTCTATTGCTGCTAAACAACCTTTTCCTTGCTCAATTTGCCCTATGTCTAAACAAACCAGATTGCCCTTTCCTGACAGTAGCATTAGCACTACCAAACCATTCCAACTTATTCATGTGGATACTTGGGGTCCTTACCATACCCCTACATCTCTTGGTAGCAAGTATTTCCTCACCATAGTTGATGATTTTTCTAGAGCTACCTGGACACATCTAATGGGTTCTAAAAGTAATGCATTCCCTCTACTACAATCCTTCATTTCCTATGTTCAAACTCAATTCAATTCCCTGGTCAAAGTTGTCAGAAGTGATAATGCCCTGGAACTGGGTTCCAGTGCTGAAGGGATTTCCTATTTTAGTAAACTTGGGATTGTGCATCAAACAACTTGTCCCCATTCCCCTCAACAGAATGGGGTTGTTGAGAGAAAGCACAGGTCTTTACTTGAAACTTGTAGAGCACTTCTCTTTCAGTCTGGTTTGCCTATTTCTTTTTGGGGTGATTGTCTGTTAACTGCAACATATATCATTAATAGACTGCCATCCAGGGTGCTTCATTACAAATCTCCTCATGAATTATTACATGGTTCTCCCCCTTCCTATTCTCATCTGAGAGTTTTTGGCTGTTTGGCTTATGCTGCTGTACCTATCCCTCATAGGGATAAGCTGAAATCCAGAGCTCATTCCTGTGTTTTCCTTGGTTATCCCTTTGGTAAGAAAGGTTATAAACTTTATGACTTAAATTCCAAGAAATGCTTTATTTCTAGAGATGTTGTTTTTCATGAAACTCACTTTCCATTCAAGTCTCCTCCTCCCTCTTCTCCTTCTCCTCCACCTGTTCCATTTTCTGATGACATTCTCCCTCAACCTTTCACCCTACCATCTTCCCATGAATCTTCCCCTTCTTCTTCTCCTCACCCTTCTCCTGATTCTCCAGTGTCTATTCCTTCTCCTATTTTCAGTCATGACATCTCCCCTCCTACATTGCCTGTCTCCCAGCCTGTTTCCTTGCCCAGAAAATCCACCAGATCACATCTCCCTCCTTCTTACCTCAAAGACTATGTTTGTCAAATTCCAGCCTTTTCTGGCTCCTCTTCTTCTCACTTGGAATCTGAACCTATGTTTTACTCTCAAGCTGCCTCTGTACCAGCTTGGCAGGATGCTATGAGGAAGGAATTTGATGCATTGGATGCTAACCACACTTGGGACATTGTGCCTCTTCCTCCAGGTAAGAAACCTATTGGCTGTAAGTGGGTTTACAAGATCAAATATAAATCTGATGGCTCTATTGAAAGATACAAAGCCAGGTTGGTTATTAGGGGTGACACACAGGTTGAAGGTGTGGACTTTACAGACACTTTTTCTCCTGTTGTCAAAATGACTTCAGTCAAGTGTCTCATTGCAGTGGCTGTTAAAAATCACTGGCCATTGTTCCAACTGGATGTTAACAATGCCTTTCTTCATGGTGATTTGGATGAGGAAGTGTATATGAAACTTCCTCCAGGTTTGGTGGTGTCTGATCCTTCTTCTACTTCTTCTTCTACTACTTCTTCTTCTTCTTCTTCTTCTTCTCTTCCTCTGGTCTGTAAACTAAAGAAGTCTTTGTATGGGCTCAGGCAGGCCTCCAGGCAGTGGTATGCTAAGCTGTCCTCTGCCCTTCATTCTCGAGGTTACAGGCATTCTTTAAATGATTATTCACTGTTCTTGAAAGGTAATCCTGATTCCCTTGTTGTGGTGGCTGTGTATGTGGATGATATAATTGTTACTGGGGTTGACTGTGATGAGATTGCAGGCTTAAAAGCCTTCTTGGATGATACTTTCAAGATAAAGGATTTAGGGTCATTGCATTATTTCTTGGGTCTTGAGGTTAAACAAATCCCTGGTGGGATTCATCTGAATCAGCATAAATATGTTCATGATTTGTTGCATCATTTCGACTGTGTATCTGTTTCCCCTGTTGTATCCCCTCTGGACATTTCTTTAAAATTACATGCTGATTCTGGTGATCTTTTACCCGCTCCTGATCAGTTCAGGAGTCTTGTTGGCAAATTATTGTTTTTAACCCATACTCGACCTGATATATGCTTTGCCGTGCAACATCTGAGTCAGTATCTCAAATCCCCAAGGGTTCCCCATATGTCTGCTGCTTTGCATGTTTTGAGGTATCTTAAGGGCACTTCCTCTTTGGGTCTATTTTACTCTGATGCTGCTGACTTCTCTTTGTCTGGGTACTCTGATAGTGATTGGGCAGCTTGTCCCGACACTCGTCGCTCTGTTACTGGTTTTTGTGTATTGTTGGGTGGCAGCCTGGTAAGTTGGAAGTCGAAGAAACAACCTGTTGTCTCTCTTTCTTCAGCTGAAGCTGAGTATAGGGCTTTAAGCAAAGTTACTGCTGAACTCACTTGGTTATCTCGTCTGCTTACTGATCTTGGGGTATCTGTTTCCTCTCCTATTTCTGTGTTTTGTGATAGTCAAGCTGCTGTTCACATTGCTAATAATCCAGTTTTCCATGAGCGTACTAAGCATATTGAGGTGGATTGTCATTACGTTCGTACTTTGATACGCAATGGTTTTCTCACACTTTCTCATGTTTCCACTTCTCAACAGTTGGCTGATCCGTTGACGAAACCTTTATCCGGGACTGCTCTTTCTCCTATTTTGTCCAAGTTAAAGGTGGTTTCCCCCTCTTCAACTTGAGGGGGGGTGTTGAGATATTGGCTATGATGATACACTATTCTGAGCCTAATAATTGGTCATTTCCTTAATTGTGGCTACTTCTGTAATTCCTTTATTCTTTTGTATTCTTTTGTAAAATAGGCTATGTGTGCAAATAGGTTGTATTTGTAAATAGGCTATTCTTGTAATGAGTATATCTGATATATACTCTCTCTCTTGTAATGAGTATATCTGATATATACTCTCTCTCTTAACTCGACCCTTCAGAGGGGTCATTTTGGTTCTTTTGGAACTGAGTCTTCTTCGAGACTCTTCTATTCTCTCCTCCTTCTCTCTACTTTCTCTCTCTAAATTTTCTCCGATTCTCTGCATGTTTTCAAAATAAGCAAAACGTAAGAAGTATTCTATTAGCCCTATGTTTGGGAAAAAATCTCCTAAAAATCCAATATTCTACTTTTGTGAACTAAAAAATTCAGTTTTTTTTTAAAAAACAACTAACCATATATCATGTGAACGTGAGTACACGTTATTTTAGTTCATTGTTATTTAAAATTTTCAGATTTAGAATGTAAACTGATTCTATGGAATTCGTTAGTATTCTCTCTCTCTCTCTATTCTATATAGATTTTGCTTCGTCTGACTCATTGTTTTGGTATTTCTGTTTTAATTTGCAGAAGAAGAGCAAGAAGAATGGAGGAGGAGAAAAGAAGAGCGGAGAACTTCAGAAGAAGGAAGGAGGAGGAAAACTCAACTTTGGTTCTGAAATTAGATTCATTGTGAAGGTTGTGTCCCCAAAGTTGTGAACGCCATTCGAAGTTTCCAAGGTAATTATCTATAATGACGTACTTTTCCGCTAAATTTAAAAAAGAAAATACACATTTTTCAAAAATTTGTGTTTGCTATTTTTTGTTTTACTTCGTTTTTTGTAGTGCTCTGTTTCACTGTTTTTGCATTTGACTTTAATTGTACACAAATTGACAGTTATGATTTTTTTCACTTATTTGTGCATTGTGTTTCTAAATTGAAAAAGGTGTGGAGAAAGTTATGTGCGATGCCGATTCGAAAAAGTTTAACGGTAATCGGAAAAGTTGATCCGATGATGCAGAGAGAAAAAGTGGGGCAGAAAACACACAAGCATGTTGAACTGGTTTCGCCGGTACCAAAGGACGGCAAGGGAAAAGATGGCGGCAACGGCGGTGGCGGAGCCGAAGAAAAGAAAAAGCGAAACAAGGAAAATAAGGATCCAAAGAAAAACAAAGGAGGAGGAGGAGAAGACAACAAGAAAACTAAGGAAATATTCTTCCCCTTTTCTAAATTATCCCTTGATGTAGTTACACAAAGTTGATGCGTGACAGCTGCTACACAGAGTAGGCGAGATGTTTAAAGATACACAGTAAATCGTTAATAAGCACCAAATAAAAATAGAAAGAGCACAAAATATTCTATATCTCATTTAGTTAATTAAGATAAAAAAGGGGTCATACAATCTTCTAAAAAAATAAATGTGCAGCAGTACATTAATAATATATGGTAACTATAAATGACTGAAAAATATAACCGTTTTGAAGCAGGCTAGCATGTCCTCGTAGTTTGTTTTGGAAATCCTCCTTTGTTCCAAGATGGTGTTCCCTGCTCTAAGCTACCTACAATGGGATCTTGAAGAATCTTATGTTTTCCATAATCTTGTTTTCTCATACGTCGTGATAGTAACGATGCTTATCTTCTATGAGCAGATATTTGGTTATACGTATCTCGTCGTTTAAGTTGCATTGCAGCCTTCCTTTTTTCTGCATCTGCACGTTTGTTTGTATTCATAGACTCCATCAGCTACGCAAGTTCAAGTCCCTCTTTTCTTACCTGTACAAATTTTAAGTTGCGGGCTCTACATAATATGTCTAAAAAAGATGTAAAAGATTAATGATATTACAAATGTAATTGTAGCGCACAAGATAAATGTTTAAACTGTAGGTTATCATGAAACCAATGAATGTCTTCCATTTTCACAATCTAAAGTAATTGCATTAGAATATATTTTGGCACCATCAATTTATAGCATTTGTCATAATCAATGCTGAGAAACACTTATTGTAACTAAAGGCCAAAGCTTACATCACCACATTTCAGCTGAGTGAAAAGATACTAAAAAACAAATAGCATGCCCAAACAATCCAACAACACGCACATTTATTTAAAATAATGACATCTCCAACTGAGCAGAACAGTAAAAAATTGACATTCATCAAAAGAGTAATTTTTCTTGTGTCTTTTTGTATACTTTTTTCAGCACATTGTATCTCTGTATAGTCGTTGTTCTAGGAGCACCTACAACTTGAACTGTTGAGTGTGGAAAAGGGAAAATAAGAACAATATTGTTTCCATTGAAGGATAAACTGAGATTTTTGTTAATGTTTACTTCTAAATTTTAGTATCCATGTACATTTAAATATACTCTTAGTTGTTAACACTATGCAGTAACTTAAACAAAAAAAAAACACGTAATGTGCAGTAGCTCATGTAACACCTACTTTAAGCCAAACTTGATACTGTAGTTTGCATATTTCTTCTTAGTTGCGGATGACATAAAATCATAAGAAAGCAATTCAGCACAACAATAATCAGTCCAAAAGAAAAAAGAGAGGGTGTGCTAATAAATTATCCAATATGGATAATTGAACAGTCATGAGGAAAAAGCACAAAGCAAACAGATCCTCAAGAAATATAGATAAAACAAGAAAACTTTAAAAATATTTGAAGAGGCAGATGTGAAGAACCAATACTCATAACTTGTAATAGACGTTTACTTCCGTAATCTGTGACTATTCGTAACTTTAAGAAGTAAAAATCAACTATACAGTTGTGAGGTATCTATGTGCCTTTTTTGTTGTCTTTGGCTTTATGTTAAATGGTGGAAGCAAAGAAAGAATAAGAAATATTCAGAATATCAAAACCAACTAAAATTTTGGATTGGCCACCCCATTTGTGGAGATGTGCGACCAAGGGCAGCTAAAAAAAGCCATATACTCGTAATTTTGTAAGCAATACAACGTCAGACGAATGAACCAATCTTCACTTATAACTGGCTAGACCAACAGTTGCCAACTTGGTAGGGCAACTTGTACGTCAAAGTCCAATCAAATATGTCATCTATTTTCTGGAGTTCTGTCCCGTTAAAAATTTTCAGTTGCCTAATTCACATTGTAGTTGCATTAACATAGGGAAAGATCAAGCATATCCAAATAGACTAAGACGAATCTCTATATTGAACTTCTTTTTCTATATGCAGATAACGCTCTATACTAACTAAATAAGCTCTTTTCTCCCTAAGAATTCCTACTTAACTAATAAGTTGCTTGCTTTCATCGTCTATTCATCCCTTACCTTTTAACATTGAACATTTGTTGTTTCCCTTTCTGTATATTTCTTATTCTTCCCTTAGAATGAAAATCCATCTTTTATGCTTTTTCCGAGGGAGGCCTAAGAGATATTGAGGAGAGGTGATTATGCATGACATGGCTAGAATGCGGGTTTCTGAGGACATGACCCTTGATATGAAAGTCTGGAGGTCTAGTATCAGGGTTGTAGGATAGGGGCCCCTAGAGTTTTTCGTACTCCTCACCCGGGGTTACTATATGATATTATTGCATGCTATTTTCTTTATGGTTCTTATGTTTAGATAATTATTTACGCTATTTCTGCTGAAGTTACTAATGGTCTTTTGTTTTTGTTTTTGTTTTTGTTGTTCCTTTCCTTCACTGAGCCGAGAGTCGATTGGAAACAGCCTCTCTGCCCTTTCGGGTAGGGGTAAGGCACGTCTACATATTACCCTCCCCAGGCCCCACTTTGTGGGACTATACTGGGTAGTTGTTGTTGTTAATAGTGAATTGTAGCATATACCATGTATACCAGAGAATTCCTCCTATGTGGTGCACAAAAAATCTTATTTACTCATAAAAATGAGTGTAATTTTAAATTCATATTGCATATCAAACAGGTGTATTCTTTTTGGGTTACATGGTCCACCAAAAGTTTCGAACTCCGAATTGCAAACCCACGGCTACAATGTGATGCAAGAGAGAAGCTTTTCACCTACAATTTGGCATGATATTGAGCAATTCTAAAAATTGGAATGGTTACACAGAAGCTTCACAGAGTAATAGAGCGTTGTCCTACCAGTAACATCCTGAAGGCTTTCCCTATTTATTGTCTAGTTGAAAGTTGTCTAAGAAATTTATCAGACGTGGATCTAATGTATCAGTCATGGGTTAATTTAAGCCAACAACTGTGCCTCGAAGACTGTATTAGTATTTCTTTAAAAAGCCACTAAATAAATATAAATATTAAATCATAAACACAGTAAATCAACTCCTGAATCCCCAAATTGAACACTCGCGCTGTTTGGATCTCGGCTAATTTGAATTTTCTATATTAATGTAACCAATTGCATGCCATAAATCAACAGTAAATCCAAGAGCAAAACCCAAAATGACTCATTAACAACGTCGTCGATTTTCAAGGCAATTAGAAAAATAGGGAAGCAGAAGACACCCTAACATGACTTACTCTATACTAACTGGGTTTTTCTAGCTTTTTAGTAAATCAAAGAAATAATTTTATTCCCAAAATAACTTTGTAGTTATCAAAACCACCATCAATAGCGAATCAGCCCGTGGCCAGCCATAACTGTCACCTCCGTCAACAACTATGATAAAATCAGAAGAAGAAAACTTGAGGTAATACAAACTGAACTCACCAAGAGACAAAACGGAAATCAGCAATACCGGAAAAGTCGAAGAACCACCGCGAAAATAGAGAGAGATGAAAGAGAGTGTGAAGTTGAATCAAGCTTTCAGGAGAAAAATCATAAATCTTTCCAGTATCCGCAGTTTACCCAAAATCCAATGTAGCACGTGGTGGTCTCTCAGGCATCACACCAAGCATACGTAGGGCTTTGATGTTAATCATTCCCTCAAAGATAATTATACCCTAAAATGATAAGCTTATACCCTCAATAAAGTCAGGCAAGCGTGTTGACCTGGCGTGTGCTTATTCTCCCTTATTAATAGAGAGAACTAGCATGGGCCCAACAATACTATGCTTACTTTGTGCTAATTAGTTGCTTATTCTCCCTTATTAATAGAGAGAACTAGCATGGGCCCAACAATACTATGCTTACTTTGTGCTAATTAGTATGTGTTGTTATAAAATAATACAAGAACAAGAATAATATTGCAGAGAGAATAGGGAGAGGAGTATTATTATTGATACTTTGGGATGATTTATAATGGGGTAAGACCCCTCTATTTATAGGAAGAGAAAAGATTTAGCCTCAAAGTAAAACTCTTCTATAAGATAGACATTCACCCTAATTAGAGTTCTATTCTTAACACTCCCCCTTGAATGTCTACTCAATAAATAATGTGCCTCGTTAAAACCTTAACTGAAATAAAACCCAATGGGGAAAAAAAATTCTAGAAAAGGAAAAAGAGTACACATATTTACAAATGCGCCTATTGGTTGCCTCGTTAAAAACCTTACAAGGAAAACCCAGTGGGACAAAATCGTGTATGGGAAAAAGAGTGCAACGCGCATTAATTCCCCCTGAAGAGAGCATCAATTCACATCCTTGAGTCTTCGCATCCCAATCTTGTGCACTAGCTTCAAGAGATCGTTAGTAGAGATTTGATAAATAAATCATCCATATTAACTATAATGAATATTTGCACCTTGAAATCATAACTCGTGATAGATATGAATGTCTTCACAAATATCGTGGAATGGTTCTTCAATATTTCCATAGAGATATCCTCTCCATCACATTATCATAGTTATAGCAAGATATATTTGTGCATAAATTGCATTAAGGAAGTGGTACCTCAAGATCAAGAATTGTAGATTCTTCAAGCAACTTAAATCCTTCATGGGTTGTCATATAAGTTAAGTCATATAAGTCATATAATAGACTTTAGATGCATATCAAGTTTTTCATGTCATGCTAAATAAATAAGATATCGAAAACTGATTACACATACCATTGACTTTATACTTTCAAGTATTCGAACTACATGTCCAAAACTACATGTCTTTCATATGGAATCAATTCTACTTGAATTGTATCTCTTCCATTTGGCCAATATTTTTGTTTGTATTCGACAAACTTAAGATCCTCATCGATATTTAGCGCTATCATAGATGTCGTCGACGAACATTTTATATCGGTTCCAGTAAATTTTCATAAAGACATAACATGGAGATCTCTTCATTCATATATTCAGGTACCTGAATCTCTCATGAGATTTTATGAAGTGTTATGTCATGTGATCTTCTAGATCACTTGCCTCCTTATTATGATCACTTTGATCATTTGCTCATCTTCTTTATTAAGAAGTTATTTTGAAACCGATTTGTCTATACGCTTTAAGCGTATCAAAGACTTTGTCCTTCTAGAACTTAATATGAGCATTTGCAATGAGAATATAGATACTTTCTTTGGGTCAGCAAATGCGTATGGCATGCTTTGCAATATATTGCAATTGAATTATCTTTTTATGAACTTCAGGTTCATATTATGATATTCGAGGATCTATATATACAAATGATAATTCATCCCATGTAACCTTTTCTCAAGTGTTTATCATGTCTCCCCCTCATGTTAGGAAAACTAACTTGTTTCCTCAACTCTGGGAAATCATCTTTGTGTATTATCATGTTAATATACACAGCACATCAATAATAATAAGATGAAATTATTTGGTTCCTGACCCTGAACCACTTGTGAGGGGAGAATATAATATACTCTCGTATATAACGTATATCAAATTGATATAGATAACTTTGTTCTCATAAGCAATAATTTAGCTATTAAATGGAGGCACTCAATAAATTATTTTGCTAAACCAACTATGATGTAAACCAACTTATCAAGATGAACTATCTTGAATAGAAAATCTGGAGATTATGCTCGAAATTAGATTACTGAGCAATTTACCTCGCAAGCACCGGCCAGGCTGCAGGTTAATAATAATCGCACATGTAACCATATCATAGATGCATCATATGTGGTATACATGGCAGGCGAATGGGCCCATATTCACCTTTGATATTTCCAGAATTTATGGGATTCAACCCCAACTTTAGTTGGTCAATTAATTTACTGAGAACAAGTAATATAAGAGAATTCGTAAAGAACTTTCTAGTTCTTTAATATTTACCCATGTGAATTCTCTATTATTGTTGCACATCATACTTAAATTGATATGGCTAACCCGAATGCTAATTGAATAAATTATCAATATTGATAAGTTCATGTTTATACCATGACATGTGCAATTCTCAGTAAACTCCAAGTTTATTATGATATGGATTTTTATATAGATTAACATCCACTTTATTGTGGCATTCTTTTGTTTGTGTAGTACAAACTGGAGAATAAAGCGGGTAGCTTTTCATATACAGATTATCCCGCTACAAGTTGTAGTAATAGAAGATATCAAATCTTTTCTTTATTTATTGTCTCAATATAATCAACCGCTTTCACATATACTTTGGAAACTGAATAAGTTTCTTTGAGACTTACTACAACACAATACCTTATTGGTAATCAATTGCGTTTCTCCAAAATAATATAATTGGCTCTTGCACAAAGTTCTCAATTAATTTGGTACTATCACATACTGCTATCACATTCTCTGCGGGGATATGTAATTTTGTTATCCTTTTCAAATCTGTAATTGCGTCTGGCATTTGATTTGCTATTCTTTGCAAATGGATAATATTTTGCACCTCTTTTTCACAAATAGAGGTATGTGGATCAAGATGAGATAATGATGCATTTTTCCACAAAATTTCCCGTTTGGTTTCACCAACTTCTCCCCCTAATTTTAGGAAAAAGTTTCTCATCGAATCGACAGTCTGCAAATCGTGCAGTGAACAAATCCCTGTCAACGTTTTGAGGTAGCGAATAATGGAGGGCAATTCAAACCCAACATATATTCCTAACCTTCTTTGCAGACCCATTTTGGTGCGATATGGCGGTGCTACAGGCACATATACTGCGAATCCTAAAATTCTTAAATGGGATATATTAGGTTCATGACCCAAAACTAATTGCAACGGGGAATATTTGTGATAATTCGTCGGTCTGAGACGAACTAGCATTGCTGCATGCAAAATGGCGTGACCCCAAACCGAAGTGGGCAGCCTCGTTTTCATGAGTAAATGAGGTATTCAAGATTATTCTCATCTATTGTCTCAACATGATATCCATTTTGACTGATATCTTTAAAACTCAACAAGTTTCTCTTGGACTTGGAGGAGAACATTGCATTCTCTTGTATAGGTCCACAAATATCCCCTTGTATACGTTCCAAAAACGTAGGTGACTCAGTTCCAACCTTTGTTGGTGATGGTCTAATAATTAACTTGCCTTGATAACAAGAAGTGCAAGAAAATTCATTATTTAAAAGAATCTTTAAATTCTTTAATGGATGCCCATATGAGTTTTTCTATGATCCGTCTCATCATAATTGATCCAGGATATCCCAATCGATCATGCCAAAGTACAAAAGTATTGGAATCAGTAACCTTTTGGTTTACTGTGGAATGTGCCTCAATTGCACTAATTTTTGTCCAATAAAGGCCACAAGATAAAGATGGGAACTTCTCAATAACCCTCTTTTGGCCAGAGACATTCTTTGTAATGATGAGATATTCTAGATTATTCTCATCTATTGTCTCAATATGATATCCATTTTGAATGATATCTTAAAAACTCAACAAGTTCCTCTTAGACTTGAGGAGAACATTGCATTCTCTATGATAAATATTGTTCCTTTAGGCAGAGTTATAGTTGCTCTTCTGGAGCCTTCAATCAATTTACTACTACCAGAAATTATAGTAACATCTGCCTTATACATACTTAAATGAGAGAAATATTTCTTCTCTTTGAATATCGTATGTGTGGTACATGAATCAATTAAACAAATATTTTTATCATAGTTATTCTCATTTTAATATCAAAGTATTAACAATTAGTAGTAGCATAATTTGTGCTGTGCATAAAAAATTTACTGCCATAATGTACAGGTACATTATGTAGATATATTAGTGCAGAAATAATAGGACGAATTTGAAAGCAATACAGCAGTATTAGTAGTTTACAAATCACATTGCATTAGCATTTTGTTGCATGTAAACTCAAAAGTTTATGCACTGTTAAAAGCACAACAAAAGAGAAAAATTGACATATAACAGGATTGGTAGTGACAGACAAATAATATGTTAGAGCTTGTACAGATAACATACAGCATTACATAAGTGCAATCTACAACAAGTGAAGCACTAAGCATGACAGTGTTGATACATAGAGCATGTATGGCTGTTACACGGATTAAATAATATAATAGGATTGTAATATTGATAACATAATATACAAAAAGTTGTACACGGTGGTAAATTTTCGCCCAGTGCCCTTTTCCACTGCAACGATAACATATAGTTTATGAACTATTTGCTTTTGGATTCTCATCATATCGCGCTTGTGGCGGAGTGACCAACTTCAGGTTGTCATATCTCTCCTTTAAGCCATTCCACAAGATAAGTGGATCTTTGACTGTGAGATATTCAATTTTTCAAACCTTCATCAAGGTGATGGCGCAAGAAAATCAAGGCCTTAGCAGAGTCTTGGGTGGATGCATTATTTCTGTCTCTAATGGCGTCTCCGGGACCCATTGCATCCAAATGGATTTCAGCATCCAACACCCATGTCATGTAGTAGCATAAAAATATACACGTATATAGTTAACCTAGTATTCACTGTACAAATAACAAACTCTACTTGGCAATCCAGCACAAAAATAACTAAATACTATGTGTATTAATATATATGTATGAACAAACTGCCGTTACAGTGCAACAATTCCATGTAAAAAAAATAAATAAATGTGCCATAATGTAGACTACACAAATAAATATCATGAGTAAAAAAACTGTTGAATATACACAAGCACAATACTTATAATTGAATAAAGAATTATGCCATCAACTAGCAAAGAAAACCTCACTGTACAAATAATCTTATGTCAACAAACAAATTGGGATGGCTTTAAACAATGAATTTTAAATAACAAGATTAACCAAATAGGCTACATATTCATGTGGAAAACTCCAAGAAGTCAAATACCTAATCAATGATCAGAATATCAAATCAAACCACAATTCGGCGTGGCTAAACTAGACAGATTAACTCAAACCAAGTAACGAATTCAAATCCAACCAAACATGATTCTATCACATAATAATAAATACCAAAGACATAGTAAGAGTAAGGAGAAAAAATATGGACCTTGAAAATGGTTCCTTAATTGATTTGTTGTTTGAAGAATTATATACCTCAGACTTGTCAACTCTAAACGCCTCGAACGGACTTAATTTTTCTCAAAGAGATTCTTGAGATAGTAGAGCTTCGTGCTGATAACGTGTTATAAAATAATACAAGAACAAGAACAATATTGCAGAGAGAGTAGGGAGAGGAGTATTATTATTGATACTTTGGGATGATTTACAATGGCGTAAGACCCCTCTATTTATAGGAAGAGAAAAGACTTAGCCTCAAAGTAAAACTCTTCTATAAGATAGACATTCACCCTACTTAGTGTTCTATTCTTAACATGTGTAAAGTTTTTCTTAATTTATATACACGGGTAAAAAATAGTTCCTGGTCAGCCATTATTATCCCACTAAATTACATTATACAGTGTTATTGTTACTATTGTTTCAAATCACATGGGTATTCACACTCACTATGGGGGTTCAGACTCCGGAGGGGCTCCTACGACCCAAGCATTATATCATCATAAGGCATGAAAGCCTGTACATATCAACATGAGGCTTGAAAGCCTTCTTACAATACACTCGAGGCCTGAAAGCTTCCTCACATCACTCAACATATCATTACATATGGTCATCGGCCTCTATCAGTCCAGCAAATAATTATAAGCTCCTTGGGTAACAGTAAAACAGTAGTGCTCAGCTCAAACATCAGTTCAAATATTATTTAAATCTCAAGTTGAGTAAAAGTATAGTTGAGTAAAAGTATAGCTGAGTTAATAAAAGAGTATAATTCAAGTGGGACTGAGTTCAAATAATATTCAATTAGTGAGGAAACGGTGATGGGAGTTCACAAAGTATTTCAAATAGGCGGCATAGTGAAAATGTGGAGTTCTTTCAAAAATTCGCGAAGATAGAATTAAATACCCCTGACCAGACCTTTCCGCTTCTTGGTCATTTTCCGCTTTGTCGCATACTGCTTCTGCGGAAGTTCACTATTTTGTCAGGACCGCTTTTGCGATGACCGCTTATGCCAACCAACGTCCGCTTCTGCGGAACCCAACCGCACATACGACTCCCCTTCCGCAACTGAGGAACCACTTCTGCGGCCCCTTTTTCGCAGATGAGGAGATACCAGGCCATCAGCAATCACACAAGTCCAAAATTCACCACGTTGGCCATCCGAAATCACCCTGAGGCCACCGAGACCTCAACCAAAAGTGTCAACCCATTCTAAAATATCATTCAAACTTGCTCCAATCATCAAAATACCACAAACAACACTAAAACCATCAAATTACGTCAGATTCGAACCTAAGTTCTTCTAAAACTTCCGAAATACGCATTTGATCAAAAACCTGACCAAAACACTTCCAAATCATCTGAAATTTTGCACACACATTCCAAATCACCTAGTGACACTACTACAACTCTTGGAATTTTATTCCGACCCTCGGATCAAAATCTCGCCTAACAACCGAAAATCGCCAAAATATTAACTTCGTCAATTCAAACCTATTTCTACATTGGGACTCCAAAATCACTTCCGATCATGCTCCTAAGCCACAAATCATCTCCGGAAGCTAACAGAATCACCGAGAATCACATCCGAGCTCTCTAACAGATAAGTCAATATCTGGTTGACTTTTCCAAGTCAAGCCTTCTTTAAATAGACTAAGTGTCCCATTTCCTTCCAAAATCAATCCGAATTAACTCGAACACACCACATACTGATAACGAAACATGAAAAAGCATAAAATAGGGGAAAGGGGACAGTAACACATGAGACAACGGGCCAGATCGTCACACGGTATGCTGGGCTATGCCCGGGCCTAATGGCTATTTAGAATTTTGGTAATTATTTTAGGATATCATTCATTTTTCGTATTTAAATCCGTGGTGCAACAACTTCAACTCGAAATTCAAGCTTCTCTTAACTCACAACAATCCTTAATGCGACACAGTCTTGTTAAGCTATATAGTGGTAGTTGCTAACTGGATTGGTTCTTTTCTTCCCATTTTGAATCGCCTTTTAAAGTCTTGGGCCATACATAAGCAAGCATACAATTTCAGGTGACTTTCTCTTGTAGGGATAAAGGGAGGGTGAAGAAATATATCTACTCTTATTTGTGCTTTGCATTTCCTTGATTATCGGCGTAAGATTTAATACTCTGAAATATTAATAGCTAGGGGCTTAGGAGAAGAACATGTGGAGATAACACATGATCTACATCCAATTTTGTTTATTATTCTCTTTGAATAAAACAATGCATCCAAAATGAACAACCATGTAATCTACCTACGCATGCTAAATTACAGGTTGGCTCATGTCCTTGCAAGTTATTAAGATACAATTATACATAAATAAAAATCGAATAATATCTACCCAAAATATTCAAAAAGTTTAACAACTTAAGTGCTTTTAAGAGTGTTATGCGCGCAAAATAAGAAATTAGTAGCTTCTTTTCTAACTGATAAGGCTCAACATCGAGAACTGCAAATGATTCATGTACTTCAACTTCTAGAACAACTACAACTAAAGGTTCGTATAACCATAACCTTTGGTTAGTTTTATCATTTCTTCCATTTCTATCCCTTAAAGTTATTTGAAATATGCAGGTGGTGTAACGAGTAAGAAAACTACGATTAATATTAAGCAACAACGTTCTCATTATGTTCTGTTAAAAAAAAGTTCCAAATTATAAATTATGTCGTGCGAAATTTGAGTATGAGCCCCCTGGATTTTGCTGTAACAATGGTACAGTAAAGTTGACCTCTCATCGAATGCCAACTGAACTAGGAAATTAATATATTAGAAATAACGCAGAATCTAAGCACTTCCGAACGTACATTAGAACATATAATAATTTGTTTGCCTTTACGTCACTTGGTGTCAATTATGACAAAGTTTTGGCCAAGAGAAATCGTGATATTTATACATTCAGAGTTCAAGGACAAATGTATCACTTGATAGACAATTTATATCCCAAAGAAAGAGGGCCAAGAAATTTCCAACTCTACTATTACGATAATGCAAATGAGCTTGAAAATAGAATGGTTTGCTCAGATAAATTAAATGAATCGATAGTGAAGGAATTGATGGAGATACAAAAGGGTAATCCATACTCAATGTTTCTGCGATCTTTAACAGACATGCCAAACTTGCAAAACTTTCATATAGCACTAAAATGTGATGCTGGATTGGATCAACGTGTATATTGCCTACTACTACTGAAACTGCAACAATATGGGTTGATGAGAATAATGTTCCTACTACTCCTGCACCACGATCTTCAAATTTATACTCCCAGCGACAACATACAAGAGTAAATTATTATTTTGGGTGTTATGACCCTTTACAGTACCCCTTGTTATTTCCATATGGTCAAGGCGGGTGGCATTGTGGTATTAAGAAGTTTCCAAGAGCACAAAATATTCTTACAAATCGCACTTTGCTTGAATTTGAACAATTGCCGAGTATAAAAATTTTACCTCCGCTGATGGATATCTTGATATGGAAGCTCAAAATTTGCAAAAAGCAAAGCGCAAAAGAGATACAATTTCAGTTCGTGAATATTACTGTTATAAACTTCAAATAAGGAACGATGATGAGGATGAAATTTTGCATACAGGAAGATTACTGCAGCAGTATTCAGTGGATGCATATATAAAATTGGAGACACAATGGCTGGACTTTGTTTCGTTCAATCAAGATTTGTATAGAATAGGTGTACTGCAAGGACTTCTTGATATTTTAAGACTTGGCGAACGAGATGCTTCCAATGTTGGAAAACAAACATTTCTCCCAAATTCTTTTATAGGAGGTCCTAGAGATATGCGACAACGTTATATGGATACTATTGCATTGGTACAACGTTTTGGGAAATCTGATCTATTTATAACTATGACTTGCAACCCATCTTGGACGGAAATAAAAGAACATCTATGGTTAATAGATGAGGCTCAAAATAGACTTGATTTGATTACTCGAGTGTTCAGGACTAAAATAGAAGAGCTGAAGACAGACATATTAAAACAAAATATCTTTGGAAAGGTTGTTGCTTTTATGTACACTGTGGAGTTTCAGAAACGAGGTTTACCTCATGCTCATTTTCTTATTATACTAGGTAATGAACACAAACTATTGACAACAGAGGCATACAATGATATAATTAGAGCAGAATTACCGGATGACAAGGCAGAACCAAATTTGTGTAAGCTTGTCATTAAACATAGGATGCATGGTCCTTGCAGTAGCATAGATCCAACAAATTCTTGTATGAAGAAAAAAAGGATTACTGCAAGTTCAAATATTCAAAAATGTTTGCTGATCAAACATTGAAAGGAAACGATTCTTATCCGGTCTACATAAGACGAAATACGAGCGAAGTTGTGAAAGCAAGAGAACAATATTTAGATAATTCCTGGGTTGTTCCATACAATCCGTATTTACTTGGTAAATTCAATTGTCACATAAATGTTGAAGTTTGCACCGATATCAAAGTCATGAAATATCTACACAAATATATATATATATATATATATATATATATATATATATATATATATATATATATATATATATATATACGCAAAGGACATGAAAAAATTGCATTCTGTGTACAAAATAATGATACAAACATAGATATAGACGAGGTAAAAGAATACCAATATGCTAGATGGTTATCACCTCGGGAAGCTGTATGGCGTCTCTTTGGTTTTCCTATATGTGAAATGTCTCCAAGCGTTTATCGTCTTCAACTACATCTTGAAGGTCAACAATTTGTTTCTTTTAAGAGTAATACATATATAAAAACAATAGTGAATAATCCAATGATCCAAAAAACAATGCTAACTGAAATCTTCTACATGGACGACACTGATGAAGATGCTAAAGAGCTCAATTTACTGTACAAAGAATTTCATTGATGGTCCAGGAGGAACAGGGAAAACGTTTTTATACCGTGCTCTATTAGCAACTGTACGACGTATGTAATATATATCTTTGGCAACACTACTTCTGGTGTTGCTGCTTCTATTCTTCCAGGGGGAACGTACTGCACATTCACGTTTCAAAATTCCTATTGACATCGATGAAAATACCAGTTGTAACATTAGCAAAGAAAGTTCATTTGCAGGTTTAATACACGATGCAAAATTGATTGTGTGGGACGAAGTATTTATGGCCAAAAAGAAAAATGTTGGAAGTTTTTGATCTATTATTAAAAGATCTGATGGATACAAATACATTATTTGGCGGAAAAGTTGTAATTTTAAGAGGTGGTTTTCGACAGGCTCTTCCTATTGTGCGATACGGAAAAAAGAAGAAGATTTTATTAGAGAAAGTTTGTTATATTCTAACATTTGGAATCAACATGAAAAATTAAAACTATCTGAAAATATGATCGCAAAAACGGATCCTCCATTCTGTGATTATTTGCTAAGAATTGGAAATGGACAAGAACAAGTAAATTCAGCAAACAAGATTGAAATTTCAGATACATTAATTACTCCTTACACAACCGAAAAAGAATCTCTAGATAAATTATTCACAACGACGTATTCAAACTTGGATTCGTTATACTCTAATTCATTATATACAGATTCCAGTGCGATCTTAACAACAAAAAATAATTTCGTCGATGAAATTAATGACATGTTTATTGATCGATTTACTGGAAAATCAAAAACATATATTGGCATCGATGAAGCTATTGAATTTTATAATCAAACACAATTCAAAGATTTACTACACACTTTAATCTTCCTGGTTTGCCCACTTACAAATTATGTTTGAAAGAAAATTGTCCAATTATATTACTGCGAAATTTTAATCCATGTGAAGGTTTATGTAATGGTACACGATTGACCTGTTGTGATTTACAAAGTCATGTTATCAGTGCTAAGATTACGATAGGTGATTTCAAGAATATGTATGTGTATATACCGAGAATACCATTATCCAGTTCAATTTAAAAGAACGCAATTTCCTATTAGACTATGTTTTGCTATGACAATAAATAAAGCACAAGGACAAACTTTAGATTTTGTTGGAATTTATTTGCGAGAAACTGCATTTTCACATTGCCAACTTTACGTTGCCTTATCAAGAGCAAAAAGTTCATATTGTGTGAAATTGTTGATCCGACCATCTACGCCAACTAGCTATGATGACCATTCAACATCTAATATTGTTTATGATAAAATCATTAAAAAAGCAGTTGTTTGATGTCTTCAACATACTATACTTTCACAGGTACTTTGTTGGCCTCGATCTATTTATCTTGTGTACACACTTTCCTGACATACTTTTACGCTATCTATTTGCAGTTGCTCCGACTGCACGTGAGAAGAGCACGCATTACTTCGGATTTTGGGTAAACAATGGATAGGTAAAGATTTTCGCATATGGAAAAAGTCATCTGCAATATAATACTTCGCTATTCTGCCCTTTTCCTGCTTTGTTTTTGTTCTAATTAAATATCTTTGATAAGTTAATTCATGTGTTGATGTTCTCTATTTGACGGATATTGAAATCGAGGAAGAGACTCCCACCCTCGATGATGTCGATATATCCTGTGTTAGAGATCTGAATTTTGAAAACAAGCTTGCTGATTCAAATGGAAAAAATTGTGGCATTGATGTATTAAAGTTGTTTGACGCGAGTAACTCATATGTTTATGATGCTCTGTAATGAGACAATCACAATTGTGTGCCATTTAATAACATATCAACTGATAAACTACTCAGAAGATGTTTGGACATCAAACTTTTGTCACAAAAAAGGAATGGTTGAAATGCCGCATAACATCTGGT
Source organism: Nicotiana benthamiana (assembly GCA_034376525.1). NCBI lineage: Eukaryota > Viridiplantae > Streptophyta > Magnoliopsida > Solanales > Solanaceae > Nicotiana > Nicotiana benthamiana. The sequence continues at coordinate 14,543,424 of CM067335.1, forward strand.
TTGCAAAATCGAGACGTGGTACGATAACAATCAGCTGATCTGAAGGTATATCGCCGTTACTATGATTTGGTAATTTGCTCTGCTCTTTCTGCGCTTTTATTTTTAGCATATTAATTGATTATCTAAATAACAATGGTCATCGAATGCTATTTACAGCGAGAAAGGAAAGTCGTTACTTTCTCCAATGCAAGTACCATCACTTGTTGAGCTAGCTTTTGGTGTTAAGTTAGGCCCAAATTTTATTTTTTTTAAAATGGTATCGAAGTTATGAGACAGATTAGTTTTTACACTTTTGTATTATGATAGTATTTCGTAGGGATTGTTCGAGCTTTAAAGGCATATGACGATACTATATTGGTGTTTCGACCTAAGGAAAATGCAATCCGCTTGAAGATAGGTGCTGAACGCGTGTATGCCTTCACTGTTTCTTGAAAATTTTGTGGAAGCAGTAGAAGCTATTATTTTATCAAAATAAAGTTACATAACATGTTACTTCTCTTCAGTTAAAAATTATCTTACTGAATACTCATGCGCCTACTAAATCCTTTTGTCGTTGCTTATTTCAGATTTCTCCTCCAGGAAAAAGGTTTGGTCATTTTAGTCATTTCACACCGCGTTCTTGAGCCTTGAGCTTTAACCTTTCAATCTCTTCCAATTTCCCCCAATTCTCAACATCCAATACAGTCAAAATGGTTAGTCAAATTTCATCCCCTTTTTGCTTTTACTGGAAATTTTAATTACACTATTATTTTCCTTGTATTTTTTTCTTGGTGTGTGTGTGATAGAATTTTTTTTTTATAAAAGGTTTAGTTTTTGATTTGTTACTGATTTGATAAGATAAGCTATATGAGTTTTCACTAAAAAGGTGACGTTTATAGAGTCTATGTGTTTTCTCGGTATATGTGTGTGTGTTATAGTAGAAAATTTTTGTTAATGGGTTTAATTTTTTATCTGTGATTCATCTGATAAGATAATCAAAATAAGATATGCTATATTTGTTTTACCTAAAAGAATGATCTGTATGGAAATTTTGTGTTTGTTTGTTTGTTTTGTTTTCTCGTGGAGATCTGCAAGACAAGAATTTCAATACAATTTGAAATGATCTCTAAATTCCAGTGAAAATGAGGGGCTAAAGTCCGGCAAGAAAATCATGAGTATCTTCTTACAAAATCTACTGCATTTGCAACTGTATCCAGTTCCCAAAAAAAAATCCAACGGTTCAACTGCTTATCTCAGACACGAGTTGATTCTTCTGATACTCTTTCAGACCAGTTGAAAGATAGCACTAAATCCTTTGATAGTATCTACTTTCTGCCATCTATACATAATTTGTATCTGCAGATATTACTGCAAATTCATTACGTTTTTTGTGCAGTCTTTTATTTCTCTCTGAGTAAAACTCGAGCTCAGCCGTTGGAGATATTACTATGCCTTTTACTTACAACAGTATAGTTCTCTTTATGTTGGGTCGGGTCTTTGCCCGGGCTATTCCAACTAGTACTTATTAGAACGGAGAATAAGCAGGCAGAAGGTCAACATGCCTGTTTGGGATTAAAAGTGTAGTTTGGTCATTTTCAGTTAAAATAGAACATAATGATTGGTTTAAAAGAAATATTACTGTAGCTAATGTGTAAATTTTTGAATTTCATGACTAAGTTGCCCTTTGTCATCATCCATCATTATCCACTTTCCCATACAACAACATTAATTTGTACTCTCCCGTGGACCCCACGCCCAACCTACCCAAAACTGTTGCATCTCAATTTGTCAAAATTCATAACATGTACGGTGTCTTTGGTATGAAGGAAAATATTTTCCGTAAAATTATGATGATCCGATCTGTTGTCTCATGTGTTATTACTCTGTTTTTCCCATTTATTGCCTCTTCATAATTCATTATCGGTATGTGGTGTGTGAGAGTTGATTTGGAATGGTTTTGATAAGAAATGAGGCACATGGTCTCTTTAAGGAAGACTTAAGTTGGAAAAGTCAACCATATGTTGACTTATGAGCTATAGGGCTCGGATATGATTTTCGGTGATATGGTTAGCTTCGGGGGAGGATTTGCGACTTAGGAGTGCGATCAGAATTGATTTTGGAGGGCCAGTGTGAAATTAGGCTTGAATTGGCGAAGTTGGTATTTTGGCGGATTCCGGTGGATAGGTGAGATTTTGATCCGAGGGTCGGAATGGAATTCCGAGAGTTGCAGTAGCTCCGTTAGGTGATTTTGGATATGTGTGCAAAATTTCATGTCATTCGGACGTGGTTTGGTCGAGTTTTTTATCGAAAGTGTATTTCGAATGTTTTTGAAGAACTTAGGCTTGAATCCGATGTGATTTGATGACTTTAACGTTGTTTGATGTGTTTTGATGATTTGTGATGACCCGGCCCGCCGTCACATGAGTTACTGCCCTGTTTTCCCCTTATGGTGTTGCTTCATGTCTCAATGTCAGTACTAGATGTGATCGGGTGTAATTAAATTGATTTTGGTTAAAAATAAGGCACATAGCCTCTTAGAAGGAAGCTTGTATTATAAAAGACAACCGAAAGTTGAATATGTATTTAGAGGGCTCGGATGTGAATTCCAGTGTTTCGGTTAGCTTCGGAAGATAATTTCTGACTTAGGAGTGCGATCGAAATTGAATTTGGGGGTCCAGTGTAGAATTAGGCTTGAATTGGCGAAATTTGAATTTTGGCGGATTCCGGTTGGTAGGTGAGATTTTGATCTGAGGGTCGGAATGGAATTTCGAGAGTTGCAATAGCTTTGTTAGGTGATTTTTTATATGCCTGCAAATTTTCAAGTCATTCGGACGTCGTTTGGTCTGGTTTTTGATCGAATGCGAGCTTCGAAAGTCTTAGTTTAACTTAGACTTGAATCCATCGTGATTTGATGATTTTGTGTTTATGGACATGTTTTTTTGATTGGAACAAGTTTGAATGAGGTTTTAGGATGCGTTAGTGCTTTTGGTTGAGGTCCCGGGGGCCTCGGGGTGATTTCGAGTGTTCCGACGGACTAGTTTTGGCCTTGGGAGATAGCAGATTTTTGCTGTAGGGGGTTGCAGACTTTTGTTCATCGCGTTCGCGTGAGGAGTAACGCGAACACGTAGGGTATTTTGAGGGATCCTGGGATTTTGCCTTCGCGTTCGCGAAGGAGAGTCCCGATATCGCGTAGATGTGGAATCTTGTTGATCGCGTTCGCGTGAATTGGTGATGCGTTCGCGTAGGCCAGGGAAGTGGGCCATCGCATTGTGGTTGTCGTGTTCGCGTATGAGGTCCTGGGAGCCAGATCAAATAAAGCATCGCGTTCGTGTGGCTAAGGTTGCGAACGCGATGAAGGAATTGCTGGGCGGACAGAAGGGTTTATAAACATTTCCTCCGCAAGCTAAAGTCCTTTTTCACCATTTTTGAGCAAATTTGGGAGCTTTTGACGAGGGATTAAGAGGGTTTCGACTAGGATTTGATTGGAGGTAAGTTTTATGAGTTAAATACATAAGTTTATTGAAGATTCATCATTTAAAACTCTGAAAATTGGGTGAAGATTTGAGAAGTTAGGGCTTGGTTTTTGCTATGAAAACTTGGGATTTGATGACCCATTTGGACTCTGATTCTGATGAACTTTATATGTACGGACTCGTGGCGAGACGAGAATTCCGAAAACGATAATTTCGTAATTTTTTTAGAAGCAGTCCCGAGGCTAAGGTTTTGCTAGTTTCGAGGTTCTTGCTATAATTTAATTGTTTTTGATTGGCTGTTGTCCCATTAGCATATTATAATGAACTCATTATGATTTTTGTTAGATTTGATGCGTGCGGAGTCCGGTTTGAGGAGCAAAGGCGTCGCGGGCTAGAGTTTTGCGGGTTCGAGGTGAGTAATACTTGGGAATGATATCTTGAGGGTTCGAAACCCCGGATTTGCACATCTTAGTATTGTATTGTTGTGACTTGCACGCTGGACTTGAGCGTGGGGTAGAGCACCTTTGGGGATTGTGATTTGGTCCGTCCCGGTTGTTGGTTTTTACCGCGTAATTGTAAATGATTTGTTATTATCATTATGACTTGGACTCATTGCCATACATGGGGCTTATTGCTGATTATTTGAACTCTTTATGAACTATCATCACTGTTTTCCTCACTATTTGAAATATTATTTGAACTCAGTTCATGTGATTTACACTGTTTCATGAACTCAGCTATATTTTTCTCAAACTTAGAGTTTTAACTGATATTTGAACTATTGTTTGAGTTGGGTATTACTATTTTACTGATGCCCGATGGGGCTTTTGACTATTTTGGACTAATTGAGGCTGATGGCCATATGTGAGAGCATGAAGAGTGATGTAAAGAGGCTTTCAGGCCTCAAGTATTATGTGTGCATATGCATATACATGCATGGATCGGACTGCATGCTGCAGTAGTACATTGCATGGATCCTACTGCACGCCGCAGTAGTGTAATATATGGATCCGACTGCACGGCGCAGTGATATGTTATGTGGATCGGACTGCACGCCGCAGTATTATTGCGCTTGGTCTGTAGGAGCCCCTTCGGAGTCTGTACACACCCCCAGTGAGCGCAGGGTACCCATGGATCGGGCTACGCGTCGTAGCGGTCATGTGCATTGCATTGCATTCACGCATTCACACCTGTTTGTACTACGTGGCATGACATTTAGCACTCATATATCATTGGCATACATACTGTTACTTGCCTTGTTGACCAGATACCCTGGTGTTATATGTTAAGGAGTGTTGTGACCAAGGGGAAGACTTATGAGCCGACTTGTTCTATCTGATATAGCATTCATATGCTGGGTTTTTAAAAATAAAAGAGATATTTGTAAAAAAGACTTTTTAAAAGAGATTTTCAACTGATCTTGAGATTCTCTAAAATGATATTTACAGTATTTCGGTTTTCTCAAAGGGTTGTACTGTCTTTTATAGAATTTTGGTGTGCCCATACGTGTTTTCTTCTTGCTCAGATATTATTCTCTATCATTACCACTGAGTTGGAAGTACTCACTTTACTCCCTGCACCATGGGTGCAGATTCGGGTATTCTAGAAGTTTAGCTCAGATAATTGCGGCTTCAGAGTTTATTAGAGTTGTCGAGGTAGATGTCTTACGTTCACAGGATCCGACTCTTTTTCTATTTCTTTATTATTATTTCTGCAGTTTTGAACATTTGTATTATTGGAGTCTTGTTACTCTGCATTGTTAGAGGCTCTAGACTCATGACCCCCAGGTCCTTGGGAGATTATTCAGTTTGGTTTCCATCTATCAGTTAAGATTTTAACTTTATTGTGGATAATGATATTCAATTCACTGATTTTGAGCTTCATGCTCGGATTGAGAGTGTAAATGGTCGGTCTTTCCTAGCAGTTGTGTTGGGCGCCATCACGACTGGAATTGGGGTCGTGACAAGTTGGTATCAGAGCCTAGGATACTAGGTCTCATGAGTCATGAGCCGGTTAGTAGAGTCTCGCCGATCGGTACAGAGACGTCTGTATTTATCCTCGAGAGGCTGCAGAACCTATAGGAAAACTTCACTTTCTTGGAATTTTTGTCGTGCGTACTTGATTTAGCTTGAGATATAATTCTTGAAATTCCTTCCACACGTCTCTATGCGCACGCGAGCGCTCAGTAGTATATGTTCCTAGATGGCTTGTGATTCCCCGATCGAGGGGCGAGATGTAATCTCCATGAGTTGTGTTGGGCCAGTCAGGAGGACTTGAGGCCGAATATTTGTCTATGGCTTGAGCACCGAGGTGCTGATTGTGCTAGCAAGTCTTTTGAACTTTTATGTTCAGTTATGTTCTTATTAGCCGGGTTGGCGGTGGGATATCCATGTGATGAGAATGTCAGTACTGCGAGGTGTATCCATGACTTGAGTTTAATCTCACTAAAACATTGTGGCATCATTGGAGTAAAAGTGTTATGAGTTGTTAAGAGTGCCTAGATATATGGCTTCGAGCCAAGTTGGGGAGGTTGGTGTTGGTCGGCTGATTGCACGGTTATGTGTAATGTTGGTTCCGTTTCGAGGGATGATGGCGGCTCAGTTCTGGTTGCAGAAATTTGTTAGAAACTACGCTTTACGCTAGAGGGGGGGGGGTGAATAGCGTATTAATAGAATTTAGCGTTTTCTTGCGGAATTTAAACTTTGCAGGAAGTAAAATAAATGCAGAAAAATAAACTTACACAAAGATGTATACTGGTTGGCCACCAACGTGGTTAGTCCAGTCCCCGAGAGACTCTCTCGAGATTTTTCACTATCTTGTTAAGCTTAAGGGTGCTCAACAAACCGTTACACACTTGAGGACACAAGCCTCAAACAGTTGCTCGGAGATCGCAATCTCAAAGACTTCACCCAAGGAAACGCAAGTTCCTTGAAACAAGAGAATCGCAATTCTCTTACAAGTATATCAAATACTTGGACACTCACTTAACTAAAGTACTCCTTATTGAGTAGATATGAGTAAAAGAATATGTTCAAGATCACAACAACTTTAAGCAATAATATGGCTCTCAAAAGCTTTATGAAATGAGTAGAAAATGAAGAACAATTGAATGAAAGCTTATAGCAATGTAATGATCAGTTTGTGTATGTTGTTCTTTTTAAAACACTGAAATGAAGCTGTATTTATAGTTGAAAAAGTTGGTTCAACCGTTGTCTAATTGCCAATTAAGAGTTGCTGAAATTACTCAGTGATAATCGATTATTAAGACCAAACAATCGATTATCTGCCAGTCAGTTTAAAAATCAATCCCAGATTTAACGCTTCACAATCGATTATACATAATCTATAATTGATTACTGGCAATATTCAAAATCAGATAATCGATTACACTAAGTTCATAATCGATTACTTTAGCAACGTTCTAAAAATCATTTCCAGATTTTAAGCAAAACATCGATTATATAAAATCAATAATTGATTACTTCAGCAACGTTCTAAAAATCATTTCCAGATTTTAAGCAGAACATCGATTATATAAAATCAATAATCGATTACTTCAGCAACGTTCTAAAAATCATTTCCAGATTTTAAGCAGAACATCGATTATCTAGAATCAATAATCGATTACCTTATGGTATTTGAAAATCATTTGACAACGGCTAGCTTCAACAATCGATTGTCCTTTGCAACAATCGATTACTTGTTATTTTCTGAAAATCATAAAACTTACTGTCTCAGTGATAATCGATTATCTAAAGACAAAATCGATTACTTAATTAAATTTAAAATCACTGGAAGACATCAACTCAACACAATCGATCACCATTAGTTCATAATCGATTATTTTGAGTATTGAAAAACTTTACCTCAACAACAATCGATTGTCATTTGTTCACAATCGATTATCATGCAGATTTGGAAAAACCTGATGTTCACTGTCTTACTCACAATCGATTACCATTAATTCATAATCGATTGTCATGCAGTCTTGGCTCAGAAACAATCGATTATCATAAGTACATAATCGATTATTTTAGCCCAGATTTTTTAGGCATGTTTAGAAAAAATTTTGTCTAATGTAAATATGCATGATTTAAAATCTTTTTGACACAGAATTAAATATGCATGATTTTGGAAAATAGTTTTATGAGAGAGGCCATACTATGAGTCAAGTTATAGGATCGAGATTACAATTTAGAACAACTCAATAACAATTAAAAGCTATATCTTGAACTTCAATCTTATTCGCAACCATTGTGCGCTTGTACTTGAATTCCGTCATATATCAATTTATGCTTCGTTTGTCATTCATCAAAACCTATGAAAGAGTACACGTTTAGTATATTGCATTGAGAACGTGTTTCTAACAAAATTGAGCTGAGGATGGCAAATGTGAAGGAAAACAATTTTTACAAAGGATATAGGGTACTTTCGTAAATGTGAGTAATATTAGGGTGTTGTGAGTTGTTGTTGATAAAGGATGCTCAATGTATAGAGAACAAAGATGGTTGTTTGTATCTGTAGGAAATCATGTTCTGCGGTATCAGAATACCAATAAGGCACGAGTGGTTCTGTTCATTTAGGACAGGTGAATTACAGCTGAATAAGAGTGAAACTCTCGAGAATGGTTTATTGTGTTCAAAATTTTGCATGTAACAATCAGGTGTCCTAAGTTTGTGTATGTGTCTAGAGACTATGTTTTCATTAGAAAGGATCAAGACTTGTGGTACCTTGTGTTAATCATGGGATTCTATGTATCCGATTTGAAAGGTAATGGTAAACGAATTCAGAATCGCAGGAAGTTCTTCAAGGTACAACAATCTGGAATGTGGTATTTCTGGGAAATGTTTGAGAGGATATTCAGTGGCCTATGGGTCTTAGACGGTGTGGATTTATATGCGAGTCTCGTGTGGTAACCTGGGTTGAGGTATTGTGGTACTACAGAATGGGAGAATATCAAATTAAAGATGAATCGGAAAGGAAATTGGATAAATGGAATAGCTTGATAATGAACTGCATCGGTATGGTAAGGATATGATTAATTATCGTATGTGTTCGAGGTAATGAGCCTTACAGGTGTTGTGCAGCAAAGATTTTAAGTGATGGTAGTTTTCTTAACTTGGTTTGGGTAGAAAGATTCAGCCCTGGCAGTTTAGCTTGTGCAATGGAATTGGGAGAAAGAGTTCTTGATGTGTTTTACCGTGGTTGAAAATGAGTATTTCCTATGGGTATGCCAAGCATGCAGTGTGTAATAATTTTTCTCCTATATGGGATCATGAAAGTTCTTGACTAGTTGAGTGTGTCGATGTCTGCGGCGCATGAGAGAGATAGAAGTCCTCATGTTATCCTAGTGTGGTATGGTTTATGTGTTATGATATGGTGAATTGAGATTTGCATGTTCAAGGTTTTGGTTCAGTCATAATGGGGAGTCATTAAATTCATAAGCAGCACGGGCAGTTGCAGGTGATTTAAGAGTCGATCTTCAGATGAATAAGGAAGATGGTATTGCTATGCTAGTGATTTAGCGGAGGTTTATATTCAGAAAAGGGGGCAAGGTAATGAAAACTGATAATATTTGATGTTATTGTGGTGTTCTCTTCTTGGATCGACCGTTGATAATTGAGTTGTTGATGGCGCAGGGAAAATTTGTGAATATCTTTCATGCTATGAATGGATACTTGATGTGTGATATGAATTGGTACGGTAGAGTGTGGGACCATGCATAGTGATTCATGTGTTATATGTGTTAGAGACTAAAAATTCTCGTGATCCGACTATGCAGTGGTTGTAGATCGTGTGTATCGACATCGTCTAGCAATTATGGAAATTGGAGGTCCGAGTGAATCTTTCTTTGCTTGGTATGTTAAATTTGGGTTATGATATTTGATGGAAAACAGGTTGATCCAATGTCAGGTTGTCTAGACTAATATGTTATGGGTTATGTCGGTAAATGCCACAGGCTGCGTAGCAAGGTGCATCGGATTATGCTCTAGCAGGGTAGTTTGTATTTCAGAGACCAGCGGACGGCTGACAAGCATTTCTTTATTAATTGGACCTTCGTGGCGGATGTCAGTGCGGAGGTTTCTACCATTGGTTCAGTTCCGGTATTGACGGACTTTTTGGATGTGTTTCTTGTGGTCGGGCATGGGACTATATGTGTTTATGGTAATGAGAAAAGTTGGCTCGATGTGCATCTCCTTTTGTGAGATATATGTGTGGATCAGGTGGCACGCTAACACGGGTATGTTATATAGATCGGGTTGCACGCCGCAACAGTAAGATGTGGAGAATAGTTTTCTATATGTTACTTGTATCCCTTGCTTCCTAATTTCTAAGGAAAATCAGTATTGGGTGTTGCTCGGCGAATAGCGCATCGGTTACGTTCTTTCAGGATTGAATAGTGTATATTTATCGCTTCACCGTGGGTGTAATGGATTGCGTGGTTTCAGACCTTAATCTGTGCGTGGCTGATCGTGTTGAGCATGGTGACTTGAGGTGCTTCATGGGTAATAGTGTTTGGATAGAATCGCGCGTTGTGACAAGGCCACGTGAAGTTATGACCTTTCGAGGAGGATTCAAGTACTCTATTTCTATGATGTGAGACGGGATCTCAGTTTTGTGTTGTAATGGTACTATTGAGCTTGAGGTACAGCTCTTTCGTTTGAGTCATTGTCACGATTTGAGTATGTTCATACTAATTCTCATTGATGCGTGTATTATGCAAGTTGTGGATTAGGATTGCATCGAGGGTTCATATCACCAAAGGGGTTGTTGGAGTCGAAGTGGTCATTGGAGTCATTAATGAGTACGAAACAATTTCATTTCAGCCTGTTAGAAAGGTAATATCTGGGGGCTCGGAAATTTTTTGTAGTAACAGTCAAGAGGGAAATAGATTCATGAATGGTTGAAATGAGACTCTATCTAACAAGAGATTTTCTATCGATATTGGTTGTTGTGGACAACTGTCGTGAATGGAAGTTATCGCTGCATGTGTTTGAGTTATGTGGGATATCATATGATTGCAGCCGAGATTGCAGGTATGGATTATTACAGTTGGTTAAGGTTTATTCTGAGTAAAAATGTGAGGTTCTGATTTTGTGTAAGATTCAGAGGGTGAAATGTAGTTCTATGGTTTATGGACTAAATGGGTGAAATGGGTGAAATATTTCAGCTATATTATGTTGTCGGACCAATATGAGATAGGGTGACGTGGGATCACCCCAGTTTATATGCATGGTAAAGTTATTCTGCGATTCGTGAACTTATAGGGCGACTCTGGTCCCGCTCGAGGACGAGTCTTTGTTTAAGTTGGGGAGGATGTGACGATCCAGCCCGCCGTTACATGAGTTACTACCCTGTTTCCCCCATATGGTTTTGCTTCATATCTCAATGTCAGTATTAGAGTTGATCGGGTGTAATTGAATTGGTTTTGGTTGAAAATAAGGAACATAACCTCTTAGAAGGAAGCTTGTATTAGAAAAGTCAATCGTAAGTTGACTATGTGGTTTGAGGGCTCAGAGGTGAATTCCGGTGGTTCGGTTAGCTTCGGGAGATGATTTTTGACTTAGGAGTGCGATCAGAATTGAATTTAGAGGTCCGGTGTAGAATTAGGCTTGAATTGGCGAAATTTGAATTTTGGCGGATTCCGTTTGGTAGGTGAGATTTTTATCCGAAGGTCGGAATGGAATTCCGAGAGTTGTAGTAGCTTCGTTAGATGATTTTGGATATGTCTGCAAATTTTCAGGTCATTCGGACGTCGTTTGGTCGGGTTTTTGATCGAATGCGAGCTTCGGAAGTTTTAGTTTAACTTAGGCTTGAATCCGTCGTGATTTGATGATTTTGTGTTAATGGACGTATTTTGGTAATTGGAACAAGTTTGAATGAGGTTTTAGGATGTGTTTGTGCTTTTCGTTGAGGTCCCGGGGGCCTCGGGGTGATTTTGATTGTTCAAACAGATTAGTTTTGGCCTTGGGAGACAACAAATTTTTGCTGTTAGGGGTTGCAAACTTTTGTTCCTCGCGTTCGCATGAGGAGTAATGCGAACTCGTGGGAGGGAGCCTGGGATTTTGCCTTCGCGTTCGCGAAGGAGAGGCCCTCGATCTCGTAGATGTGGAATCTTGTTGATCGCGTTCGCGTAGGCCAGGGAAGTGGGCCATTGCATTCGCGTTGTGGTTGTCGCGTTCGCGTATGAGGGCCTGGGAGCCAGATCAAATGAAGCATCGCGTTCGCGTGGCTAAGGTCACGAACGCGATGAAGGAATTGCTGGGCGGACAAAAGGGTTTATAAATTTTCCTCCGCGAGCTAAAGTCATTTTTCACCATTGTTGAGCAAATTTGGGAGCTTTTGACGAGGGATTAAGAGGGTTTCGACTAAGATTCGATTGGAGGTAAGTTTTATGAGTTAAGTACATGATTTTATTGAAGATTCATCATTTAAAACTCTTAAAATTGGGTGAAGATTTGAGAAGTTAGGGGTTGGTTTTGCTATGAAAATTTGGGATTTGGTGACCCATTAGGACTCCGATTTTGATGAACTTTATATGTACAGACTCTTGGTGAGACGAGAATTCCGAAAATGTTAATTTCGTAATTTTTTGAGAAGCGGGACGGGGGCTCGGATTTTGCTAATTTCGAGGTTCTGTCATAATTCAATTGTTTTCGATTGGGTGTTGTCCCATTAGCATATTATAATGAACTTCTTATGATTTTGGTTAGATTTAACGCGCGTGGAGGCCGTTTTGAGGAGAAAAGGCTTTAGGGCTAGATTTTTACCGGTTTGAGGTGAGTAATACTTGGGAATGATATCTTGAGGGTTTGAAACCCCGGATTTGCACATCTTAGTGCTGTATTGTGGTGATTTGCACGCTGGACCTGAGCGTGGGGTAGAGCACCATTGGGGATTGTGACTTGGTCGGTCCCGGTTGTTGGTTTTTACAGCATAATGATAAATGGTTTGTTGTTATCATTATGACTTGGACTCATTGCCATACATGGGGCTTATTGCCGATTATTTGAACTCTTTATGAACTATCATCACTATTTTCCTCACTATTTGAAATATAATTTGAACTCAGTACATGTGATTAACACTGTTTTATGAACTCAGCTATAGTTTTCTCAAACTTGGAGTTTTAACTGATATTTGAACTATTGTTTGAGTTGGGTATTACTATTTTACTGATGCCCGAGGGGACTTTTGACTATCTTGGACTGATTTGAGGCCGAGGGCCATGTGAGGGCATGAACAGTCATGTAAGGAGGCTTTCAGGCCTCGAGTGTTATGTGTGCATATGCATATACATGCATGGATCAGACTGCACGCCATAGTAGTACATTGCATGGATCGGACTGCACGCCGCAGTGGTATATTATATGGATCGAACTGCACGCCGCAGTGATATGTTATGTGGATCGGAATGCACGCCGCAATATTATTGCGCTTGGTCTGTAGGAGCCCCTCCGGAGTCTGTACACACCCCCAGTTAGCGCAAGGTACCCATGGATCGGGCTACGCGCCGTAGCGGTCATGTGCATTGCATTGCATTCACGCATTCACTCCTGTTTGTACTACATGGCATGACATTTAACACTCATATATCATTGGCATACATACTGTGACTTGCCTTGTTGACCAGATACCCCGTTGCTATATGTTAATGAGTGATGTGCCCAAGGGGCAGACTTATGAGCCGACTTGTTCTATCTGATATAGCATTCATATGTTGGGCTATTGAAAATAAAAGAGATATTTGTAAAAGAGACTTTGTAAAAGAGATTTTGAACTGATCTTGAGATTCTCTAAAAGGATTTTTATAGTATTTCGGTTTTCTCAATGGGTTGTACTGTGTTTTATAGCATTTTGGTGTGCCCATACATGTTTTCGTATCGCTCAGATATTATTCTCTCTTATTACCACTGAGTTGGAAGTACTCACTTTACTCCCTACACCATGGGTACAGATTCAGGTATTCTGGAAGTTTAGCTGAGATAATTGCGGCTTCAAAGTTTATTGGAGTTGTTGAGGTAGCTGTCTGACGTTCGCAGGACCCGACTATTTCCCTATTTCCTTATTATTCTTTACGCAGTTCTAAACGTTTGTATTATTGGAGTCTTGTTACTCTGCATTATTAGAGGCTCTAGACTCATGACCCCCAGGTCTTTGGGAGATTATTCAGTTTGGCTTCCATTTATCAGTTAAGATTTTAGCTTTATTATCGATAATGATATTCAATTAACTGATTTTGAGCTTTATGCTCGGGTTGAGGGTGTAAATGGTAGGGCTTGCCAAGCAGTTGTGTTGGGCGCCATCACGACCGGGATTGGGGTCGTGACATGATTGGAACAACTTTGAATGATGTTATGGGATATGTTGGTGCTCTTGGTTGAGGCCTCGGGGTGATTTCGGATGGCTAACGGGAAGTTTTGAACTTGTGAAAAGGGAAAAATATTGCTGCTTCTGGTATTTCCGCTTCTGCGGAATATAGACCGTAGAAGCGAGGTCGCAGCTGCGAAGTAGAGGCCGTAGAAGCGAAATTGGACTTAAGGGGATTTCTTCCGCAATATCGGAGTCGCATGTGTGACTTTTTGACCGCAGAAGCAGTATATGGGGCTTGAGAGAATTTTCGTGAAAGCGGCGTGTCTACCGCAAAAGCGGAAGCAGCATATGCGATATTTTGACCGCAGGTGCGGTAATGGCTGGCCAGATTTATCACATTTTATCCGCGAGGGTTATGTATTTTTCATCATTTTTGAGCGAGCTTTGAGGCGATTTTGAAGAGGGATTCAAGGAGGAATGATTAGAGGTAAGTTCCTTGGCCTAATTATTCAAGTTTATGGTAGAATTTAACATAGAAATTGGTTGAAACTCATTAAAAACGGGTAAAGTTAGGGCTTGAGTTTTAATATTTCAAATTGAGATTTGATAGTTCATTTGAGCACGGATTTGGGAGTTCTTGGTATGTATGGACTCGTGGCGAGACGAGAAATCAGGTAATGTGAGTTTTATAATTTTTGAGAAGTGGTCCCGGTGCTCGGGTTTTATTAATTTCGAGATTTTTGATATATTTTGATTGTTTTCGATTGTGTATTATTTCCTTGGTATAGTGTGATGTATTCGCTCCGATTTTGGTTAGATTCGACGGACGTGGAGACCAATTTGAGGGTCAAAGGCGTCGTGTCCTAGAGATTTTGCCGGTTCAAGGTGAGTAATACTTATAAATAATATCCTGAGAGTTTGAAACCCCGAATTTGCACATCATAGTGTTGTATCAAGGTGACTTGCATGCCGAATATGGGCGTGGTGTAGAGCACCGTTGGGTATTGAGACTTGGTTCGTCCCGATTGATGAAATTACAACATATTTGACTAGAACTACTTGATATATTATTATGATTTGGGCTGATTGCCATGTGTTGGGATTCATGTTGATTATTTGAATCCTTCATGGATTGATATCAATGTTCTTGCATTACTCTGCATATCATTGATCTCGGTCCAAAATATTAATATACTGCTTGCAAACCCAGCCATCTTTCTAAGATTTGAAAACCTAAATGATATTTTACTGACGATTTGAACTGGTAACTAATCTTTTAATATTGCTCAAGTGGCTTATGTGCATTTATGGACTGTGCATGGATCGGGCTGCACGCCGCAGTGGTGTGATATTGATATTGCGCTTGGGTTGTAGGAGTCTCTCCGGAGTCTGAACCCCCACAGTGAGTGCGGGTACCCAAATGGATCGGGCTGCACGCCGCAGCGGTCATGTGCACTGCATTGCATTCACGCATTAGTTCCTGTTTATACTATGTGGCAAGACATTCAACACTCTGATATTATTGACATTCATGCTATTTCTTGCACTGCTACCAGATACCCTGGTGTTATTTATTAATGGAGTGATGTGCCCGAAAGGCTGACTTATGTGCGGACTTGCACTATCTAATTTGCGTTCATTTGCTTGACTGTTGGAAAAAGGATATTTTTAAAAGAGGTTTTTAAACTGAGTCAGATATTTTCTAAATGACTTCTTTTTCTGGACTTATTGTTTTCTAAAAGGGTTGTGATGTCCCATATTGCATGATGGAGTGCTCTTACGTGTTTTCTTGCCACTCAGTTATTATTTACTTTTGTTACTCAGTGAGTTGGAGTACTCACTTTACTCCCTGCACCTCGTGTGCAGTTGCAGATATTATTTGCTAGGAATCGGGTTATTAGCGGATTGAATGTATTATTGTAACTGGGCAATGTGACCGCCAGCGCTTGCGGCACTTGACTTCATCTTTTGAACCCCAATTTCAATTTTTATATATTATTGGCCATGTAGTGGTGTTCATTCTTCTTTAGATGCTTGTGACTTGCGACACCCCGTTCGAGTTGTATCGGGTTGCAATTAATAGTTTTTAATGTCATTAAGTTGTACTTTCTATTCATTTATATTTAAAAATGGTTAAAGAGAGAATTTGTTGACTGGCCTTGTCTTCACGACAGACGCCATCACGACCGGATATGGCAATTGAGTCGTGACAAAAATATTTTCTAATTTTCCCATGTTTTGTTGGATTAAATGTTTTGGAAAATATTTTCCTTATCATTTCATTTTCCCCCGATTGGAGGAAAATATTTTACTTATCAAAAGAAGGGAAAATATTTTCCAAACCTCCTTCTCAACCTTCCCCACCCTCACCAACCCACCCCACCCCCTCTCCAATTTTTTTTTTAAATTTCAGTTTTTACATTACCACCAACCCTACTCCCCCCCTCGATTTTTTTTTTTACTTTTTATTGTAATTTAAATTCTATTTTTTCGTTTTACTTCCCCTACCCCTGGCCCCAACTCCCCCTCCCCCCTCCCCCGGAAAAGAAATTTTAAATATATTTTTCAGTTAATTTTATTATTTATCGGTTTAAAGGCTGAAATTTTACAAGTTTCAAAATTATAAATTCAGAGATTTATGTGTTTGGAAGTTTATGGGTTTAGAAATTATAAAGTTTACGGGTTCGAAATTTCGCGATTTTGAATGTTTAGCGGTTCGAAAGTTTATGAAATTTGTGGGTCCAGAAGGTTGTTGGTTTGAAAGTTTATGATTTCATTTATTATATCTAAATTATTTATGAATACTCTTGAGAAGTTATTTTTCTTAATTTGCGTACCAAACACCGAAAAATAAATAAGATTACTACTTATTTTTCAAGAAAATATTTTTTTGGAAAATATTTTACAAAAAATAATTTCCGTTATACAAACGCACCCGTATTCTTCTCTCTATTTACTGTTCCAAACACTTATTAATTTATTAATTGTAAATGTTTCGTTATCAAAATATATTTGAGGTCAATTTGATTACTTTTATAACAAATGAGAGATTAATTAATTTTAACTTAATATAATATTGTCTCCAATACACAATGATTGAGTGCACTATTTGTATTAGGATAAAACTTTATGTAATCAAGTTCACAAAATTGTAAAGCAAAACTTGGAAAAAATTCACATACAAAATTAAGAGAGAGGATTTAGATTGAACACAAAAAAATAGTAATTTGTTTTATGCAATTTGAAAGTTTCTATGAGATTAGCTTTTTAAATGGGTTTTATTTTAATTACTACATTGCTTTCTTGAAATTTTTATTAATTATTTGTACTCTAACACTTTTCATTGGAAACGTGATCATGCAAAAAAATGTGAATTTATTATATGTTTAAATCATTTTTTCTCTTTGTTTTAATTTTTTAATATCTTTCAAAGAAAGATCTTTAGAATATTAGAAGATCCTTTTTAGCATCAATCCATAGATAAATTTGATCATACTTGAAACATTTACAGTATTCTTGAAATACCTCATCTAAATAAAAAATAAATATATTGAAATACATGGAAAAAATGAATATAAACTAATATAATAATAAAATAATGTGAATTCATAGCATCTTGAATGAGGAGGTGAGTATGAGAGAGACCTTGACCTTGATTTGTGCAGACGGAAAAAAAAGATTAAACCAGCATTACACAGACTAGTATCAATTTGAGAATGCATAAATAAAAGGTAGAATAGTCTAAAAACTTCTATTTATCCTGCTTTGTCGTTTCGGTCGTGAAACTTTACAAAATTTCATCTGGGCACTTGTAATTTTTAAAATACATTATTTTAAATTTCTCCGGCCTCGCATGCTCTTCAAACACACAATGTGGATGATACATCATAATCCAAATCAGATTTTAAATGACACATTATTATTTTTTTAATTTATCTTTTTTTCCTTTTTCCACTCCTCCCCACCCTTGACCACCTATCTCTGTTTTTTGACCACCCTTGACTCTCAATTGAACAAATACGCCAAGCCTAGAATTGGTAACAGAAGCCAACGTGCATCAAGAAGTCAATGTAATTGCTAGACTTCCTCTACTGCACTCTTGATTTCTGATTAATTTTTGTATTCGTTAACTGTAAGTAATCTTTCAACTATGGGACATGTTAACATTCAGATTAAACCGAAAAATCATGAAGAATGTAGAGAGAGAAATTAGAGAGAAGGAGGAGCGTTTCAGAGAAGGCTCTAGAATCCAGAGAGTTTTATTAAGTGAAATGAGAATAAAATGAAATTCGCATCACAAAATATTTGAGGTACAAGTATATATACATGAGTCATTGGGTCGGGTCAGACGACCCAATGGAGGTAATGAAAATGGGGCTCAGATATAAAATTGGGCTCGGTACAGATGTGGCCCAAATAACAAGTAATCATCACAGCCCATACAGTGTATACCATAGAATACAATAAATATACAGAGTATATACAGTGTGTACAATCATGTAACATCATGTAATCTCCTTCATCTCAAAAAAAGGATATTCCCACAGTGCTGGACCCCAGTTCTAAGGCATTGTCACTTCTGACAGTTTGGACCCCAGAATTAACAAAAGAAATGAAAGACTTAAGTAGGGAAAAGGCATTGCTTTTGGATCCCATTAAGTGTGTCCAGGTTGCCCTAGAGAAGTCATCAACTATAGTAAGGAAGTATTTGTAACCAAAAGAAGTAGAAGTGTGGTAAGGTCCCCAAGTATCCACATGTATCAATTGGAATGGTCTAGTTGTACTGATACTACTGTCATGAAAAGGAAGTCTAGTCTGCTTAGCCATAGGGCAGACAGAACAGGGAAAGGGTTGTTTAGGAGCAAGTGGAAAAGACAAACCTGAAATACGTCTCATATTTGTAAAAGTAGTATGTGCCAGTCTTAAATGCCAAATGTAATTCATATCATTGATAACAACATTATTACAAATGGAATTGTTTACAATTGAAGGTAAACAAACATTTTTGCTGTCAGACACAGTGTCATCATTACAAAAATTAGACAAAGCACACACAGAAATAAAAGGAGAAACAGAAGAGGGAGAAGGGGAAGGAGGCACCCAAGACAGTTTGTATAAGCCAGCTTCCTCTTTACCAAGATCCAGAGGCCTTTTCAGAGAAGGGTCCTGTATCATGTGAAGTAAACAGGAAGTTGGAGTAAACAAAACTATATAGTGCAACTGTTTAATCAACTTGTGAACAGAAATCAAGTTGTGTTTCCAGAAGCACATTATGAAGAGTAAGGGAAGAAGTTAATGCAAAAGAACCTGTACAAGTTACTTTCACTTTGTAACCATTAGGTAAAGTCACAAGATAAGGAACAGTTAAGGGTATGATGTTAAAAAGTAGGTTTTTATCATGTGTCATATGGTTAGATGCCCCTGAATCAATTATCCAGGTGACAGAATTAATGTGTGTAAGCATGCATAATTTGGAATCAGAAACAAGACTCTCAGTCAACATTGTACCAGCAAAATTAGCAGCACACATGGGAGGAGGAGCTTGATCACTGGAATCCCCTAACTTGGTCTGTTGCAACAGGTTCATCAATTGTGTCTGCTCAACCCTGGTATTGTGGCTGGCAGAAGGATCCCCAAGAGGAACAGACAAATTAGGATTCACATGATTAACAGACACAGATTCAACACTAGTGGAGATATGAGCAGCTGCAGATTTCCTTCCCTTGTTGTAATTTATGCTTTGAGTGAACCCATGTATCTTGTAGCACTTATCAATTAAGTGCCCAGATTTCTTGCAGTATCTGCAAAATAGGGGCCCTCTGCTTTGCTCAAAATTAATTCTGGGTCTTAAAATAGGAGGTCGAGGCACTGTGTCCTGATTAAACTCAACTGAGTGCTTGTTTGTATGAGCATTAAAAGACATAGAATCTGGACTGATATGAGAAATAGATTGAACTTGTCTTTGTTTCTCATCATTAAGCACTATGTTGTAAACACTGTCAATGGAAGGAAATGGCTGCATCATCAACAAATTACTCCTAACCCCCATATATACTTCATTTAGCCCCATAAGGAACTGAAAAACCTTGTTTTCATCATCTTCCTCAATTATTCCAGTTTTAGCAGCACATACACATCTATGTCCATGATTTGTGCACATTGTGCCCAATTCATCCCACAAGCCTTTGAGCTTGTTGAAGTATGAGGCTAAGTCTAAAGAGCCTTGAGATGTGTGGGAAAGTTCCCTTTTCAACTCAAAAATATTGGTCTTGTTAGAGGTACCATATCTTTTCTCAATCTGGGACCGTATGCTCTGTGCAGTATCGGAGTACTGCACACTATCAGCAATTTGAGGAGACAAGGAGGAGGTCAACCAGGAAATGACCATGTTATTACACCTATCCCACAATCTCTGTTGAGCCACATTATTGGTAGGACGGGGACATGAACCGTCAACAATCCGATTTTATTTTTAGCACATAAAGCAACAATCATCTTACGCCTCCGGCCCCCATAACCACTACCCGAGAAGGGAGTGGGAACAAGAGATACCCCAGGGACATCAGAGGAATATACAAAAAGGGGACTGGAAGAGTCTACAGAAGAGGAGGCACCGGTATTTGTGTTAGAAGCGATAGTCAATGAACCGGCTTAAAAGAACAGTTTTTCAACAAACAGAGTATAACCAAATCAGGTATTCACACACAACAACCAACAAACAGAGTATAACCAAATCAGGTATTCACACACAACAGCAGATACTCACACACAGAGAGTCAGATAATCACATATAATACCGAAGATAAGGACAGAGTTACCCTCCTTCTTCGCGATCGGAGAAGTTCAGCCTTTAAACAACCGAGAAAACCCTAGGTACAAAACCCTAGGTGTAACCTTCGAAATCCTTACTGGAAATGTGGTCAGGAATGTCGGAAAGGAATCAAAACATGCACTGAGTGAGAATCGAGCCACCGGATAGCAGTAGAACCCTAGGTTAAACCACCAGAGACCCTAGAAGCCGATAAGTCACCGAGAAACCACCCAAAAATCAGCAGAAAATCTCTCAGAATGTTCGGGTGAAGAAAATACACTCAGATATCATGACGAAAAACTCGGAAAAGCATCCGATCTAGGTCAGAAGCATCATTGACCATAAGGTCTCAGAAAAATCCCCAAAAAATCTCAAAAAGAGTTCAACCAAGACAACGAGATGTAGAGAAAAGTAGTCGAATCGTCATCTAGGCTCTGATACCATGTTAACATTCAGATTAAACCGAAAAATCATGAAGAATGTAGAGAGAGAAACTAGAGAGAAGGAGGAGCGTTTCAGAGAAGGCTCTAGAATCCAGAGAGTTTTATTAAGTGAAATGAGAATAAAATGAAATCCGTATCACAAAATATCTGAGGTACAAGTATATATACATGAGTCATTGGGTCGACTCAGACGACCCAATGGAGGTAATGAAAATGGGGCTCAGATATAAAATTGGGCTCGGTACAGATGTGGCCCAAATAACAAGTAATCATCACAGTCCATACAGTGTATACCATAGAATACAATAAACATACAGTGTATATACAGTGTGTACAATCATGTAACATCATGTAATCTCCTTCATCTCAACAGTACATTCAACATCCTCTCAACAAGCTGCAGAGAAAGAAGCAGCAGAAAACAAAAGGTTCAGTTTTCTTTACAGCATAAAGCTAGCATTATACATGAATGGTATTATAGGTATTGGTTTGTTCCACATTAGCTTATACAAGAACGTTTAATAGTTTTGTTGTTCGTTTTCAAGCAATGTTTGAGAAGAAAATCTGCTACTAATTCCAAAGTCCAACACTCAGAACCAGCAGCAGAGGATTTGTTGAATTAGAAGGCCTAGCTGTACCATTTAACAGCCCAGTTCACGAAGACAATCTTACTCAATTGCCTTTCTCTAGCATTGAAGAAGTGATGAATGATGAGAAGACACCTCAAAAACTTTCAACAGACATAAATCTAATTTATCTCAAAAATATTAATGGTGGCTACTCTTTTCAATTATTAACTGAAGATTTGTAAAAATGAGAAGTCCGAGAATAATGGAAGAAAAAGAAAAGAGAAATAGAGGAGGGGAATAACAGGAAAGGAATAAAGGAAGAAAGAGAAAAGAGAAATAGAGGAGGGGAATAACAGGAAAGGAATAATGGAAGAAAAAGAAAAGAGAAATAGAGGAGGGGAATAACAGGAAAGGAATAAAGGAAGAAAGAGAAAAGAAAAATGGAGGAGGGGCGGGAAAGAACGGGAAAGGAAGGAAAGAAAGAGAAAAAGAAATGGGGGAGGGATGAGGGAAGAAGAAACAACAGAGATTTTTACCTTTTCTTATATTATTATTTTTTGTTTATTTTTACTTATTCTTTTATTTTTCCTTCTTATTTTAATTATTTTTAATCTAATTTTTTTTATACTTACTTTCGTTGCGTGAATTACACGCTTGTTGTCTAATTCAGCAATGATGTTGTCACATATGATCGGTCAACGGTCAAAGTGGTTTAAAATATAAATTTTAAGCCAGTATAAGTATCTAATTGGCAAAGTATTACGTTTGGGAACCGAAATAACAAAATGACACAAATATAAGTGTGATTCAAACTATTCTGCCTAAATAAAATACCAAAGATAACAAACCTTGTGGAACGTGAATATTGCTTCATATGTCGGACTCCGTCGAGACTCGAGCACAAGCAAACAAAGCTCCATCAAGTAGCCATCAACTTGCTGCCTGTGCAACAATTAACAGCTCAGCTGTATAGGGTCTTTACTTAACAAATTGAAATTCTTTATTATGAATTTCTACTAGATTGCAAAACTATTTTTTAGTGAAGTTCCATATTGGTCCAAATGATAAGCTAGATTAGGTTGGCCATCTTGCTGGTTTCTGTTTCTCAAACCAGGAACATTTTCATGTAATCTGCAGTAGGATCATTGGTATTTTTTATTAAAAAACCAAATGAGACCGTTTGATCTCCCTATGTTCACATAACTTACAAGGAAAACTTTCATAGCAATCTAATAAGAAAGAAAACAATTAACTTTAAGCACACATAACATTCCAAGCAAATCTGAACATTCAGGTATGTTTGAAATAATGAAGCCACCTTTTTATTTGTTAGGATATTTTAGGCAAATCCGTGTGCACCGCCATGACAGAACTAAACAAAGGTTAACGATTTTCTAAAAGATTCAATATGCTAAGCTTGCTGGAACAGAAGTGTAAAATCTAATGACTAAAACAACTAAAAGAGACATCCCTGAAATGATGAACTTTGAAAAAGAAATAAAATATAACGGAAAACAAAAGGAAAAATAGAACATGATATACACATTACAAGCTTCATTATGTTCGTATGACACCATTAAATTTGAAGTAATTGAATTACTACGAACAATAAGACTAACCTGAATAAAATGTAGTCTTACTGGATAGCAAATGTGATAATATGTTTTGTATCAGGCTGGTTACTGGAAACGAATGCTTTAGGATCTTAGTTGTCCTATCACGAAGCTGCATGATAAAAATACTTTTGGTTAATAGAGAATATTATACTGTATACTTTTCGGTGTTAATGAGAGGTTAGAGGTATGGAGACAGGCTCTCGAGTCTAAGGGTTTCAAAATAAGCAGATCGAAGACAGAATACTTGGAGTGCAAGTTTAGCGCCGAGCCGAGCGAAGTAGGCAGGGACGTGATGATTGGATCTCAGGTCATCGCCAAGAGGGACAGTGTCAAATATCTTGGGTCGGTGATTCAGGGGAACGGAGAGATTGACGGGGACGTCACTCATCGTATAGGAGCAGGGTGGTTAAAGTGGAGGCTTGCATCAGGAGTTCTGTGTGACAAGAAAGTTCCACAGAAACTCAAGGGGAAATTTAATAGAGTTGTGGTTAGACCGGCCATGTTGTATGAGGCGGAGTGCTGGCCGGTGAAGAACTCTCATATTCAGAGGATGAAGGTTGCGGAGATGAGGATGCTCAGGTGGATGTGCGGGCTCACCAGGTTAGATAAGATTAAGAATGAAGTTGTTCGAGAGAAGGTGGGGGTGGCCCCGGTGGATGAGAAGATGCGAGAAGCGAGGCTGAGGTGGTTCGGGCATGTACGGAGGAGAAGTCCTAATGCCCCGGTGAGGACTTGTGAGCGGCTGGCGATGGTCGGCGCACGGCGAGGCAGAGGGAGGCCTAAGAGGTATTGGGGAGAGGTGATTAGGCATGACATGGCTAGGATGCGGGTTTCTGAGGACATGGCCCTTGATAGGAAAGTCTGGAGGTCTAGTATCAGGGTTGTAGGATAGGGCCCCTAGAGTTTTTCGTACTCCTAACCTGGGGTTGGGTGAGGCTTGGCAGGGCTATCCATAGATGATTTGTGTATTGGATTGTGTCTCCCTTATGGTAGTTATTTATGGTAGTTACTGTATGATATTATCGCATGCTATTTATTTATGGCTCTTATGTTTAGATAATTATTTACGCTATTTCTGCTGAAGCTACTAATGCTCTTTTGTTGTTGTTTTTGTTTCTGTTGTTTATTTCCTCCACTGAGCCGAGGGTCGATTGGAAACAGCCTCTCTGCCCTTTCGGGTAGGGGTAAGGCCCGTCTACATATTACCCTTCCCAGACCTCACTTTGTGGGACTATACTGGGTAGTTGTTGTTGTTGTTAGACTGCTTCTTGATATAGACGAAATGACAGCTCACTGATGCACTTCATAAAATTTTGACCAAGCGTGACGTTAATGATCTTACATTTTTTAGGTTCGGGTGGTGGCAATTTTTCAGCAGTGACTTGAACCCCATCTTGACAAAAAGCAGACATGGAATCAGTATTTGCATTCTCAGGCGAAACAATTTTCCTCGTAAATTTCCTAACTTTCCTCTCCATTCTCAAACAGCTCTAGTGCAAGTCTGGATGTAGTATCTAAATAATAAACTTAAATCCATTCTTACTGCACTTTGAAAGAGTTGAAACGGATAAAAATTAAGATCAAATCATGAAAAGCACGTAAAGCAGAAGCCTAACAACATACCACCAATTATGTAAGAATTTCAGATGAAAGCAAGCTACATCTTCTAGGGAAGATTCAAAACATCACAAGGAAACATTCAAATACCTACCTAATAGGCATGCACCACGCAGAATATATTTTATGCGCTTTGTATATTGTGATACATTAGTAATTAAAGTAACTTCTCATTCATCACAAATAATATACATGTACCCAATCAGACAGTACCAAGGGAGTAAGAAGAGACATCCTTTTTAGGATTCTATAACTGTAGAATTCTTTGTCTACAGATTGTTGCATCTACCACTTCGTCAAAGGCGAAAATGTATGCATCTTTAATTTATTTCTTCCTATAAGTGTAGAAGTTTTGTACTTAATAGATATTGTAAAACCGTCCTCCTAATTTTTGAAATTTGCTGTGTGAAAATCAGACCTGAAGGATTTATTTGGTGACGGCAAGTGGGTTATTTCGAGTTTGCGACTGTGTAAGTTTCTTCTTGGTGCATAATTTTGTTGGTTAGTACGTAACATTAGCATTCTGTTGCCAGCCCTATACGGGGAGTCAGAGCTATACCCACAAGCTTCACGAGCAACGCGGGCTACGCGCCGTTGCTCCTCAACCTCTGCCTCAGTGGCTCGACCCGCAGACAAGTACTCCTCGAGTATGACCAATCTGGCCTCGTCGTATACCCACATCTCATGCGCCTCACAATGCGCATCATCCTACGAAGCGGTTCGCTTAAGGACTTCAACCTCAGCCGTCCTGGCATCGAGCTCGGCGGTCAAAGCCGCGACCCTGGTATGCAATTCAACAACCTCTGTTGCCACCCCGCGGCTAATCTCCAACTCCTCTTCCTTCGACTGAAATAGAGTCTCTGTCACAATCTCAACATGGTCGTGATGACGCCCAGCACACTACTAGGTAAGACCGACCATTTATCAGCACTTAACCTATTTAATAAGACAAAAAATCTATGTAACGACTCGGTCGGTCGTCATTGGAATTTACGCCCCGTTCCCCTATTAACAGCTTCCCCTAAGTTCATTTCTGCATTTTGGTTTGCCGGGACGTTCGGTAATAGAATTCGGAGCGTTTTTGGGACACTTAGTCCCTAAATGAGAGCATAAGTGTTGGAAAATGATTCGTAATCAGAATAGTGTGAAGACGACCTCGGAATGAAAATCTAAAGGTTCCGTTAGCTTCGTCAGGTAATTTTGGATATCCGTAGCTCATTTAGGCTAGAAATGCCGAAGGTTAGAATTTTGAAGTTTTCGGTCCGATAGTGAATTTTTTATCCGAAGGTCAGAACAGGATTACAGAAGTTGTTGTAGCACTGTCATGTCATTTGGGACATGGGTGCAAAATTTTAGGTCAATCGGACATGTTTTGGTTAAGTTTTGAGTCGAAAGCGAGTTTGGTTAAGTTTTGAAGTTTTTAAGTTCAAATCATTGATTAATTCGAGTTTCCGGCGTTGTATTAGGTGGTTTAAGGGTTGGTACAAGTTTGAATGATATTATGGGATATGTCCGTAGGTTTGGTTGAGGTTCTGGGGGCCTCGAGTGTGTTTCGGATGCCCAACGGGACGTTTTTGAGTTCATAAAAAATTGCAGAAAATCCCTTCAGATCTGTTGCATAAACTCCTTCTCTGCGATCGCATAAGTGCTCATGCGATCGTGTAGTTCTTCTTCTGGGAGCCTTCTTATCCTTCAATGTGATCGCAGGTCCTTGTACGCAATCGCATATTTTTGTTTCCTTCTTTTCTGCGATCGCACATCCCTCTCCGCGTTCGCACTGAGCAAATGCAGCTTATGGCCCAGGGGTTCAATACCTTTACGCAATCGCAGTGGCCTTACGCGATCCCATAGCTCTGCCTTGCCCTCTTACGCGATCGCATCCTTCACCTCGCGTTCGCATAGACCATTTTCCAGGCCCTCAATTTTTACTCTACGTGATCGCATTAGTGTTCATGCGATCGCATTGAACAAAGTATCAGAACAGTAATAAACTTTTCAAAAACGAGGGTTCTTCCATCTTTGTCAAACTCAAGCTAGAGAGCTCGATTTTGGAAGATTTTTCAGAGGATTTTTAGAGGCAACTATTAGGTAATGATTTCTTACTCCTCTATGACTAAAACCCACTAATCTAATCGTGATTTCAACCTTTAATTTCAGATTTTTGAATGAAAATTGGGGTAAACTTCTTAGACCTATTTGTGAGGATTTGAAGGGGCATTTGACCTCCGATTTGGGAGATTATTTATATGGTTGGACTCGTGAGAGTACGAGGGTTCTGAAAATGTGAAAATTTTCGATTTTTGAGACGTTCATGAGGGGCATTTTGGTTATTTTACCTATTTTCGCGTCTTAGCTTTTAATTTTAATAGTGTAATTAGTTACTTGCGATATTATTTACAATATGTAATTGGTTTGAATAGATTTGAGCCACTCGGAGTCGGATACTCATGGCAAGTGCATTATTTCTTAGCAATTTTGTACCGGTTTGAGGTAAGTGGCTTGTCTAACTTTGTGTGGGGGACCTCTCCCCTTAGGATATCTTTACTGTTATTTAAATGCCTTGTGCATGAGGTGACGGGCGTGTACTTGTGCTAATTGTTGAAAATCTACTTTACTTGACTTATTTAGACTGTGTTTCTTCACGTATTGAACTATTTAAAATGCAATTCCTATTGTTTTAGTTTAGGGAAAGCATGTTAGTAATTTATTTGCTCTATTTGACTAAATTGCAATATCTGCCTTTTTGTGAGCATGCTAGACTCTAGATTTTACCTGTTGCTTGTACTTAACTTCTTTCTGTTAAATATTGAATTATTTTGATGTGTTACAAATGGGTCTACGGGACGGCATCCCGGGAGTTCCCTGTACATACTATATTGGTATTGGAAGTGCGAGATACAAAGAGATCTCCGGTACAGGATTGACTGATTGGAGGATACTAAGAGATCATCGGGATACTTGGGGATCCCTCGTGTTTAAATGGAGGATACTAGGAGATCCTCAAGATACTTGGATATCCCTTATGTATATGATGAGGATACCAGGAGATCCTCAAGATACCAGGAAATCCCCGATGTAAATAGCCTGTAGTGATTTTTCTTGCATTATAGAATTGTATTGTAGCATGTTCCGTTCTACTTATTGTTTTTGTTAGATATTCGAGATTTAATATATTCCTACTGTTTATCTATTTTATAATTATTCATATGTTTATCTCAGTAGGGGCCTCGACCTTCCTCGTCACTACCCAACCGAGGTTAGGCTTGGCACTTACCGAGTATCGCTGTGGTGTACTCATGCTACTCTTTTGCACACTTTTGTTGTGCAGATCCAGGTGCATCCGGCCAGGCGTATCATCAGTGAGTTCGAAGCTTGCTATCGGAGACTCGAGGTATATCTGATGTGTCCGCAGACCGAAGAGTCTCCGTCCATTCTATCGTGTAGTTAGCAGTACTTTCATGTTTTCCTCCGTTGTATTAGACACTTTATATATTAGAGCTGAACTTATGTTTTCACAGCCTGTGTTGCCCATGGGATTCCGGGTTTTGGGATGACGTTTCAGAAGTTGTGTGATCAGTGTATGTGCCAAGCGGCACCGTTATACATTCTTATTCTATTTAGTGTTTGTTACTGTTTTTATTCTGAACTATTCAATTTCGCAATGTGTTAGGCTTACCTGGTCGCGGAGACTGGGTGCCATCATGACAGGTTCACAATTGATGAACTAGGATCGTGACAATCTATAAACCATTTAAGTCAAATACCAGAAAATACTGAAGAAATGCGGAAGGTTAACAAAATATAGTTTACAACCCACTATGGACCCAGTGTAACGACCATGAGCCTCTAAATACAGAGTTTTCATCCTAATACAATTTTGTCTAAAAGCTAAAAATGCGAAATATAAAGATAGAGATAGAAGGGAGAATCTACGGCTGCGAACGCCATGCAGCTACCTCGAATACTCCCGGAGAATGCCTCTGGAAAGCTGGTCAAAGCT
This sequence comes from Nicotiana benthamiana, assembly GCA_034376525.1. Lineage (NCBI taxonomy): Eukaryota > Viridiplantae > Streptophyta > Magnoliopsida > Solanales > Solanaceae > Nicotiana > Nicotiana benthamiana. Next base: position 14,572,246 of record CM067335.1, read on the forward strand.
CACTCAGTATGGATATGCCCTGAATCTACACACAAGGTACAGAGAGTAAAGTGAGTACTCCTACCCAGTGAGTAATAAGAATACATACAGTCCGAAGGTAAGAAAACACAGAAAATGCACAAAATAAGCTATAATCCAATAATACCGAAATTGGGGGAACTTAACAACTAAACAACAACTAATGGTACGAATGCATAAATGCGATGCAATGCATATGATGGTACATTCCAGTACCCACTACGGCATACAGCCCGAGTCATCCATAATTATTTATCGTGGACGACGCTCACTAAGTATGTGTACAAACTCCGGAGGGGCTCCTACAGCCCAAGCACAGAATCAAGCCACCTCGTGGCATCAATCAAGTCCTGGTCAGTTATTGTTACCTGGCGAATTTATATCACACAATGCCATTGTTACCACTGTTTCAAGTATCACTGTTGCGGCGCACAGCCCGATCCATGCTCAGTCCAGAAATCATCATAAGCCCCTTGGGCATTTATAAAACAGTAGTTCTCAGCCCGAAATATCATCTAAAATACCATTTGAGTATTCAAAACTTAGGAGTATGGCTGATTTTGCAAAACATTATTTAAAACCTTGGACTGAGACCAATGATATGCAAAAATATGCTAAAACGATAATATCAATCCCTGAAGGACTCTACAGGTTGGCCCAAGGCCCCAAACATGGCAACAAACCCAATAAACATCAATAAAGTATGTGTATCAATCACCAATATAGTAAAAATATAACGCGGAATAGACCAAGTAACGATCCCCAATAGTGAACGACCATGCACTCGTCAGAGAATGCGTGTCACGCATCAATATAGATTAACGATGTGAAAGTTCGGGGTTTCAAACCCTCAAAATTGCATTTACATCTATTACTCACCTCTAGCCGGCCAACGAATAGCTCGCAATATCCTTTTCTCTCGAATCAACCTCCTCGCGTGTCGAATCTGGTCAAAACCACAACGAATACATTACAATAGGCTAAGGGAATATAACCTAATCGAAAAGAGTCGAAAAATATCAAAATTTGCAAAATTTGCAAAACCCGAGCCCCGTGTCCACTTCTCAAAATGTAGAAAATTTTACATCAATGCGATCGTTATCTCGCCATGAGTCAATATATATATCAAATTCACAAGAATCGGGGCCCATTTGACCCCTCAAATCACTAGTTTTAAACTATTTTATGTTTCAAGCCCTAACCTCCATTTTTAACCTTTAATTCCTTGGATTTTCAGTGTTAATCCATGTTTTTACACCATAATAACATAATCTAAGTCCAAGAATCCATACCTGATGAAAACCCTCGAAACCCTCTTCAAAATCGCTCAAAAATCTCCTTAGTCCGAAGTCCAAAATGTTTTCTCGTTCAAAATTCACGAAGAAGACTTAATATGTTCTGTTCAGTCATTTTGGCTTCTGCGGTTCAAGCACCGCACTTGCGGCTTCCGCTTCCGCGGTTTCACTTAACTCTCCCCAGGACGGCTTCTGTGGTCCACTTCCGCTCCTGGAGAGACCACTTTAGTGGAACCTCGTCCGCTTCTGCAGAATTGCCCAGGCCCTTTAAAACTGCTTCTACAACCCCTTCCACCGCTTCTGGTCCTTTTTCCACAGATGCGGAAATACCAGGTACCAGAACCTTAAAAAATGCCAAACTCAAAAACTCTTCGTTTAACCACCCGAACTCACCCCAAGGCCCCTGGGACCTCAACCAAAAGCACAGATATGTTCTGTTACGTTTTTCAAACTTGCTCGAACCATCAAAACACTACCATTAAAACCAAAATCATAAAATTTCATCAAATCAAAGCCTAAGTTTAACTAGAACTTCCAAAACTCGCATTCGATCAAAAACTCGACCTAAACACCTCCGAATCAACTGAAATTTTGCACACACATCCCTAATCACCTAACGAAGCTACTAAAACTCTCGGAATTCCATTTCTACCCGTCAGATCAAAATCTCACCTACTAAACCGATTTCTTAAAAGTTCTAACTTCGCCAAAATAGGCTAACATTTACACCGAACCTCCAAAATCACTTTCGATTGCTCTTCTAAGACTTAAATCATCACCTGAAACTAACTGAATCATCATAAATCAATGTCGAGCCTTCTAATTCACAAGTCAACATCCGGTTGACTTTACCAACCAAACCTTCCTTAAAGAGACTATTTGTCTCATTCCCTACCAAACTCAAACCGAACCACCTCAAACACACCAAACGCATATAATGAAACATGAAGAAGTAAAATGGAGAAAACGGGAAGAAAACACATGAGACGACGGGTCGGGTTATCACAGTCTCCAACTCAATGTTCCGAGCCAAAGCGGCCATTAGCTGCTGTCACACCTCCTTTTTCACTACACCTGCAAGGACATAGAGGAGTTTTTCCAAAGGATAATCGGAACTGGATTTAATTATTAAAATTTCAGAGTCGCCACTTGGGAGATTAATGGTGTCCCAAGTCACCGGTTGAATCCCGAACCGAGAAAAATTATGACTCTGGTAACAGTTTGCAAACTAGAAATCCAAGTAAGGCATTCTGTTAACGCAAGAGAAGGTGTTAGGCATTCCCGGGTTCCGTGGATCTAGCACGGTCGCTCAACTATTGTATTTGATTTTTTTATTTCAAAACATATTTAGCTTATGTGCCTTTTATTCGTAAACCACTTTCATTATTATTTTTTAATGAGAATTGCAACATCGTGAAAATGCATCTCGAACCACGTCACATCAAAGCACCCGTGGTTGTCAATACACTTCGACTCCATTGAGATATGTATTTAGGTCACATAAATGTGCCCGATTTTTAAGAAGGTAATTTTACTAAAAATGCGCCTAAAAAAACTAACGCATTATTATCTTTTGGGAAGGCTGTCAAATTCGCTAACCAGCCCATCCTGAATTTCTAAAATTTAATTAAGCATTTGAATGAGGATCTCGCAATTTGTATATTTTATTCGACTAGCTTCGTCTCAACATTTTTTATTTAAAGGTCAATACTAAAGTGAATATGGTTTTTCTATTTGCTTGTCTCTAAACAAAAAAAAACTAACGAATTATTATTTATAGAAAAACAAACCTTCCTTTTCCAGTCTTAGGCCCAAAACTGACCAACTGCATACTCAGCCCAGGCCCACAGGCACACAATCTTGAAAATGGGACTTGGGCTGCTTGCCATCGAACTGGGGACATGGAAATCAAATCCAAGTGATTAAACCAAACACGTGAGTTCAATTTGATCAGATACAATTCGATTCACTCCCAATGCTTAACTGATAAAACAATCTAATCAGGCAGTTGCTAATTTATAACTCAGACTCAAAGATTGTTGTCCAAAGGTCAAGGGCCAACGTTTGGGTCTACTACTAAAAATAAATTGGCCCAGGCGTGACTAGGAACGTCTAGGTGTGACTGATGAAATCGAGCCCAGGTAGGGACATAGAATTATGCCTGAAGGCAAATCCAAACGTCCCAGCCTTCTCAATGTTGATTTCCACTTTATGCATTTATTTAAGCTTGTAGTAGTCTAATTGCTATTTTAGTTAAAACAAACCAGCCTCATATTTCCCTAATTAAAACAAAATTAAAACTAACAATGAAATATGGGTTGATCTTTAAACATTACTAACAAAAGGAAACTAGGTCACATTATCCTATGTTATACTAACAACACATTGAGTCAAACTAATATTAATTAACTGAACCAACTTAAAAGTCCATAAAATTCATACACGAATTCAAATAGCAGGAATCATACTGAGTCAAACAGCCCAGGTTTTAACATATCATATGCACTGGAATAAACCATTACATAGTTCTACACTAATTGCATTCATAAACATTCAACAATGAGCATAACCTTGAATCATCACTTCATTTCATTTTCAATGGAAGAGTGCATTACTTGTGAGGTCGAATGTTTGTACCTGGAAGTGAGTTTATAACAGATGAAGAAGAAGGTCAGCAATAGTTCACTGGACAACAACAGATACAACAGCAACAACCAGCAGTAGGAATGATTTGAACCCAGAAGATTTCAACAGAAACAAACAATCACAACAAATGACCCTCAACAACTAATTAAAACTCAGAAATTGCTAAAAATCACCAACCAAATCTCTGAATCTTCGTATCAGTAGAAACTATGAACCAATTGCTAATAGTTACTCTCCATTTCTAGATGAATGAATCAGTGGAGATATTTTTGGTTACAGTTTTTCTTACTTTTTTTTTGTTTTTCTCTATATAACTAAGACCTATTAGGAGAATTTAAACTCGAAATTGGATCAGATCCTCTCAGGGACTTTAGGAAGGAATTTTTATGGCTCAAAAGAGGAACCCCTCACACAAGGCATTAGGCTAACTTTTATAGGGAAAGTGAAGGGAAGCCCTATAATTTTTATTTTCCCTTTGGCCCCTATTCAATTTCATTTTAGTCCCCTAATTGTTAACTCGTGACTCAAGCAAGTATACTCATCATCTAAAATTCTATTTTTACTCCTCTCCAGAAGGTTCTAGAAGTTTCAGGTATAATCTACACACTTCTGAATCTTACTAGTTATCTGAACTATCCTTGAACTTATTTGAAACTACCAAATAGTCTAACCCTGCTCCATTTCCTAACCAGAATTATCTAACCACTTAAAACGAGTTCAACTAACAATCTTCACGGCAATCACTAAACTAAAACATACACCAAAGAATGATTTGAGCCTAATTAGATTAAAATCCAAATCTTCCCAACACTAATTTAACCGTAATGAATTTATTATAATGAAATTATGCTAGTAATCAAACTAAAGTAAAAAAAACAAGATGAATTGAATTTTAAGTAGACAAAGGTGAGACATGAGATTAAAATAATAATTAAAAAAACAAAACTCAAACTACGTCTTAAACTGGAAATTCATGAAAATAATAAAAGAAGCAAAATAAAAGAGTTAAACATGAAAGCAAAACTCGCTGCAATGGATCGAACTACGGCTAATTTCATACTTCAAATTCGGCCATACCTGGTGATATTTGGGCTTTATCGATGATCAATTCCTCACGAGGGAGACCTAGGGACCCTATCGTGTTAATTGCATGTGCTTAGGACATTTAGGGATTTGGCCGGAACAAACTCAAACGAAAATTCGAGAAGTTCTGGCAAGATTCAAGACATGTGGTTATGGGGGTTGGGTAGAGGAGGCTCAGGCGATCCTAGGGTATCAATTTGGTGTTGTTTGGGACTTGTGGTGTCATGGCCGAAAATTGTTCCAACGAATATTCAAAGAGCTCCGGCGAGATTCAAAAGAGAAGAACAATGGATTCGAGTAAAGGAGGATAAGAGGGATTCATGGTGTTATTTTTGGGGTTGATTGGAGATGGTGTCGTTCGCGGGCGGCGGCTGTACCCGTGGTGTTACAGAAGAGATGCGAGGAAGACAGACTTGGTCATTAGAGTTATACACGGATTCAGACAATTATATTAAAAATACCAATAGCTATCGTGGGTCGTTGGATTGAAGGGAGCTGATGGTCCGGATTTGTTACACGCTGAACGGTGCCGTTTTGATGGGGATGGGGATTGGGTCGGATAAAGGGGTGTTTGGGCCAGATTGGGCGTGGGTAAAAACGATTTGGCTTAAGTAATTTTATTTAGTAGAAGCCCAATTTCGGGAATACGACTACCCTTTCCCTATCTTCAATTATTTTCACTTCTTTTTTTTCTTTGAGCATATCCGCCAACGCTTGATGCTTGTCATGGCACCGTTTATACTTCTTTGCCATTTTATTGAAGGTGGTCGCCTTCTTCTGCGCACCCACTCGAGCCTCCAAATCTCGATGGCCGCTAAACAGTGCCGATACCCACAATTCATAACCACAATATAGCCTGTACTTGAGAATTCCTAGTCTCCAGCTCCATATAGCATACAAACCATAATACATGATCCCAATTTCGCCGTCCGAGTACATGCCACAGCTTAGTATCCAATTATTCCATGATACATACTCCAAAATCTCCCTGTGCCACTAAACAAACCCAAATATCACCAGTCGGTCTAAGAAAAGTTCCATCACTTAATCACATTGCCTTTTTTTCTAAAACATATACTCTCGTCAAATCACTTTCAAATAGCAGTATCATTTTCCTTGATTATCTGAGGCTACCCGTTGCCTAAGTGCTTTATGAACTTCCTTTATTATCTGAACTGAAACTTATCTAATCAAGAACTTCCAGTGATCCCATCTAGAAGAAAATAATTATACATCTCATGCCTCTCACATTCGTAGAAAATGCACCTCTCTAACCACGGTAACAATCAACAATAACTCTCCCGACTCCCTTTGCACAAGCTAAACTGCCATGACTGAATCCTTCTAACTAAATCGCTAAGCAAATCTTCAAAACCCATGAGCATTGCTACAAAAATACCCATGCTAACTCATTACCTCGAACAAACACCAAGAGTTATTCATACCCTTATCATGCCAATCCGGTCCGCTATCAAGCTACTCCATCTATCTAATTTTTCTTTTGATCCGAATTCAACGCGATATCTCCATTTGCTGTTGTACCAAAATCCTTCAACCCATGCTTACCACACGAGACCCGACCATAACACCACATTATCTGAAATGCATAAGAGCTAAATACCCTCTGAAATATTCCTAGAAACACTATATCCCAAACTACCTTACTTTGAAGAACTTCATGCGAATCTAACTCTATTCACTTTATATTCCTGATGCTGATACATAGAATCTCATGATTAACATAGAAATGCCACAAGTCTTGACACCTTCTAATGAAACCAGCTTCTAATCACGTATGCAACGTTAGAACACTCAACTCATATACACAGATCTTTGAACACATTAGGACCATTCTCTCAAGTCGTGCACTCTTATTTGAACTGCAATTTACCTGATCAAACGAACAAAAGAACATGTGCTTGACACGACCCAAAATCCACTAAGGGTCGTGGTGGCGCCGGACACCGCTGTCAAGCCAGCCAACTAAAATACATAATTAAATTCTTATTTTAATCATTTTGAAAAAAACTTTTTTATTATGATTAAAGCAATACTCAGTATGTTCCTCCAATTAAATAAGGAAATATTAAATCAACTTTCAAAATTTTTGAATAATTCCAAATACATCCCCAGAACCCAAAAGTCACAAATACATGACTAATTTTATAAAGGAAACCAAATAGGTACAACAACTGCCCGGAATACAATTGGACAGAAAGTAAATAAAATTCTTAAAGAGACTATACTAGCTGCGGAATCACCTCGAAGAAATACAGCTCATCTAGTCTCTGTGCCCGTCATGCCGCTAAGCCACAAGCTGCAACAAAATGCAAAGCAAGTGTAGTATGAGTACAAAAATAACGTGTACCCAATGAGTGTCCCGCCTAATACCGAAAGGGTAGAGATGAGATGGTCAACTTTGACACTCACTAGCAGTCCAATGATTATTTAATCATAATAAATATATTAAACATTGGATTTGTTTTATAAACATGATTCTAATCCAGATAGAGGAAACAAATAAACATATAATTCTTTCATGGAAAATTTTCCTAGATTTCTTATTATTATTAAAAATGTGATCTCGAGCCATAGTGAGGCATGAAACAACTCAAATAAGTTCAAGACAACAGCACAACCATGCGCAAATCATGTCGAGGTCGACGGCATGCTCCAAGAGAAATGTAAAGTGTGCACTTTCGAGGGTCGACCAGCTCGTACCGTAGATGCATCTATTTCACCAAGGCGAACGGCCCGTTCCAAAATCTAAATATATACCCTGCTCGCGAATCATACATACTACGCAGTTACACATAGAAAATCATGCACAAATAGCCAATTAGAAATTTATTGGGGAACAATTATCCAATTACAAGCAATTCCCTTTTTAATCAATTTAAAAGAAAGAAGTGTAATGCTTTAGGAATTCGTTTACAAATTCTATGTGATTTAAGTAATTCTAGCCATTAATGGGTTCACAATTAATCCAAGTATAACATGCTTTTGGGTCCTAGTCTACCCGGACAATACCATAATAGTAGCTACGCACAGACTCTCGTCACCTCGTGCGTACGTAGCCCCCACAATTAGAAGCACATAATCAGTTTAACTCACCTATGGGGTAATTTCCCCCTCACAAGATTAAAAAGGAGACTCAGCTCGCTTCGAAGATCCACAACTGGCGTTCAACATTCTTCCAATGACTTGCACCAACGCACAATGCTCCAAAACTAGTCAATGGTCATTCAAATTCATTAATATATGCTCATTTATACTTCAAAATCCAATTTATAACAATTTCTAACCCCAAACGATAAGTTGACAAAAATTCCCTCAGGCCCACGCGCTCGGAATCTGAAATTTCTCGAAGATAAAGGTTACCATGACGTTAGAAACTCAAATATAAAAGTTTCTCTAAATTTCATACCCAAAATCGTGGCTAAATTCCAAGAATATGATTTTCTAGGTTTTCCACCAAAACCTCAAATTTACACTAATATTCATGCTTAAATCAATACGTAAGTTGATATATTTAACTCAAAAGTGATGGGGATAACTGACCTTAACATTGACGACAAAATTTCTCTCTTGAAGATCCCTAAAAGATCGCCCAAGCCATGAAGAAATTGGAGAAATGAACTCAATCCACGAGTTAGATCAACCTTAATGCTCCAGAGATTTTTGCTTCCGCGGAAATAATCTCGCTTCCATTGCCCCACTTTTGCGGAAAATATTCCGTTTCTGCGGTCCCTGGGCTTCAGCCCATTTTCGCTTCTACGATAAGTCCACCGCTTTTGCGGATTCCTGACTGCATACGCGATCCATGCCCCATTCACTCCCAACTGCTTATGCGGTCCTTTCCTCACTTCTGTAAGGCCGCTTCTGCGGTCCCATTTCCGCTGGAGCATAAATACCAGATACCAGCAAACTCAGCTCTTCCAAAAATCCAATTTTGATCTGTTAACCACCCAGAATCCACCTGAGGCCCCCGGGACCCAACCAATCATACCAACCAGTCCTAAAATAAATTACAGACTTGCTCGAGGCCTCAAATCACATCAAACAATGCTAAAACCATGAATTACACCCTGATTCAAGCTTTATGAACTTTGAACTTTCCGACTTCTACTTCTGGTGTTTAGACCTATCAAATCACGTCCAATTGGTCCAAATTTTGCAAACAAGTCATATTTAACACTATGGACCTACTCCAACTTCCGAAATCGGATTCCGACCCGGATATAAAAAGTCCACTTCCGGTCAAACTTCTCAAAAACCTTCAAATTTCTATCTTTCGCCAAATAGCTTCAAAATGACCTACGGACCACCGAATTCACTTCCGATCGCGCTCCCAACTCTAGAATCTCCATACGGAGCTACTCCTAGCATCGGAATCCCAAACAGACATCGATAACACTAAAATGCACTCTAATCCAAGCTTAATAAATTTCTTCCAAAAATGCTAACTTCCACGATAAGCGCCAAAACGCTCTCGGGTTACCCAAAACCCGAACCGGGTATACGCCCTAGTCTGATATCATCATACGAACCTGCTGGAACTTTTAAATCCAGATTCCGATGTCGTTTACTCAAAAATCCAATCCTATTTCATTCTTTCAACTTTAAGCTTCTGAAATGAAAATTTTGCGTTTAAATTTAACTCCAATCTTTATGAATTTCGATTCCGACCATGCATACAAGTCATAACAGTGAAATGAAGTTTCTCATAGCCTCACACTGCTGAGCAACATGCTAGGGCACAAAATGACCGGTCGGGTCGTTACATTCTCTCCTACTTAAACATACGTTCGTCCTCGAATGTGCTGAGAACTATACCGAAGTAGTCTGAAATCACTGTTTAGCACCTTATGCACCTTTTCGTGCTACCACAACTTAGCTGAGCACATTAGCTCAATAAATTCTAAAGATACTCCCCTTTATTCAGGAAAATAAGCCTTAGAGCCTAATTCCAACATCCGGAATTCTATGCCAGGCCTGATTTCATCAAGAGATCACCAAATAATTCACCACACGTTCTACCCAACATGATTGCATAACTTACTCATAAGACCACAATAACATTTCTGATCAACTTAGCCCAAATTCAACGAATCAAAGGCTCTCATTGCACCTCATGACCTATATAGGCCTTGCTCTAACTTTTATAACACTAACACGACGGAAGAGATGCGCCGAAATTCATAACCAACTTATCATTGGGTCTACACTCCTGACAAGCATCATTGCTTCATCATGAACCATATAATGGTCTTAGCTCCTTAATACACTTCATATAATCAAATTGCATTGATCCTAAGTCCCATAATCTCGTCTCACCAGTATGAACTGCTCAGGCAATAAACCATCCTGGAAATGATCAAAAGTCCCATATGATGCCACAAGGTACCAATAGGCTACCACGCAGAACGCGATACAAAAAGGAAGCCTAACTTTCAAAAGAAGATCTAATTATCCCGCTCGTGAATCATACATGCGACGCGGGCTCACAGCTAGAACTAGAATCCTGGAAAAAAAATAGGAGACAGAACACATAAAAGCAAATATGGGGGGACTGTACTGAACATCATACTGTCGCGGTGCGCAACCCGATCCAAACAGCATAACCATGGCGGCGTGCCACCCGATCCACACATCATAACTATGGCGACGTGCCATCCAATCCAAATAACATACCCATGGCGGCATGTCACCCGATCCACATACAGGCTTACATAACGAGATATACATTGACCTAAATAGCTCATCACATCAAAATGCCCAATATCGGTCATGAACACGCTGAGGTGCATAATACCATCCCTGAGGTAACATATAGTGCTATAGGCTATAAAACTCAAACACAACCGAGCTAGAGTTCGTGCGACCTCTTTACTTCTTATTGACACAACCTCGCATAATAAATTATTAAAATTTCTCGATATCTTCCTGTAAATCCCCACCTTTCATATTCTGAATCATCATCCACATTCGCACAACCGATCTCTTTGTTGAACAACCAATATAATTCTTTTCAGAAGCTTCGCCAACCACGCAACCGCTAACCTGCTCACGGGGAATAACCCACCTAGGGGAATCACCTCCTGACATCTTCCCATGCCGATGCACGTGGTACATTCACTATGACACCAATAGCCCATACTTCACATCGTACCCGCACGCTTAAATCACAAATCCTTAAAATCCCTAATTCGATCCAAACTCTCCTTAAGGCGCGTAGTCTTCCTACTGCCAAGCCCGTATGCAACACTCACCAGTCTCCTACTTTGGCAGAACTCATCTCCTTAATCGATCACTCGACCTTGCTTCTTATACTTGGCCTTCTAGAAATTTAAACACCGCCTGACACTTCCCACATGTCTTTCCTCATACTTCGCTGCTCCATTGTTGCCTTAAATAAAATCTATCATCGTGGCATTTGAACCCACAAGCTGCTAATCTGTAAGCCTTTTCAAAGGTCATATTTATCGATCCGTCAACATTAGAAATTCTGATTCGATCTTGAACCACCGCACCATGCGACAACTGACAGTCATACCTCCAATACTATTTCATAATATCCTGCCATAAAGGCGAATTGTAGCAGATTATAACATCAACGAACTTGGTACGTTCCAATAGGACCACGACACCCCATCATAGAAGAAAAGCTCCACCACGCTTGCAAAAGCCAGTCTCTTTACTTTCAGTAGCCCACATCTGACCATCCTTAATCTGACTGCCTTTTCCCCTACCGGAAATAAAATACTGAATCTCTTGATTTCACGTTGAGTAAACCTCCCTTCAATTCATCCACTGCCCCAACACGTGGGCAAACATCCTACCATCACAACAACACTGCAGAAATAATCGCTCATAGGCATCATGGCAACCTGTACCTAGCCTCAACGCTATTGGAAGTCCTGTTACGGAGCTGAAAGATAGAATACCCTTCCATGAAGTGACTATAATAGTCCAATCAACTATACCAGGAAAATCATCCCGTACCACATTTGAAGCGCTGTTTTAATTATTCAAATTCTCGATTTCTTGCAAGCGCTCGTGTCACGTAAGATTGAGTAGGAATGAATCAAAGGCATAAGATTCAAAGGAATCGAACCGCACGACAAGAAAATCAAGAAGGGAAGTACTCCTAACAGCCTTGTAGCCTCCCGAGGTAAAAGTACAGACGTCTCTGTACCGATCCGCGAGACTCTACTAGACTTGCTCATGACTCGTGAGACCGAAGGGAACCTAGTGCTCTGATATCATGTTGTCACGACCCAAAATTCACTAAGGGTTGTGGTGGCACCAGAAACCGCTGTCAGGCCAGCCAACTAAAATACTCTTAATTAAATTCTTATTCATAATTTGAAAAATACTTCTTTATTATGATTAAAGAAATACTCGGTATGTTCCTCCAATTAAATAAGGAAATATTAAATCAACTTTCAAAATTTTTCGAATAAATCCAAATACATCCCTGGAACCCGGAGTCACAAGTACATGAGCGATTTTCTAAAGGAAACCAAATAGGTAAACAACTGCCCGGAATACAATTGGACAGAAAATAAATAAATTTCGAAAGAGACTATACTTGTTGCGGAATCACCTCGAAGAAATACATCTCACCTAGTCTATGCTCCCGTCATGTCGCTATGCCGCTAAGCCACGAGCCACACAATAAACATGTGCAACACAATACACATCAAGTGTAGTATGAGACTATGAGTACAAAAATAACGTTTATCCTATAAGTATCCCGCCTAATCCCTAGGGGTAGAGACGAGATGGTCAACTTAGTAGTCCAATAACCGTAATAAATATATTACATAGTGGATTTGTTTTATTAGCATGATTCTAATCCAGATATAGGAAACAAGTAAACATATAATTCTTTCATGGAAAATTTCTTTAGATTTCTTGTTATTATTAACAATGTGATCTCGAGCCATACTGAGGCATGAAACAACTCAAATAAGTTCAAGACAACAGCACAACCATGTGCAAATCATGCCGAGGTCGACGGCCCGCTTCAACATAAATGTAAAGTGTGCACTGCCGAGAGTCGAATGGCCCGTACCATAGATGCATCTATTTCACCGATGCGATAGGCCCGTGTCAAAATTTAAACAGATACCATGCCCACGAATCATACATGTGACACAGGTACAATAGAAATCATGCACAAATAGCCAATTAGAAATTTATTCATGAACAATTATCCAATTACAAGCAATTCCCTTTTTAATTAATTTTTTTTAAAAAAAAAGTGTAATCCTCTAGGATTTCGTTTATACATTCTATGTAATTTAAGCAATTCTAGCCATCAATGGGTTCATAATTAATTCAAGTATAACATGTTTTTGGGTCCTAGTCTACCCGGACAATACCATAATAGTAGCTACGCACGGACTCTCGTCATCTCGTGTGTACGTAGCTCCCACAATTAGGAGAACATAATCAGTTTAACTCACATATGGGGTAATTTCCCCCTTATAAAATTAGAAAGGAGACTCACCTCGCTCCGAAGATTTATAACCGGCATTCAACATTCTTCTCAAGAATTGCACCAACGCACAATGCTCCAAAATTATTCAATGGTCATTTAAATTCATTAATATATGCTCATTTATACTTTACAACCCAATTTATAATAATTCCTAACCCCCAAACGATAAGTTAACAAAAATGCCCTCGGGCCCACGTTCCCGGAATCTAAAATTTCTCGAAGATAAAGGTTACCCATGACCTTAGGAACTCAAATATATAAGTTTCTCTAAATTCCATACCCAAATTATGACTAAATTCCAAGATTATGATTTTCTAGGTTTTCCACCAGAACCTCAAATTTATATTAATCTTCATGCTTAAATCAATACATAATTTGATATATCTAACTCAAAAGTGATCGGGATAACTTACCTTAACATTGATGACAAAATTCCTCTCTTGAAGCTCCCCGAATCGCCCAAGCCATGAAGAAATGAGAGAAATGAACTCAACCCACGATTTAAATCAACCTTACTGCTCCAAGGATTTTCGCTTCTGCCGAAATAATCCCGCTTCCGCCCCCTCTTTTGCGGAAAATATTTCGCTTCTGCGGTCCCTGGGCTTCGGCCCATTTTCGCTTCTATAATAAGTCCGCCGCTTTTACGGTTCCGCTTCAGCGAATTCCTGACCGCATAAGCGGTCCATGCCCCCTTCACTCCCAACCGCTTCTGCGGTCTTTACCTCGCTTCTGTGGGCTCGCTTCTGCGGTCCCATTTCCGCATGAGCGGAAATACCAGATACCAGCAAACTCAGCTCTTCCAAAAATATAATTTTGATCCGTTAACAATCCGGAATCCACCCGAGGCCCCAGGACCCCAATCAATCATACCAATCAGTCCTAAAGCACATTACGAACTTGCTCGAGGTCTCAAATCATATCAAACAACGCTAAACCATGAATTACATCCCGATTCAAGCTTTATGAACTTTCTGACTTCTACTTCCGGTGTTTAAACCTATCAAATCACGTTCGATTGACCTCAAATTTTGCACACAAGTCATATTTGACATTGCGGACCTACTCCAACTTCCAGAATTGGATTCCGGCCCCGATATCAAAAAGTCCACTTCTGGCCAAACTTCTCAAAAACCTTCAAATTTCTATCTTTCGCCAAATGGCTTCAAAATGACCTACGGACCTCCGAATTCACTTCTGATCGCGCTCCCAACTCCAGAATCTCCATACGGAGCTACTCCCAGTCTTTGAATCCCAAACGGACATCGATAATGCTGAAATGCACTCTAAGCCAAACTTAAGACATTTCTTCTAAAAATGCTAACTTCCACAATAAGCGCTAAAACGCTCCCATGTTGCCCAAAACCTAAACCGGGTATACGCCCAAGTCTGATATCATCATCCGAACCTGTTGGAACCTTCAGATCCTGATTCCGTGGTCGTTTACTCAAAAATCCAATCCTAGTTTATTCTTTCAACTTTAAGCTTCTTAAATGAAAATTTTTCAGTTAAATTTAACTCCGATCTTTCTGAATTTCGATTCCGACCATGCGTACAAGTCATAACACATGAAATGAAGATGCTCATGGTGTCAGACTGCTGAACGACGTGCTAGTGCTCAAAATGGCCTGTCGGGTCATTACAGTGCCTCATAGCACTCCGACGCCGCAGAATGTAACCTCATTTTAGTACAACCAAGCCATTTTTTGCTCTATGCACCGAGCATCTATTACCAACAACAACTCTAGGCATTCCATGGTTTTCCTCACCCTATGAAGCATAATATAACCTTTGCCAAAATTTTATTTTACTCTAGCCATTGCTAATTCACTCGCACGCTCCAAACTGAAACCAACATAGCACCTAACCGTGCAACCAACTATTGACATCAGGCTCTCCCACTTGGCTCGAAACCATAAATCAAAATACCTTCAATAACTCTTAACACTTTTACTCTATTGATGCCACAATACGCTAGTGAGATTACGCTCAAATCATTTATAAGTTTGTGAGAATATATGTCATCTAGTACTGTAATCCTTCCGCAAATCTCGCATTCATTTCCACAATAATTAATACAAAATTCGAAGACAATTGCTTCTTCATTTTCAATTGTATCGATATAACTATAAGCGAAGAAAACCAAGCGTACGTGAACAAAGTAAACACAATTAATGTGGCGTAACACTGTAAGAACATAAATTAAGGTATAGGAGAAAATCTATTATTGATGAAGCGTTTGAGTGCTTCTAAGCAATAACATCGATGGTCGCTCCGAATCAGAACTGTGTTAAGATACAAGATGTAACATAATGTAATAGTGTATATACAGTGTATATATATTGTATCTTTGGTATACAATTATTGGGCAGTGATGAAATGTCTGGATTGGGCCTCTCTTGAGCCCACTCCTTGAGAGTCATATCTGAGCCCGTCTCATCCGAGACCCGAGCCCCATTCACTTTGGGTCTTTGACCCGATCCACTGTAATAACTATATATTTGGGGTCACAGATATTTGTGACCCCCGGACTTCATTTTTTGTAATTTGTTTTCTCGGTTTAATAAAAATTTTCTCTCTGACATTCGAGAGACTTCTCACCTACTCCTCCTTCTCTCTACTTTCTCTCTCAATAATTTCCATGATTCATCGGTTTAATCTTGATGTTAACATGGTATCAGAGCCTCGACGACGATCCGATCATGTTTCTGTATGTTTCGTGGTCCTGGATGAAGTCCGTTTTGAGGTTTTTGGGGGTGATTTCTGAGACCGATTCGTCGATGATGATTTCAGTCTATCGGAGACTTTTCTGAATGTCTCTTCATGATATCCGAGTGTGTTTTCCTCTCCTAAACACTCTGGAAAGATTTCTGATGATTTTGGTTGGTTGATTTTGGGTGACCTATCGGCTTCTAGGGTTTCTGACGGTTTAACCTGAGGTTTTACCGTATTCCGGTGGCTCGATTATCACTTTGTGGACGCTTTGGGTGTATTTCCGACGTTCCTGACCAGATTTCCGGTAAAGTTTGTTTTTTCAAAGATATACCTAGGGTTTCTCTGTTCTTTGAAGGCCGATCTTCTCCGGTCGCGAAGAAGGAGGGTAACTCTGTCCTTATCCTCGATTTATGTGTGATTACTTGACTCTGTAATTGTGAGCATCTGGTGATATTAGTTATTTCTTGACCTAACTGTAGTTTGTTTGTTAGTTACTGTGTTTGTACTTGTTTAAGTCGGTTCATTATGGCTTCTAGCACAAGCACTGGTACTCCTACCACTGTAGATTCCTCTAGTACCCTTTTTCTGTATTCTTCTGATGTCCCTGGGGTACCACTTGTTCCTATCCCCTTTTCGGGTAGTGGTTATGGGGGCTGGAGACGCAAAGTGCTTGTTGCCTTGTCGGCCAAAAATAAAATCAGCTTTGTTGATGGCACCTACACCCGACCTACTACCAATGTGGCTCAACAAAGGTTGTGGGATAGGTGCAACAGTATGGTGATTTCCTGGTTGATTGCTTCCCTTTCCCCTTCTATTGCTGAATCTGTACAGTATGCTGATACTGCACAGAGTATATGGTCTCAACTTAAGACCAGATATGGGACTGCAAATAGGTCCAAAATATATGAACTGAAAAGAGAGTTGTCCCACACCTCTCAAGGGTCCTCTGATGTAGCTTCCTATTTCAACAAACTGAAAAGTGTGTGGGATGAACTTGATTTTATGTGTGTTAATCATGGTATGAGATGTGCATGTGCTGCAAAAGAGGGTATAATTCAGGAATGTGATGATAACAAGGTGTTTCAGTTTTTGATGGGTTTAAATGAGGTGTATATGGGAGTTAGGAGTAATATTTTGACGATGCAGCCCCCTCCTTCCCTTGACAGTGTATATAATATTGTCCTCAATGATGAGATGCAAAGACAAGTTCAGTCTTCCTCTCACTTTGATCCTACCTCTGTCTCTTTCAACGTGCATACAAACAGGCAGCCTGTTGGATTCAACAAGGCCACAGTGCCTGCTGCACCTCCTCCTTTTAGACAGAGAGTCAGTTTTGATCAAACCAAGGGACCTTTGTTTTGTCGATACTGTAAAAAGTCTGGACACTTAATTGATAAGTGTTTCAAGCTACATGGGTATCCACAAAGTCCCACATTTAACAAGGGAAGGAGGCCTGCTGCTGCTCATCTGAGTACTGATCTGGATTCTCATATTTCTGATGGATTGTTGTCTGTTCCTCAAGGGAATCCTTCTGCTAACCATCAGTCTGCTGCTAGCTTAGATGGTCAAAGCTCTGTGATTCCTGGGTTGAGCAAACATGATTATGACCAGCTGATGAACTTGTTACACCAGTCCAAGCTGGGAGAATCCACTGCTCAAGCTCCTTCTCCCTTATATGCTGCAAACTTTGCTGGCACTTTGTTGACTGAGAACCCTGTATCTGATTCCAAACTTTGCTTGCTTACTCACATTAATTCTGTCACCTGGATAATAGATTCAGGTGCCTCTAATCATATGACTCATGATAAGAATCTACTCTTTAATATTATACCTCTAACTCTGCCTTACCTTGTTACCCTTCCAAATGGTTATAAAGTGAAGGTAACTTGCACTGGCTCCTTTGCCTTAACTCCCTTCATTACTCTTCACAATGTGCTGCTTGTCCCCTCTTTTAAACACAACTTGTATCTGTTCACAAGTTAGTGAAGCAGTTACATTGTATAGTTATGTTCACTGTACATTCCTGCTTTCTACACATGATACAGGACCCTTCTCTGAGGAGGCCACTGGATCTTGGTAGACAAACTGCTGGGCTGTATAAACTAGCTTGGGTTCCTTCTTCCCCTTCTCCCTCTATTAACTGTTTTTCTAATTCTGTTTGTCCTGTTTCTGTTTCTTGTAATCCTGTTTCTGTTTCTTGTAATGGTAATGATAACCAAGTTGTTGCATTGCCCTCTGTTTCCTCTTGTAATGATGATCTTTTATCTGCAAGCAAGACTGTTTCTATGCATTCTCATGTTAATAGTTCCACTTGTAATAATGATCTCACTTCTGATATGAATTACACTTGGCACTTAAGACTTGCACACATTCCTTTTGCCAACATGAAATGCATTTCTGGTCTGCCTTTCCAATTTGCTTCCAAACAATCCTTTCCTTGTACAGTCTGTCCTATGGCCAGACAAACCAGGCTCCCTTTCCCTGATAGCTCCATTAGAACCTCTAAACCTTTCCAACTGATTCATGTGGACACTTGGGGACCTTACCATGCTTCCACCTTATCTGGTTGCAAATACTTCCTTACAATTGTTGATGATTAATCAAGGGCAACCTGGACACACTTATTAGGATCCAAGAGTAATGCCTTCTCTATGCTTAAGTCCTTCCTTGCCATGGTCAGAACCCAATTTAATGCTGTGGTTCAGACTGTTAGAAGTGATAATGCTTTAGAGCTGGGCTCTAGTAATGAGGGCATTTCTTTCTTTAGCAGTCAGGGAATCATCCATCACACCTCTTGCCCTCACACTCCTCAACAAAATGGTGTAGTTGAGAGAAAACATAGAACTCTTCTTGAGGCTTGTAGAGCTTTGCTCTTTCAATCTGGCTTGCCAGTATCCTTCTGGGGGGACTGCTTATTGACTGTCACTTACCTCCTTAACAGGGTACCAACCAGATTACTAAATAACAAGTCTCCTCATGAGATCCTGTATGGCCACATTCCTTCCTATGCTCATTTGAGAGTTTTTGGTTGCCTGGCTTATGCCACTGTTCCCATTCCTCAAAGGGACAAATTGAAGCCAAGGGCTATTCCTTGTGTTTTTCTGGGTTATCCTTTTGGCAAAAAAGGTTACAGGCTTTATGATTATGCTTCCAAGAAGTATTTGATCTCCAGGGATGTCCAATTTCATGAATCAGTCTTTCCTTTCAAAAATGCCTCTCTCTCTCTCTGTTCCTCCATCTGCTACTACTTTTCCTTTTCTTCACTCTGGAGAACATGATGATCTCTCTGATTCTCCTCTTCCACACTCTTCTTCCTCTTCTGACTCACCTGTCCAGCTACCTTCTTCTGCCCCAATCAGTCCTGTTGTCACCCTTCCTGTCTTGGATCCTCCTTCTGTCCCAGCTCCCATAAAGTCTACCAGACTTCATAATCCTCCTTCCTACCTTAAGGATTATGTGTGTCAACTCCCTGCCTTCTCTGGCTCTTCTTCCTCCTCTTTGGAGCTTGAGCCTGTATACTATTCTCAGGCAGCATCTGTTCCAGCTTGGCAAGCTACCATGTTAACATCAAGATTAAACCGATGAATCATGAAAATTATAGAGAGAGAAAGTAGAGAGAAGGAGGAGTAGTGAGAAGTCTCTCGAATGTCAGAGAGAAAATTTTTATTAAACCGAGAAAACAAATTACAGAAAATGAAGTCCGGGGGTCACAAATATCTGTGACCCCAAATATATAGTTATTATAGTGGATCGGGTCAAAGACCCAAAGTGAATGGGGCTCGGGTCTCGGATGAGACGGGCTCAGATATGACTCTCAAGGAGTGGGCTCAAGCGAGGCCCAATCCAGACATTTCATCACTGCCCAATAATTGTATACCAAAGATACAATATATATACACTGTGTATACACTATTACATTATGTTACATCTTGTATCTCAACGCCCCCCCTCAAGTTGGAGGGGGGAACCACCTGCAACTTGGAAAGCAGCGGAACCAGCAAAGTACCCGGCAGAGGCTTAGTGAGCAAATCAGCCAGCTGTCGAGAAGTAGGCACATGGAACAACCGCAAGAACCTAGAGAGCAACAAGTCCCGGACAAAATGGCAATCCACCTCGATATGTTTGGTGCGTTCATGAAAAACAGGATTGTTAGCAATATGAACAGCAGCCATACTATCACAATAAACAGAAACAGGAGTCGAAATAGGGACCCCAAGATCACCCAACAAGCGACACAACCAAGACAATTCAGCCACAACCTTGCTTAAGGCTCGGTATTCTGCCTCAGCAGAGGAAAGAGAAACAACAGGCTGTTTCTTCGATTTCCAGCTTATCAAACAACCACCCAATAGCACACAAAACCCAATAACAGAGCGCCTGGTGTCAGGGCAGGCAGCCCAGTCACTATCAGAATATCCAGCAACTGAAAAGTCAGCATGATCAGAGAAAAATAAACCCAAGGAGGGAGTGCCTTTGAGATATCTCAGAACATGAAGGGCAACAGTCATATGGGGAAGTCGGGGAGATTTAAGAAATTGACTCAGGTGCTGGACTGCATAACAGATGTCAGGTCTGGTGTGAGTCAAGAAGAGCATCTTGCCAACTAGGCTCCTGTACTGATCAGGAGAGGGCAAGAGGTCACCAAAATCAGCATGAAGTTTAACATTGATGTCCAGAGGGGACACAACAGAAGACACATACACACAGTCAAACTGGTGCAGCAAATCAGAGATATACTTGTGCTTATTGAGGTGCATCCTAACAGGGACAGCAGACACTTCAAGACCCAAAAAATAATGCAAGGACCGTAAATCCTTGATTTTAAACTGAGCATCCAGAAAGAGTTTCAGAGCAGTCAGTTCATCACTGTCATCCCCAGTTATAATGATATCATCCACATACACAGCAACTACCACAAAAGAACCAGGTGTACCCTTGAGAAAGAGTAGTCATTGAGAGAGTGAGTGTAACCTCTGGAATAAAGGGCAGAAGACAGTTTGGCATACCACTGCCTGGAGGCTTGCCTTAGCCCATACAAAGACTTTTTGAGTTTGCAGACCAGAGGAGGATAAGGAGAAGAAGAAGAACCAGAATCAACAGAGACAGTCAAACCAGGAGGGAGTTTCATATAAACATCCTCATCCAAATCACCATGAAGAAAAGCATTATTCACATCCAATTGAAAAAGGGCAAGTGGTTCTTGACAGCCACAGCAATAAGACACTTGACAGAAGTCATTTTAATCACTGGGGAAAAAGTTTCAGTAAAGTCAATCCCCTCAACCTGAGTGTCACCCCTTATGACCAACCTGGCCTTATATCTTTTAACAGTGCCATCTGCCTTATATTTAATTTTGTAAACCCATTTGCAACCAATGGGTTTCTTACCAGGAGGAAGAGGAACAACATCCCAAGTCTGGTTTGTGTCCAAGGCTTCAAACTCCTGTCTCATGGCAGCTTGCCAAGCTGGAACAGATGCTGCCTGAATTGTCTTGGTTGTGTCGCTTGTTGGGTGATCTTGGGGTCCCTGTTTCGACTCCTGTTTCTGTTTATTGTGATAGTATGGCTGCTGTTCATATTGCTAACAATTCTGTTTTTCATGAACGCACCAAACATATCGAGGTGGATTGCCATTTTGTCCAGGACTTGTTGCTCTCTGGGTTCTTGCGGTTGTTCCATGTGCCTACTTCTCGACAGCTGGCTGATTTGCTCACTAAGCCTCTGCCGGGTACTTTGCTGGTTCCGCTGCTTTCCAAGTTGCAGGTGGTTCCCCCCTCCAACTTGAGGGGGGGTGTTGAGATACAAGATGTAACATAATGTAATAGTGTATACACAGTGTATATATATTGTATCTTTGGTATACAATTATTGGGCAGTGATGAAATGTCTGGATTCGGCCTCTCTTGAGCCCACTCCTTGAGAGTCATATCTGAGCCCGTCTCATCCGAGACCCGAGCCCCATTCACTTTGGGTCTTTGACCCGATCCACTGTAATAACTATATATTTTGGGTCACAAATATTTGTGACCCCCGGACTGCATTTTCTGTAATTTGTTTTCTCGGTTTAATAAAAAATTTCTCTTTGCCATTCGAGAGACTTCTCACCTACTCCTCCTTCTCTCTACTTTCTCTCTCTATAATTTCCATGATTCATCGGTTTAATCTTGATGTTAACAGTCTGCCACCAGCGGCTCCGGATTTGCCTTGTTGAATTTTCATTGTCTTATATTTTGGGTGGAGTACAGTTATGTCCCGCATAGAGGAGAGATTTGAGGAAGGGACGTTTTGATTTGAAGCAACGTTTGGACTTTGGACTGTCCAGTAAAAGAACCGAAGCAACGTTTCAAGGCAACAGTTGCTTCTTCTATAATACAGTTTTTTTTTTTAATGTAATATATGAATGAGAAGAAAGAAGGTAAAAATGCCAAAAATATGAGAGAAAAGATAAATATAATTGCTGTACATTTAAGGGTGCAACATCACCTTGCCAATGACCCTCCTTTATATTTATACTAGTAAGGGATAGCCCATGCTCTGTATGGGCCCAATAACACTATGTTTAGATCGTGCGAAGTAGTATAATGTGAATTTTCATCTTAATTTATTTACATTTGTAATATAAATTTTACTTACAATGTTCTATTATTAAAATAGTTATGAATATTTTATTAGATGATGCTATCTCTCGTTCAAAATAAGTGCATCCAAAATTTTTGACAAACTTATTAAGAGAAGCATTTAATAACATTATCCTTTATATATTCTTAAATTACTCTTTGAATATCCTCATGTTATAGTTCATTTATTGGATCAAGGATATTTAAAAATATATTAATTAATACCTTTTTGATTTTTCAAAGCCATAATTACTTTTGCCAAATTAATTTAGCCAAAGTAAATCATATTTCGATGATAGGGAAGTCCATGAAAACTATTTAATTACCGATAAGAAAGTGTATGATAATTTTGAGCTAAACAATCATTTTCTTCTATCAAACTATAATAGCTCATAGAAAAGTCATTTCCATTGCAAAAGGGCAAAGAAACAAAAAGGGTTGAAAATCACCCTTTGTGAAATGACTTGATATTATTCTACACTATAAATGACTAGATCTTAAACTTTCCTTACAAAAGTATCAGATATGGAAAAAGTTGCTTCTTTATTTATAATAAGTATATATACACACTTACTTTTTAAAGTTGTTTAAATATTAATAAGAAAATAACTTTACAAGTAAGGTAATTGCTTGCTTTTCTTTTTCACGTTAAGTTGCACTCTGTTTTATCCTACTACTTTATTTTTACATGATTTTAAAAATAGCTATTGCTAAATTTAAATTAACATTAATTTACAATGATAGAAATTTGATTCGAGGGTCGGAATGGATTCTGAGAGTTTCTGTAGCTCCGTTATGTGATTAGGGATGTGTGCGCAAAATTTTGGATAATTCGAAAGTGTTTTGGTCGGGTTTTTTATCAATGCGTATTGTGGAAGTTAAAGAAGAACTTAGGCTTGAATCCGATGAGAAATGATGATTTTAACATTGTTGGATGTGTTTTGATGATTGGAACAAGTCCGTATGATATTTTAAGACGTGTTGGTACTTTTGGTTGAGATCTCAGGTGTGAGCACGTGATTGTTGCCCTATATATGAATAATTCCCAAAAATTCAGACAAAATAATTTCTTTATTATTTTTGCAATTTTTGTGAATTTTCTAATATTTGGTACATTTTTATTTGTGCATGTTAATTCATATGAAAATACAAAAATACGCATTTTCATTTAGGGTCTAAGTTCATATTAATGAGTAGTTTAATTATTTTTAGACAAATACAAAGAAAACAACAAAAATGGTTCACTCTTGCATTTTAATTGTTTTAATTGTGAATTTGTCGTGAAATAGGTTTTAAATAATTTTTAGAATTTAATTAGTTTTGGAATATTAGGAATTTATTGATAATTTTGTTGCACATTTATAATTAAGGAAAAACAAAACAAAAAAAATATTAGAAAATGAAAGAGAAAAATCGTGTGAAAGAAAGAAAAGAAAACTTAGGCTAAATCTGGGCCCAAAGGCAATTCCTCACCAAAACCGGCCAAATGGCCCATTTGGTCGATCCAACCCTGAGCCCAATCCAGCAAACGTCCCTGTCGGTCTAATTCGTTGAAGTCCAAAACGACGTCGTTTGGGAGAGCTTAATCTCAACCCTTCATCTCCTCAATCCAACGACCCTGGATAGATCTTCAGCATTTCATAAACATGTCCGAAAAGGGTCATAACCCTAGAGACATTAGATCTCCTTCCTCGAACCCAATCTCCAGCCTCGCCGGCGAACGATTTCCATGCCAAAGGTCCCCAAAATTAACATCATAGATTCCCCATGAATCCCTCTTTCCATTCCTACAACTTTTTCCCTCGAATCTTTCCGGAGCTCGTCGAATCTCCGATTGAAGTTTTCCGGTCAAGTCGCAAACTCACCCAACCGGCCCAAATTCACAACATACCTTCCCTTAACCTCCCTCATCTCAAATATCTCATTAGTTTCTGTCAAATACCACCGGAATTGGGCAAATTTTGAATCTGAGGGTCTAGCTATATTGGGTTGTGTTAACGTCGAGATTAAACCGAAAAATCATGAAGAATGTAGAGAGAGAAAGTATAGAGAAGGAGGAGCGTTTGAGAAGACTCTGGAATCCAGAGTGATTTTATTAAACAAAGAACAGATACAAAAATGAAGTCCGGGGGTCCCAAAATATCTGAGGACCCCTATATATACATGTACACGTGGGTCGGGTCGGATGACCCAAAGAATGAAAGTGAAATGGGGCTCAGACATGAATTGGGCTCGGTACATACAATTGGCCCAACAACACATAATCATCACAGCCCATACCATTGTATACTAGATGATACAATTAATATACACTGTATATACACTGTATATAATCATGTAATCTCCTTCATCTCAACACCCCCCTCAAGTTGGAGGGGGAAACCACCTGCAACTTGGTGAGCAGCGGAAGAAGCATAGTGCCAGGCAGTGGCTTAATGAGCAGGTCGGCCAACTGACGAGAGGTAGGAACATGAAGCAGCTTGTGAAAACCAGATTGCAGCAAGTCCCGAACATGGCAGTCCACCTCGATATGTTTGGTACGTTCATGAAAAACAGGATTGTTAGCAATATGAACAGCAGCCTGACTATCACAATATACAGAAATAGGAGAAGAAACAGATACCCCAAGATCAACCAACAAACGAGAAAGCCAAGTCAACTCAGCAACAACCTTGCTAAGAGCTCTATATTCTGCTTCAGCAGAGGACAGAGAAACAACATGTTGTTTCTTTGATTTCCAACTGATCAAACAGCCACCCAAAAGCACACAAAATCCAGTAACAAAACGCCTAGTATCAAGGCATGCAGCCCAGTCACTATCAGAATAGCCAGTAACACAGAAATCGGCATGATCAGAATAAAACAAACCCAAGGAGGGAGTACTCTTAAGGTATCTTAGAACATGTAGGGCAGCAGTCATATGGGGAAGTCTGGGGCATTTGAGGATTTGACTCAGATGCTGGACTGCAAAACATATGTCAGGCCTAGTGTGAGTCAGGAACAACATCTTACCAACTAGACTCCTGTACTGGTCAGGAGAGGGCAAGATGTTACCAGAATAAGCATGAAGTTTGACATTGATGTCCAAATGATACACAACAGAAGATACATTGACACAGGCAAACTGATGCAGCAAATCAGAGATATACTTATGCTGATTAAGGAGCAGTCCACCAGGGACAACTGACATTTCAAGGCCCAAAAAATAATGCAAAGCCCAAATCTTTGATTTTAAACTGAGCATCCAGAAACAATTTAAGAGCAGTAAGTTCATCACTGTCATCCCCAGTAAGTATGATATCATCCACATAAACTGCTACCACCACAAGGGAGCCAGGTTTGCCTTTGATGAACAAGGAATAGTCATTCAAAGAATGTGTATACCCTCTGGAATAAAGAGCAGAAGACAACTTGGCATACCATTGTCTGGATGCCTGTCTTAGCCCATACAGGGATTTCCTGAGCTTACATACCAGAGGAGGAGAAGATGAAGAGGGAGTAGAAACAGAACCAGGAAGAGGAGCAGAAACTGTCAAACCTGGGGGGGAAGTTTCATGTAAACTTCCTCATCTAAATCACCATGAAGAAAGGCATTATTGACATCAAGCTGAAAAAGAGGCCAATGATTCTTGACAACCACAGCAATAAGACATTTCACAAAGTCATCTTAATCACTGGAGAAAAAGTGTCTGTAAAATCAATCCCCTCAACCTGTGTATCACCCCTAATAACCAACCTTGCTTTATACCTTTTAACAAGACCATCAGACTAGTATTTGATTTTATATACCCACTTATAACCAATGGGTTTCTTACCAACAGGAAGAGGGACAATGTCCCAAGTATGATTATCTTCCAAAGCAGCAAACTCCTGTCTCATTGCATCCTGCCATGCTGGGACAGATGCAGCTTGAGAGTAGTACATAGGTTCAGATTCCAAAGTGGAGGAAGAGGAACCAGAAAATGCAGGGAGTTGACAGACATAATCCTTAAGGTAGGAAGGAGGATTATGCTGTCTAGTAGACTTTCTAGAGGTGGGAATAGGAAGGGAAGGAGGTAATACAGGAGCAGGGAGATCTGGATTGAAAGAAGGAAGGGAAGAAGTATCAGCATCAAGAACAGGAGGTGCAGGAGAATAAGGGGAAGAAAAAATAGGAAAGTCTGAGATAGTAAAATCATCAGCAAGGGGAACAGAAGGAACAGAGGAAGAAGAAGGATGAATAGAAGTAGGATTGTCCTTAAAAGGAAAATCGGATTCATGAAAGACAACATCCATTGAAACAAAACATTTCTTGGTAACCAAGTCATACAGTTTATAACCCTTTTTAGCAAAGGGGTAACCCAGAAACACACAAGAATGGGCTCTAGGTTTTAGCTTGTCCCTTTGAGGAATAGGGACAGCAGCATAAGCAAGGCATCCAAAAGCTCTCAAATGAGAATAGGATGGGGCTTTGCCATATAAAATTTCATGGGGAGACTTATGATGAAGGGTTCTGGTAGGTATTTTGTTAAGGAGATAGGTGGCAGTAAAGAGACAATCCCCCCAGAAAGAGATAGGTAGGCCAGATTGAAAAAGCAAGGCTCTACATGTTTCAAGGAGTGTTCTGTGTTTTCTTTCAACAACACCATTCTGTTGAGGTGAATGAGGGTAAGAGGTTTGATGAATGATCCCCTGGCTACTAAAAAAGGATATTCCCACAGTGCTGGACCCCAGTTCTAAGGCATTGTCACTTCTGACAGTTTGGACCACAGAATTAACAAAAGATATGACAGACTTAAGTAGGGAAAAGGCATTGCTTTTGGATCCCATTAAGTGTGTCCAGGTTGCCCTAGAGAAGTCATCAACTATAGTAAGGAAGTATTTGTAACCAAAAGAAGTAGAAGTGTGGTAAGGTCCCCAAGTATCCACATGTATCAATTGGAATGGTCTAGTTGTACTGATACTACTGTCATGAAAAGGAAGTCTAGTCTGCTTAGCCATAGGGCAGACAGAACAGGGAAAGGGTTGTTTAGGAGCAAGTGGAAAAGACAAACCTGAAATACGTCTCATATTTGTAAAAGTAGTATGTGCCAGTCTTAAATGCCAAATGTAATTCATATCATTGATAACAACATTATTACAAATGGAATTGTTTACAATTGAAGGTAAACAAACATTTTTGCTGTCGACACAGTGTCATCATTACAAAAATTAGACAAAGCACACACAGAAATAAAAGGAGAAACAGAAGAGGGAGAAGGGGAAGGAGGCACCCAAGACAGTTTGTATAAGCCAGCTTCCTCTTTACCAAGATCCAGAGGCCTCTTCAGAGAAGGGTCCTGTATCATGTGAAGTAAACAGGAAGTTGGGGTGAATGAACCTATACAGTGCAACTGTTTAATCAATTTGTGAACAGAAATCAAGTTGTGTTTAAAGGAAGGAACCAGAAGCACATTATGAAGAGTGAGGGAAGAAGTTAATGCAAAAGAACTGTACAAGTTACTTTTACTTTGTAACCATTAGGTAAAGTTACAAGATAAGGAACAGTCAAAGGTATGATGTTAAAGAGTAGTGTTTATCATGTGTCATATGATTAGATGCCCCTGAATCAATGATCCAGGTGACAGAATTAATATGTGTAAGCATGCATAATTTGGAATCAGAAACAAGACTCTCAGTTAACATTGTACCAGCAAAATTAGCAGCACACATGGGAGGAGGAGCTTGACCACTGGAATCCCCTAACTTGGTCTGTTGCAACAGGCTCATCAATTGATCATAATGATGTCTGCTCAACCCTGGTATCACTGAACTGTGACCATCTATGTGGCTGGCAGATGGATCCCCAAGAGGAACAGACAAATGTTGTGACCATCTCAACATTTATCATGTTGAGATGAAGGAGATTACATGATTATATACAGTGTATTACAATGTATATTTATTGTATCATCCGGTATACAATGGTATGGGGTGTGATGATTATGTGTTGTTGGGCCTATTGTATGTACCGAGCCCAATTCATGTCTGAGCCCCATTTCACTTTCATTCTTTGGGTCATCTGACCCGACCCACGTGTACATGTATATATAGGGGTCCTCAGATATTTTGGGACCCCCGGACTTCATTTTTGTTTCTGTTCTTTGTTTAATAAAATCACTCTGGATTCCAGAGTCTTCTCAAACGCTCCTCCTTCTCTCTACTTTCTCTCCTACATTCTTCATGATTTTTCGGTTTAATCTCGACGTTAACATGGTATCAGAGCCAGGCCCATCCCAATTATTGTTACCGATGTTGGGCCCCCATTTATGTTGTCCACGCTCCAGAGATCTGGGCGTGATGGGGGGTGTTGAGTTGTCCCACATCGGAGGGATTTGAGGTCCTTGGTCTCCTTATATGGCTTGGGCAATCCTCACCTCATAAGCTAGCTTTTGGGGTTGAGTTAGGCCCAAGGTCCAACAAAGATGACTGACCTCAAGTTAATATCATAGGTCTATTTCTTATGAAATGGACCTATAATATTAACTTAAAGTTAATTTTGAAGTTTTTTGGTTTGAAGACTAAAATTGCGGTAAGATTTCTCTCTTTAATTTCTTTAGTTTAATTCGTTGTTTTGTTTAATCGTGATTTCCGGTTTAGTTCAAGTTTATCTCTATGAGTGATACAAATGCTTAGCATATTTCATTTTCTGATTAATCTTCACTTTCGTTTCTTTTATTCAAATTCTGTGTTGATTAAGCATTCAATTGCTAATTGGTCGATAACATAATTAGGTTTCCTCTTTATCCTGTTCATGTGAAGTTGGATTTGGAATTCATTTGGGATTCATTTCAGTTAGTATTAGTCGCTCATTTAATTTTAGTGTTAATTGGTGAAGTGTTTAAGATAGGTGGATGGGATATAGATGAGAAGATCATTTGATTAATTGACTTTATTTAAATTCTAGATAGGGTGAGGGGATTGGGATCAATTGACCTTAGTCTGTAATTTTCAGACTATGGGAAGGGCATTTTAGGCATAGAAAAGGGTAGTTTTTTTAGGAATAGTAATTTCAAAGTAGGGGTAAGGGTAGTATAGGTATTTTGGGGGTAGAAGAGCATCCTAGGGCCTTCTAGAATGGTACTTTAGTATAAATGTGAGCACAATAGAGGTACTTGCTTGTTTAGCAAGTCAAAAATAAGGGGACCAAACTGAAAAGGAAGAGGGACTAAAAAAAAACCCAAAAATCTGATTTACTCTCTTGTTGCCTAGAAAAGGGCATTAAATGTCTTGGGGAAAGGTCTTTAGCTTTCATCCCAAAAAATTCCCACAAGAACCACTCCTTTTCCTTCATTTTTAGTTTCAGATTAGCCTTTGAATTCGAGCATACAAAATACAAAAAAAATATCCAGAAATAGAAAAACCAAAATATTTCTACTGTTTTATTGATTGTTGAGTGATTTCCAGATTTCTTCTTTGGTATTCTGTCTCCTAGCTTTGGGTCTAAGGGTGTGTTGGTTTGTTTTGAGTTGGTTTGGTGTCATTCCTGCTGGATTTGGTGGTTTTCATGTGGATTTAAACATTTCTGGGTTATATTGTCGATTTCCTGGGTTGTTCATTGTTGTTGTTGACTCACTCAAAGTGTTGCTGCCTGAATTTCCCTTGTTCTGTTGCTATATAGCTGCTGTTCATCCTTTTTTTCTCTTGTTAAAATCCCATTTCCAGGTACACAATCGAAAACCTGAAAACATGCAGAGAATCGGAGAAAATTTAGAGAGAGAAAGTAGAGAGAAGGAGGAGAGAATAGAAGAGTCTCGAAGAAGACTCGGTCATAAGCCAAATGACCCTTCTGAAGGGTCAAGCGTTAAGTGAGAGTATATATCAAATATACTTATTACAAAACTAGCCTATTTACAAATACAACCTATTTGCACATATAGCCTATTTTACAAAAGAATACAAAAGAATAAAGGAATTACAGAATTAGCCACAATTAAGGAAATGACCAATTATTAGGCTCAGAATTAGTGTATCATCATAGCCTATATCTCAACACCCCCCCTCAAGTTGAAGGGGGGGAAACCACCTTTAACTTGGACAAAATAGGAGAAAGAGACGTCCCGGATAATGCTTTCGTCAACGGATCAGCCAACTGTTGAGAAGTGGAAACATGGGAAAGTGTGAGAAAACCATTGCGTATCAAAGTACGAACGTAATGACAATCCACCTCAATATGCTTAGTACGCTCATGGAAAACTGGATTATTAGCAATGTGTACAGCAGCTTGACTATCACAAAACACAGAAATAGGAGATGAAACAGATACCCCAAGATCAGCAAGCAAACGAGATAACCAAGTGAGTTCAGCAGTAACCTTGCTTAAAGCCCTATACTCAGCTTCAGCTGAAGAAAGAGAGACAACAGGTTGTTTCTTCGACTTCCAACTTACCAGGCTGCCACCCAACAATACACAAAAACCAGTAACGGAGCGGCGAGTGTCAGGACAAGCTGCCCAATCACTATCAGAGTACCCAGACAAAGAGAAGTCAGCAGCATCAGAGTAAAATAGACCCAAAGAGGAAGTGCCCTTAAGACCTCAAAACATGTAAAGCAGCAGACATATGGGGAACCCTTGGGGATTTGAGATACTGACTCAGATGTTGCACGGCAAAGCATATATCAGGTCTAGTATGGGTTAAAAACAATAATCTGCCAACAAGACTCCTGAACTGATCAGGAGCGGGTAAAAGATCACCAGAATTAGCATGTAATTTTAAAGAAATGTCCAGAGGGGATACAATAGGGGAAACAGATACACAGTCGAAATGATGCAACAAATCATGAACATATTTATGCTGATTCAGATGAATCCCACCAGGGGTTTGTTTAACCTCAAGACCCAAGAAATAATGCAATGACCCTAAATCCTTTATCTTGAAAGTATCATCCAAGAAGGCTTTTAAGCCTGCAATCTCATCACAGTCAACCCCAGTAACAATTATATCATCCACATACACAGCCACCACAACAAGGGAATCAGGATTACCTTTCAAGAACAGTGAATAATCATTCAAAGAATGCCTGTAACCTCTAGAATGAAGGGCAGAGGACAGCTTAGCATACCACTGCCTGGAGGCCTGCCTGAGCCCATACAAAGACTTCTTTAGTTTACAGACCAGAGGAAGAGAAGAAGAAGAAGAAGAAGCAGTAGAAGAAGAAGTAGAAGAAGGATCAGACACCACCAAACCTGGAGGAAGTTTCATATACACTTCCTCATCCAAATCACCATGAAGAAAGGCATTGTTAACATCCAGTTGGAACAATGGCCAGTGATTTTTAACAGCCACTGCAATGAGACACTTGACTGAAGTCATCTTTACAACAGGAGAAAAAGTGTCTGTAAAGTCCACACCTTCAACCTGTGTGTCACCCCTAATAACCAACCTTGCTTTGTATCTTTCAATAGAGCCATCAGATTTATATTTGATCTTGTAAACCCACTTACAGCCAATAGGTTTCTTACCTGGAGGAAGATGCACAATGTCCCAAGTGTGGTTAGCATCCAATGCATCAAATTCCTTCCTCATAGCATCCTGCCAAGCTGGTACAGAGGCAGCTTGAGAGTAAAACATAGGTTCAGATTCCAAGTGAGAGGAAGAGGAGCCAGAAAAGGCTGGAAGTTGACAAACATAGTCTTTGAGGTAAGAAGGAGGGAGATGTGATCTGGTGGACTTTCTGGGCAAAAAAACAGGCTGGGAGACAGGCAATGTAGGAGGGGAGATGTCATGACTGAAAATAGGAGAAGGAATAGACACTGGAGAATCAGGAGAAGGGTGAGGAGAAGAAGAAGGAGAAGATTCATGGGAAGATGGTAGGCTGAAAGGTTGAGGGAGAATGTCATCAGAAAATGGAACAGGTGGAGGAGAAGGAGAAGAGGGAGGAGGAGACTTGAATGGAAAGTGAGTTTCATGAAAAACAACATCTCTAGAAATAAAGCATTTCTTGGAATTCAAGTCATAAAGTTTATAACCTTTCTTACCAAAGGGATAACCAAGGAAAACACAGGAATGAGCTCTGGATTTCAGCTTATCCCTATGAGGGATAGGCACAGCAGCATAAGCCAAACAACCAAAAACTCTCAGATGAGAATAGGAAGGGGGAGAGCCATGTAATAATTCATGAGGAGATTTGTAATGAAGCACCCTGGATGGCAGTCTATTAATGATGTATGTTGCAGTTAACAGACAATCACCCCAAAAAGAAATAGGCAAACCAGACTGAAAGAGAAGTGCTCTACAAGTTTCAAGTAAAGACCTGTGCTTTCTCTCAACAACCCCATTCTGTTGAGGAGAATGGGGGCAAGTTGTTTGATGCACAATCCCAAGTTTACTAAAATAGGAAATCCCTTCAGCACTGGAACCCAGTTCCAGGGCATTATCACTTCTGACAACCTTGACCAGGGAATTAAATTGAGTTTGAACATAGGAAATGAAAGATTGTAGTAGAGGGAAGGCATTACTTTTAGAACCCATTAGATGTGTCCAGGTAGCTCTGGAAAAGTCATCAACTATGGTGAGGAAATACTTGCTACCAAGGGATGTAGGGGTATGGTAAGGACCCCAAGTATCCACATGAATAAGTTGGAATGGTTTGGTAGTGCTAATGCTACTGTCAGGAAAGGGCAATCTGGTTTGTTTAGCCATAGGGCAAATTGAGCAAGGAAAAGGTTGTTTAGCAGCAATAGAAAAAGGCAAATTAGAAACATGTTTCATATTAGCAAAAGATGTATGTGCTAATATCAAATGCCAAATATAGTTCATATCATCAGGAACAGCATTATTACAACTAGAAGATTGAATAACTGAGCTAGAATGTTTGTTATCAGAAACAATATCATCATTACAAACATCTGAGTCACTATGCTCAAGAGAAGAAGGCTTGGAAGAGGCAGAAGAGGAAGAGGGTGACCAAGAGTACTTGTACAAGCCAGCCTCCTCTTTACCAAGATCCAGAAGCCTCTTCAGAGAAAGGTCCTGTAACAGGTAAAGAAGGCATGAGGTTGGTGAAAACAAGACTAAACAATTCAATTGTTTCATCAACTTATGAACAGAGATCAAATTATGTTTGAAAGAAGGAACTAGAAGTACATTATGAAGAGTGAGGTAAGGAGTCAATGCAAATGATCCTGTACAAGTAACTTTGACTTTATATCCATTAGGAAGTGAAACAAGGTAAGGTACAGTTAGGGGTATAATGTCAAACAATAGATTTTTATCATAAGTCATGTGATTGGAAGCTCCTGAATCAATGATCCAGGTAGCAGAATTTATGTGTGTAAGCATGCATAACTTGGAATCAGAAACAAGACTCTCAGACATTAAAGTACCAGCAAAATTAGCAGAACTCATGGAAGAAGAAGTTTGATCACTGGTTGAAAGTGTTTGTTGAATCAAGCTCACAATCTGATCACATTGTTGTCTGCTCAACCCTGGTATCACAGGTTGACTGGCAATAGGATCCCCTAGAGGAGCAGACACACCTGAAATTCTTGAATCAACAGATACACAATCAGTACTAGTGGAAAGATGAGCAGCAGATTTCCTTCCCTTGATGTAAGAATTGCTTTGAGGAAAACCATGGAGTTTGAAACACTTATCAATTAAGTGTCCAGACTTCTTGCAATATCTGCAAAATAAGTTTCCTCTGTTTTGCTCAAAATTGACTTTAGGTCTGAAATTAAAACCAGACAATTTCCCTTGGTTGGACCCAGCAGGGGGCCTATCAGTGTGAGCATTAAAAGACATTGAGTCTGGGCTCATATGGGAAATGGACTTGACCTGTCTTTGCTTTTCATCATTCAACACAATATTGTAAACACTGTCAAGGGAAGGAAAGTGTTGCATCATTAACAAATTGCTTCTTACACCCAAATATGTCTCATTTAGTCCCATAAGGAACTGATAAATCTTGTTCTCATCATCTTCCTCAATGATACCATTCTTAGCAGCACAAGTGCACTTCTGCCCATGGTTTGGGACCATTGTCCCCAATTCATCCCACAAACTCTTGAGTTTATTAAAGTATGAGGCTACATCAAGGGAACCCTGGGAAGTTTGGGAGAGTTCTCGCTTTAGTTCAAAAATTTTGGTTTTGTTAAGAGTACCATATCTCTTCTCAAGTTGAGACCACATGCTTCGTGCAGTGTCAGAGTATTGAACACTGTCAGCTATTTGAGATGACACAGAAGAGGTTAACCATGACATAACAAGCATGTTACATCTATCCCACAACCTTTGCAAACTCACATTATTACTAGGTCTGGAAAAGGAACCATCAATGAAACAGATTTTATTTTTAGCAGATAAAGCCATAGTCATTTTACGCTTCCATCCTCCATAACCACTTCCTGAGAAAGGAGTGGGGACTAAACATGCACCAGGAACATCAGAAGAGTGCACAAATAATGGATTGGAAGGGTCAATAGGACCGGAGTTAGCACCAGAACTACCAGCATTCATGTTAGCAGCCATGCTCAACAAATGAATCAAATCTTTTGAAAAAAAATATCACCAAACAATATTCACAGTCTACACAGTCAATATTCTCAAGTTAAATGATCTATTCACAAATAGACAGTCACATATACAAACAAGGAATCACAGCCAGAGAATAGGAACGAGGTTACCGTCCTTCTTCGCAACCGGAAGATCGGCCTTTAATAATAGGCAAAACCCTAGGTAGTGTAACCGTCAAAATTTTACCACAAACGTTGATAAAGATGTCGCAGCACCACCGATGATGACCAGAACTTTAGCAAAGTAAGTATCAAACCACCGGATGGTAATCAAACACTCGATTTGACCACCAGAAAACCCTAGAGGTTGAAACTCACCGCAAAATCTCCGAAAAACTCACAATAAACGATTGAACCGTTCAATACAGAAGGAACAAACGTAGATCGTGAAGATAAATGGACCGAAGAACCCTAACATGGTTGAAACCATCATCGATCTTTTCGATCTCAGAAAAAACCCAAATTTTGTTAAAAATAGTTCAGATGAACTATTGATTCACACGATAACATCACCGGATCATTGTACCGGCTCTGATACCATGAAAACATGCAGAGAATCGGAGAAAATTTAGAGAGAGAAAGTAGAGAGAAGGAGGAGAGAATAGAAGAGTCTCGAAGAAGACTCGGTCATAAGCCAAATGACCCTTCTGAAGGGTCAAGCGTTAAGTGAGAGTATATATCAAATATACTTATTACAAAACTAGCCTATTTACAAATACAACCTATTTGCACATATAGCCTATTTTACAAAAGAATACAAAAGAATAAAGAAATTACAGAATTAGCCACAATTAAGGAAATGACCAATTATTAGGCTCAGAATTAGTGTATCATCATAGCCTATATCTCAACAAAACCTGCTGTAACTTCAAGCTCAAAATGGAATGAAATTTATCCCTTGCTTTGATCCTGCCATTTGCTTGCTAATTGTTACATACTAATAGCCAATAGACAGCAGATGTGCTTTTAATACATTAGAGTGTTAATTGTTTATGTTTAAGCTGAAGACTGTGTTGAATCGTTATAATTACTTATGGGCTGTTGAACTGTTTAGAATGACTTCAAATTTGCATGAGTTTGGTATTGAAGTAGTAGTAAACAGATGTTTAGGGATTTACTAATAAATTCACGTTATTTTCTGTTCAATTCAGTAAGATTAAGGCCAGCAGGTGTAAGTGAAATTCATGATCATAGTTGATTTGCTAAATGTTGCTGGAAAACGTTATTAGAATCATACATACTAGTGTGCCATGTTTGTTTAAAGGTTTTGAATGGAATCATCCGAGCTGGACGAGTTGGATCCGTTTGTAAAAGCTCGTAACTCTATGATATCAGTTGTTATTATTAGTATAGGACTCGTTGAGAGGCATTTAATGGTGGTCGATGCCCTGACCAGGTTCGATCCTGGAACGCTTGACCATCCCACAATGAATATAAAATGGGCCTCTCTTTGATGGATTGGCCCTTGTCGATCCTGGGCACTTTCTAAGCCTCAAAACCTCTCTGAATTGAGTGGAAGTCAGATGAAAGAGATAAAAGAAAAAAAAACAATGACTCTTAAGCAGGGATGAATTAATTAAGTAGGAGCGGTATTTTTAGAGAAAAACAATAGAAAATTTAGTCGCTCTAGGCTTGTCTTTCAAAATAAAATGAGACGAGCTTCGCCAAGCAAACACAAAAGGCGAGGCCCTCAATAATGGTTATTAAAATTACTTAGAATTCGGGAGGGTCGTTTAGCGAATTTCACAGTCTTCTCCAAAATAATAATACGTTAGAATCTTTAGGCACGTTATTTTAATAATTTACTTGCCTAAACTCGGGCGCGAATTGATACGACCCAAATCCAAATCTCGACGAAGTCGAAATGTGTTGAAAACCACAGTTGCATTGATTGCGACGTGGTCCGAAACGCGTTTTCACGACGTCACAATTCTTTTAAACAAAACAATGATAAAAGACAGTTTACGAATAAAAGGCACATAAGCTAGCATGTATTAAAATTAGATAAAATCAAATACAACAGTTAAGCGACTGTGCTAGAACCACGGAGACCGGGAATGTCTAACACCTTCTGCCGGGTTAACAGAATTTCTTACTCGATTTTGTGGCTCGTGGACTATTAACAGAGTCACCTTTTCCTCGGTTCGGGATTCAACCGGTGACTTGGGACACCATTAATCTCTCAAGTGGCCACTCTGAATAATTAATAAATTAAATTTCGTTCCGATTGTCCTTTAAATAGAAAAACTCCTTTACACCCTTGCGGGTGTAGCGAAAAAGGAGGTGTGACACCGGGGGCCTCAGGGTGGTTTAGGATGGTCAATCGGACCATTTTTGGATTTAAAGGATTCCAGGTTTTCAGATGTTACTGATGCAGAATTTTTTATTTGAAAATCTCTCCGGATGTGCATCTCCTTCGAAAGCACGTTGTTCACCGAATGGGGAACGAGGGTCTTTTCTACTTCTTCCTCTTCGCCACAAAGGAAGGCAGAACCCTAGATGAGGGGGGTGTCCTTAGTCTTTTTGCTACTTTGACGGTGTTTCGCCATGATTTGATTAAAGAAATAAAATACTAACAATGGGAAGTATGACTCCTGAAAATGGGGGAGTTTCAAATGAAGTGATGATTGCCGGAAAAAGAGACAAAGAAGAGGGCCAGAAATGGTTTCTAAAGGATCGAAAAGTGCACTAGATTGAACCTTTCCCTTATTTATAGGAAAGGTAGCACAGATATTGAAAAGGCATAATTCAAAACGGGCTCGGAAAACCAAAACGTCATATTACCCCTCTCAACTGCCTCGGGAGTAGGTGTAATTATGGCGCATGCAGGCGAAGACGTCACTCTGAATAAGAAATCATGCGTCGACGGCTCGACTATTCCACCTAATTCTCCTCATTTACGTTACCGCCCTTGTGTGGGGTCAAATTCTCCCAAAAAGAAGTTTGTAGTTCCGTCCATTGGGGACGTCTTCCAAATACGTCTCCAACGAACGGAGGGACTAAATATATAGGGTCAAATTCAACTCTCGATGTCCCCACGCTGATGGGTACGCCCAGTGGACGTACATCGTCTAAAACACGGGTTCGTGCGTGGGGACAAATGCGACATCGCTTAAGACTCTGCTTCTTCATTAAGAAGACGCTACCTACCTTTGTGCCTTTTTTATTATTTCGAGGAAGGTTTCTTACTATATAAAGGAGACCTTCACATTGTAACAGGCATCAGTGTTATTTCTAATAATACAACCCTCTTATTCTCTCTCTATCTTTATCTCCAACTAATACTCTCTCTCAAGCTAATACTATCTCTTTGCATTATCAGAATTGTATTTACAACATTATTTTTCTTATCTCTAGATCTTATTATATTTGATTACGATTTATTCTTATTTACTTTTAATTGTTATTAAGCTTATAAAATATATTGACAACTTTTGAGCCGAACAAACACCACCGTCAAAGTAAGTGGTGATCAACATTCCTAATAAAAAGCTGAAGAAAAGTAACAGTCGTTTCCTTTTATCCTTTTAATTTGATATATTACATCCCATTGATCTTGTCATTTTGTTTCACAAGTATTAAAGTGAAATACAAAAAATAGTACTTTGTTCATTCATTTTTACTTGGTATATATATTAAAATAAATTTTTATTTTTATTTGTCACTTTCTGTATATTAAGAGAGGACAATTTTTTTTCTATTATATCAATAATATTTATTGCTCATTTCAAATTATTTTTCTCAAATCCAATAAGATATATATTAATTAATATAGATATCATGATAAATTATGTATGTTATTTATTATTTCTTAAGAGTGGTGAGATGTCAAAATGTGCGAAGTAAAAAATGAACGGAGGGGGTACTATTGTAAATAAAGGTATTGTAATAATATTTGCAAAGACCCAAAGTCAAGACCTAAAGGTTGTCACAATATGCTTTGCTCGAAGGTGAGACGTGGAATGTTGTTTATCCTTTAATTTGATTTAAAAATTTTAATTTCCAATATCATATAAATTTGCCAAAAAGTAAGTCAATCGAGTTGACCGTATTTGTGAACTTAATCATAAAAAACGACCATGCATCCAGAAAGTGCCGAGTTTAATTTTTCGAAAACTTGAAAGTGCTTAAATAATAGCCTGAGTTATAAGGAGCATCCGTAAAAATATTCATCATCTTATTTCAATAGTTAGTTGATAATTACCAAGGTAATCCCTGTCAGCACTCTCTTACTCTCATTCTACATAATTGACATATTGGATGGAACGCAAAATGATTTTCTTCATTAGTCCAACATGTCCAGTATATATTGAACTTATTTCAGAATTAATTAAGCAAATTTCTCAGCACCTTATTGATAAAATATTTATCAACAGATTTAACAATTAGTTCAAACTCATAGCTCAAAATCAAACTGATTTTTATTTGTAAGAAATTGTTCGGTAACTCAAATAAGAATTATATCTGCTTTATAAAATTAAAAGAATATTGAAATTTTGGTTAACCACTATTTACTTTTCCCAATTTTGATTTCGAAATTATGGAGATGTATTCATAATTATGATACGAAAGTAGAAATAAGGGCAAAGAAAGATGTATTCGTAAATAGTGTACTTGTTCACCTTTTTTATTTGTCAGGAGTTAAAATATTAGTGTACGAGTGTGCAACATGAGTAATTTTATTTTGTGTCTCACACAACTTAAGATTTCTTTTAATTTCATATATATGTGGATTCATATTTTGCATATTTTGATTCACAAAATTTTGGGACTCATACAGTTATGAGACCAAAAAAAAGCCTCACGCAATTGATATCAATTATGTGAGGCACAAAATAAAATTTTCCCAAAAGTTCCCACCTTAGTTTACTGCATATGCTGCCTGTCATACCAACATGGCCTACTAAAATTTATCATTTAAAAAATCTTTCTCTTCTATTTGAATAGATTGACCAAAGAGTAAATTTCATCAAAATAAGTTTCCGTTAAAACAAGAAAGTAAATGAATTTCCATTTCACTGCGTGCGTTTCCCCAAGGTCATTGTTAATTATAGATATAGATTAGCTCTGTTACTAATTGGTTCATGGAGAAATAGGTTTAAGCAATATTTGCATATGTTGCTCCGGAAAAGGTTGTTAAATCAATTCACTAATATGGAGAATTTAGTTTGCAATTCTTGAAATTTGTTAAATAAATAATACACAAATAAAAAAACCATTTACATAAGAAAGATAAGCGCTAGAAAATTTAAAGTTTAAATTTGATTTTCTTCAAGTTTTGAATAATTTTGTGTGATCAGTATTAAGAAATCGCTTTCTTCCCTATTGATAATGTACGTTATAGAAACTCCACTTAAATAAGGGAGATAAATATTCTCTTCATACATTTGTTTGAATATAAATTGAAGTTCAAAACTCCTTTTCTTCAAGTTTTAAATATTTTTGTAGGATTAACTAATAAGAAATATTTCGTATTACTCCTCGATTTTATTTTAGATAATGATATTTGAATGGATCGTGAAGCTACAACAAGAAAAGAAGACATTTTACACATACTAACGATACTCTTAGAACTTGGGTCATATACATGCTATAATATTTTTATGATTATAAGAGCATGTCATTAAAAATAAACTAAAAATATGAAAATTAAAGAATTTTCAAATAGAAAAGTTGCCGCTCTTGATTTTAGAAGAGTAAAAATGAAAGAATGACGTCTATAATGAAACAAAGGTAGCAGAAATATTTAACCATTTTTTTCCTTTATAAACATGCTAAAAGAGCAATAGAAATGTGTTATCTTTCTGGGAAAGACAAAGAAAAAAAGTTTCACGTAAAATGAAAATATGAAATTTGTTAAGGATAGAACTTTAATTAGAGTGGATGTCTATTTTGTAGAAAATTTTATTTTGAGCTAAGTCATTTTTCTTCTATAAATAGAGGGGTATTACCCCCATTGTAAATCACCCCAAAATTCAATAAGAATTTTCTCTCTCTCTTTCTCTGCAATTGTTCTTGTTCTTTTATTATTTTATAACATGTTATTAGCACGAGACTCTACTGTCTCAAGAAGCTCTTTGAGAAGATTAAGGTAATTTTTCTCCTCTTTTTAATTATGACTGACATTATGAAAAGAAAGTTCGTTGCCCTTGAAATTTCGGGCAAGAACTATTTGACATGGGTGTTGGATGCTGAAATCTATTTAGATGCAATGGGTCTTGGAGACGCCATTAAAGACAGAAATAAAGCATCCACCCAAGACTGTGCTAAGGTATTGATTTTCTTGCACCATCACCTTGACGAAGGGTTGAAAATTGAATATCTCACAGTCAAAGATCGACTTATTTTGTAGAATGGCTTAAAAGAAAGATATGACAACTTAAAGTTGGTCACTCTGCCACAAGCACGATATGATTGGGCTCATCTGAGACTCCAAGACTTTAAGTCTGTTTCTGAATATAATTCTGCGATGTTCATAATTACTTCTAAATTGAAACTCTGTGGAGATACTATCACTGATTATGATATGCTTGAAAAAACGTTTACAATATTTCATGGCTCCAATAAGGTTCCGCAACAGCAGTATAGAGAGGAAGGTTTCAAGAAGTACTCTGAGTTGATTTCTCTTCTCTTTGTGGCTAAGCGAAACAATAACTTTCTCATGAGAAATCGTGAAAATCGACCCACTGAGTCTACACCATTGCCTGAAGTGGATGAGGTGTATTCCCATTATGCTAAGCGTGAAAAAGTCCATGACTCTAATCGTGGTCGTGGTCGTGGTCGTGGCCGTGGACAAGGAAGAAATTTTTCTGGTGTCAATCACCCCCCAAAAAAATATACCCACCAAAAGTGGAAAGGGAAAGATGAGAAGCCAAAAGCAAATAGTTCATAAACTGAATATTATCGTTGCGGTGAAAAAGGGCACTGGGCAAATATTTGTCTTGTACCAAGACATTTGGTTGAGCTTTGTCAATCATCTCTAAAGAATAAAGGCCCTGACGCCAATTTTGTCTCTGATAATGATTTTGACATCACCCACTTGGATGTGGCAGACTTCTTTGAGCATCCTGATGGGAAAATAGATCACTTGATCGGTGATGGATCTGTGGTTAAAGAAGATTAAGTAGTTTAATTTTTATTTTTCCTATTCGTAGTAGCTAGTGAATAAATATCATGTAATCATAATTTTTTTTATATGATCAGTAGTCATTAATATTATTTATTTTATAAAATAATGTTAGTTCGTTTTGATTAAATATAATGTTTGACAAGAATGGTATTCATTTGTTTGAGGATATGGAAAATTACCTTAAAATTGTCACTTGCTAATAGTTTACGCATCTGAGTCACTTTGTTTGAGCTGTTATTAACCTTTATTCACCGACTGTCAAAGTAACTGAAAATACCTTTTGTCTCAGCGTAACTTGCGTAAACCACCAAAAAATTTTCAAGTTACAACTTTAGCATAGTTCTCATCGTTTTGACCAACTAATTCTTTTGTCAAAATTTCTGATAAAGAAGTCCTACCAAAGATAAAACCAATGTTAGTTACATGCATGATATAGAGTCCAATATAATACTACTAATAGATTTAAAGTATTTTTAGTTGGTTGTCCACTATCTATATTTTTATATTATATTTATTATATTAGTTATTGATATACATTCAAATGGAAATACAGAAGAAACGTAGCTTGATGCATATACTTATAATTGTTTCTTTTCTGCGATCTCTGAAAATACTAATATTTATTCATATATTTCTTTTGAATGTCAAATCATGGGAAGCAAATATGGATATCTCACAAAACAAACTTGGATCAAAATTCAATTGTAAAAATATTTGTTTAATTGATTCATGCACCACAGATACAATATTCAAAGAGAAGAAATATTTCTCTCATTTAAATATGTGTGAGGCAGATGTTACTACAATTTCTGGTAGTAGTAAATTAATTGAAGGCTCTGGAAGAGCTACTATAACTTTGCCTAAGGGAACAATATTTATCATAGAAAATGCAATGTTCCCCTCCAAGTCCAAGAGGAACTTGTTGAGTTTTAAAGATATCCATCGAAATGGATATCATATTGAGACAATAGATGAGAATAATCTTGAATATCTCATTATTACCAAGAATGTCTCTGACCAAAAGAGGGTCATTGAGAAGTTCCCATCTTTATCTTGTGGCCTGTATTGGACAAGAATTAGTGCAATTGAGGCACATTCTACCGTAAACCAAAAGGTTACTGATTCCAATACTTTCGTACTTTGGCATGATCGATTGGGACATCGTGGATCAATTATGATGAGACGAATTATACAAAACTCAAATGGGCATCCATTAAAGAATTTAAAGATTCTTTTAAATAATGAATTTTCTTACACTTCTTGTTATCATGGCAAGTTAATTATTAGACCATCACCAACAAAGGTTGGAATTGAGTCACCTGCGTTTTTGGAACGTATACAAGGGGACATTTGTGGACCTATTCACCCACCTAGTGGGTCGTTCGGATATTTTATGGTCTTAATAGACACATCTTCTAGATGGTCTCATGTGTGCCTATTGTCATCTCGAAACCTTGCGTTTGCAAAATTAATGGCACAAATAATTTGATTACGGGCACAATTTCCCGATAATCCAATTAAGTCTATTAGATTAGATAATGCTGCT
Source organism: Nicotiana benthamiana (assembly GCA_034376525.1). NCBI lineage: Eukaryota > Viridiplantae > Streptophyta > Magnoliopsida > Solanales > Solanaceae > Nicotiana > Nicotiana benthamiana. The sequence goes on from CM067335.1 coordinate 14,616,332, forward strand.
GAGTTTTCATTATTGCTTATCAATTGGGATAAAAGTGGAACATCATGTAGCTCATGTTCACACTCAAAATGGTCTTGCAGAGTCTTTAATTAAACGTCTGCAGCTGATAGCAAGACCATTACTCATGAAAACGAGGCTGCCCACTTCGGTTTGGGGTCACACCATTTTGCATGCAGATATGCTAGTTCGTCTCATACCGAAATATTATCACAAATGTTCCCCATTGCAATTAGTTTTGGGTCATGAACCTAATATATCCCATTTATGAATTTTTGGATGCGCAGTATATGTGTCTGTAGCACCGCCATATCGCACCAAAATGGGTCCGCAAAGAAGGTTTGGAATATATGTTGGGTTTGAATCGCCCTCCATTATTCGCTACCTCGAAACATTGACAGGGGATTTGTTCATTGCACGATTTACAGACTGTCGATTCGATGAGACACTTTTCCCAAAATTAGGGGGGAGAAGGTGGTGAAATCAAACGAGAAATTTTGTGGAAAAATCCATCATTATATCATCTTGATCCATGTGCCTCTATTTGTAAAAGGAGGTGCAAAATATTATCCAATTGTAAAGAATAACAAATCAAATGCCAGACGCATTTACGAACTTGAAAAGGATAACAAAAGCACATATCCCCTGCAAAGAATGTTCCAATCCGTATTGATGTCCCTATTGGACGATCTTCTAGTGTCACAATTAATGAGTCGAAAGCACGCCTAAAACGTGGCAAACCATTAGGTTCCAAAGATCGAAATCCTAGAAAAAGGAAAACAAATGATCAAAATGACACTACGAAAGAATCTCATGAAGAAATCCACGATCTAATAAATTTTTAGATTCATGAAGAATCCATTGAGCCTGAGACTCAAGAACATAAGGAACTATCAATAAATCCAATCGATATTGAGACAAATTTTAATCGAGAGGATATAGTGATGGATTATGTCTTTGCCTATAATGTTGCATTTAGCATTATGCAAGAAAGTGAGTATCTTGAACCTCAAGTTATTGGAGAATGTCGACAAAGACTTGATTGGCCAAAATGGCAAGAAGCAATCCAATCAGAATTGAATTCACTTGCAAAACGTGAAGTTTTTGGGCCTATAGTTCAAACACCTAATGGTGTTAAGCCTGTTGTCTATAAATGGATTTTTGTACGCAAGAGAAATGAAAAAAATGATGTACAAAGATATAGGGCACGCCTAGTTGCACAAGGATTTTCACAAAGGCCTGGTGTCGATTATGAAGGGACATATTCACCTGCTATGGATGCTATAACTTTCCGTTATCTCATTAGTTTTGATGTCCTTGAAAAGCTTGACATGCATTTAATGGATGTGGTTGCCGCTTACTTTTATGGCTCACTTGATAATGAGATATACATGAAAATTCCCGATGGATATAAAATTCCAAACACACATAATTCAAAGTCCCGGAAATATTTTCAATCAAATTGCAGAGATCTTTGTATCGTCTAAAGAAATCCGGACGAATGTGGTATAATCGTCTTGGTGAGTATTTATTAAAGGAAAGCTATATAAATGATGCCATTTACCCATGTGTTTTTATAAAGAAAACAACATCGGAATTTGTTGTACTTGTCGTATATGTTGATGACATAAACCTTATTGGAACTCCCATAGAACTCCAAAAGGCAATTATCTATTTAAAGAAGGAATTCTAGATGAAAGATCTTGGAAAGACAAAATTATGTCTAGGTTTGCAAATTGAACATTTGGCAAACGGAATTTTTGTTCATCAATCTGCCTATATAGAAAAGGTATTTAAACGCTTTTACATGGATGGAGCATATCTTTTAAGTACTCCGGTGGTTGTTCGATCACTTGATGCGAATAAGGATCCATTCTGACCTCAAGAAAAGAATGAAGAGCTACTTGGTCCTAAAGTACCATATCTTATTGCAATTGGCGCACTAATGTATCTTGCAAGTACTACAAGGCCTGACATAACTTTTTCATTTAATGTCTTAGCAAGATATAGCTCTGCTCCTACAAGGAGACATTGGAATGGAATCAAACATATAGTGCGGTATATAAAAGGGACTACCGGTATGAGCTTATTTTATAGCAATAATTGCAGTCCTGATCTTGTTGGTTATGCTGATGCTGGATATTTATCGGACCCACACAAGGATCGATCTCAAACAGGTTATGTGTTTATCTGTGGAGGCGCTGCCACATCTTGGCGATCGACTAAGCAATCAATTGTGGCTACTTCATCTAATCATGCTGAGATAATTGCTATTCATGAAGCAAGTCGAGAGTGTGTGTGGTTGAGGTCAATAATACATCTTATTCGAGATCATTGTGGTTTGAAATGTGACAAACTATCCACGATTCTGTATGAAGACGATGCAACATGCATAGTTCAATTGAACGGAGGATTCATAAAAGGAGATAGGACAAAGCACATTTCACCAAAGTTATTTTTCACACACGATCTTCAAAAAGAATGGTGATATCAATGTGCAACAGATCCCTTCAAGTGATAATATGGATGATTTGTTCACAAAATCTCTACCGACGTCAACCTTCAAGAAGCTAGTGCACAAGATTGGGATGCAAAGGCTCGAGGATGTAAATCGATGCTCTTTTCAGGAGGAGTTAATGCGTGTTGCACTCTTTTTTCCTTACAAGGTTTTGTCCCACTGGGTTTTCCTTGCAAGGTTTTTAACGAAGCAACCAATAGGCACATTTCTAAACGTGTGTACTCTTTTTCCTTTTCTAGAATTTTTTCTCCCATTGGGTTTTAATGAGGCACATTACTTATTGAGTAGACATTCAAGGGCGAGTGTTAAGAATAGAATTCTAATTAGAGTGAATGCCTATCTTGTAGAGAATTTTACTTTGAGGCTAAGTCATTTTTCCTCCTATAAATAGAGGGGTATTACCCCATTGTAAATCACCCCAAAATTCAATAAGAATTTTCTCTTTCTTTACAATATTACTTTTGTTCTTTTATTATTTTATAACAAAATTAAAAAGATATTGAACTGTTTTTTCCCGGTACAGGAACAAGTTGCTATAATAATTTCTTTAAAAGACATTAATTCTACGTCAATCATTGAACACCAACCTTGGCGTGCTCCAATAGTTAAGTTCACTTGAGTTACATTGCATTTGCCATTTCATACAACTTCTACCCTAAAAAACTACATCTAATCCAAATTGTTGGGCCCGTGCTTAAACAAATATATGAACATACATTAACAAGAAGATGCAATTCTAAAACGGAAACCTCAACTACGAGCAATAAAGTAAATTTGGTCTCCTGCTGTTATAAAATATTCTATTTAAGGTGAATGTCCATATTTAGAGAGATCCTAGGGTTACTACTTGGTGGCTAAGTCATCACCTCCCTATAAATAAAGGGGTTCTCTCCCATTGTAAATCATCCCAAAGTATCAATAAGAATACTCATCTCTCTATTGTTCTTGTTCTTGTATTATTGTTCTTGTTCTTATATTATTTCATAACACGTTATCAGCACGAGTCTCTAACCAATTGAATTTGATTTCTTCCTTCTTCCAGAATTTCTATACGGAAAAATAGAAGAGATGGTATCATCATAAAGTAATGCAACGGGATGGAAACTCAAGAGTTATATTTGATATCACAACATTTATTGGTATACCTTAAAGGTAAGTAATTTACTTTTCCCTTTCAAATTCTTGAAATTCTACGATTTGATTTCATATACAAACATAGACAACAAAGTTTGATTATAACTCTAATGGAGTTTGTAAGGAATTATAACCACGTGAAGTGGTAAAAGTTCTATGTCTTGCCATGATTAAATTCATGTATGATTGTGGGCAAAGAATTGAAAATTCGTCCCATTGAATTTGCTTCATTCTCATTCCCTTTAGAGAATGTGATAGCAGTATGTGATAAGTCTGAAAGAAGACAAAATTATTATCGTGAAGGTATCAATGGATATGGACGTGGCAATAGATGGAATTATAATCGTCATCATTGTGATAATGAGAATAATAAAGATTCTCAAAATAATCTTTCACTTTATGAAAGTAATATTTGACATGAGATTGTATGTAGCACATACAGATGATTATGATCCATTCCCTAAAGTGAATGTGATAATAGTAATAAAGCCCGTAAGTAGGGACTCTTGATGTAATTTTGTTTTATATCTAACATTATGAAAAGAAAGTTCGTTGCCCTTGAAATTTCGGGCAAGAACTATATGACATGGGTGTTGGATGCTGAAATCCATTTGAATGCAATGGGTCTTGGAGACGCCATTAAAGACAGAAATAATGCATCCACCCAAGACTATGCTAAGGCCTTGATTTTCTTGCGCCATCACCTTGATGAAGGTTTGAAACTGTGCTAAGGCCTTGATTTTCTTGCGCCATCACCTTGATGAAGGTTTGAAACTGTGCTAAGGCCTTGATTTTCTTGCGCCATCACCTTGATGAAGGTTTGAAAATTGAATATATCACAGTCAAAGATCCACCTATCTTGTGGAATGGCTTAAAGGAGAGATATGACAACCTGAAGTTGGTCACTCTGCCACAAGCACGATGCGACGAGAATCCAAAAGCAAATAGTTCATAAACTATATATTACCGTTGCGGTGGAAAGGGCACTGGGCGAAAATTTGCCGTGTACCAAGACATTTGGTTGAGCTTTATCAAGCATCTCTAAAAGGTAAATGCCCTGAAACCAATTCTGTCTCTGACGACAATTTTGACATCACCCACTTGGATGTGGCAGACTTCTTTGAGCACCCTGAGGGGAAAATAGACCACTTAATTGGTGATGGATCTGTGATGAAGGAAGATGGAATTGTTTGATTTTATTTTACTTATTTGTATTAGTTAGTGAATAAACTAATAGTCATTAGTATCAGCTCGTATTAGTTAGCTTATGATATAATGTTAGTATTAGTTCTTTAGAATGTTTCAATATGCTTAAATTTCAAAGATATTTTTATTTTCCAGTAGAGTTAATCGACTAACCTAACAGTTAGTCGATTATCTAATATTTCGCATTAAAACTGGATTTTTCCCCAAGCTAAGTTAGTCGACTATCTGATTTAGATAGTCGACTAACCTGATGACTGTTTACTAAGTTAGTCGACTATCAACTTAGTTAGTCGACTAACTAATATTTCGCATTAAAACTGGACTTCGCAAGGCAAGATAGTCGACTATCTAATTTAGTTAGTCGACTAACCTAATGACTGCTTCCCAAGATAGTCGACTATCAACTAAGTTAGTCGAATAACCTCAGCAGATTTTGAAAATATTGTTTAAATATGAAACAAACGGAATAAATTTATTTATTCTCGTGTTCGTATATCTCTTTTGATTAATTGATTCATGTATCACACATACGATATTCAAAGAGAAGAAATATTACTCTCATTTAAGTATATGTAAGGCAGATGTTACTACAATTTCTGGTAGTAGTAAATTGATTAAAGGCTCCTGAAGAGCAACTATAACTCTGCCTAAAGGAACAACATTTTAGAGAATGCAATGTTCTCCTCCAAGTCTAAAGGAACTTGTTGAGTTTTAAAGATATCATTCAAAATGGATATCATATTGAGACAATAGATGAGAATAATCTTGAATTCCTCATTTACTCATGAAAATGAGGCTGCCCACTTCGGTTTGGGGTCATGCCATTTTGTATGCAGCAATGCTAGTTCGTCTCAGAACGACGAATTATCAGAAATATTCCCCGTTGCAATGAGTTTTGGGTCATGAACCTAATATATCCCACTTAAGAATTTTTGGATGTGCAGTATATGTGCCTGTAGCACCGCCATATTGCACCAAAATGGGTCTGCAAAGAAGGTTAGGAATAAATGTTGAGTTTGAATCGCCCTCCATTATTTGCTACCTCGAAACATTGACAGGGATTTGTTGACTGCACGATTTGCAGACTGTCAATTCGATGAGACACTTTTCCCAAAATTAGGGGGAGAAGTTGGTGAAACCAAACGGGAAATTTTGTGGAAAAATGCATCATTATCTCATCTTGATCCACATACCTCTATTTGTGAAAAAGAGGTGCAAAATATTATCCATTTGCAAAGAATAGCAAATCGAATGCCAGACGCATTTACAGATTTGAAAAGGATAACAAAATCACATATCCCCGCAGTGAATGTGACAACATCTGATTCACGAATACATATTCATTATTGGAAGAATATGAATATGAAATTGGTATTGAATATACCACACTCACCCCTAGAAGGAGGTTTGAGATGATATATGAAAATAATGTCATTGTTATGGCATGAATAGTCATTGGTCACGTACCTATTGTACGCCAAAATAATTTGTCAATGTGATTATCAAAGGAAAATAATAATGCAAGAAACATATCTTGCATATAATTTTGACATGACCATAATGGTATAACTTTCTCTTTAAAAGAGATATTCACCACATGGATGTTGATGAATTTGTGGTAGTACAAAATTAATTGAGAGCTCTAGAAGAGCCAATTATTACTATGTTGGAGAAACACAATTTATTACCAATAAGGTATTGTGTTGTAGTAAGTCTAAAAGAAACTTATTCAGTTTCCAAAGTATATGCAAAAGCGATTGATTATATTGAGACTATAAATAAAGGAAAGATTTGATATCTTCTATTACTACAACTTGTAGCGGGATAATCTGTATGTGAAAAACTACCCGCTTTATTCTCCAGTTTGTACTACACAAGAATACCACAATAAAGTGGACGTTTGTTGATATAAAAACCCATATCATAATAAACTTGAAGTTTATTGATAATTGCACATGTCATGGTGTAAATTTGAAGTTTATCAATATTGATAATTTATTCAGTTGGCATTCGGGTTAGCCATATTATTTTAAGTATGATGTGCAGTAATAGAGAATTCACATGGGTAAATATTAAAGAACTAGAAAGTTCTTTACGAATTCTCTTGTATTACTTGTTCTCATTAATTAATTGACCAACTAAAGAGTTCGGGTTGAATCCCATAAATTCTGGAAATATCAAAGGTGAAGATGGGCCCATTCACCTGCCATGTATACCACATATGATGCATCTATGATATGGTTACATGTGCGATTGTTATTAACCCGCAGCTTGGCCGGTGCTTGCGAGGTAAATTACTCAGTAATATAACTTCGAGCATAATTTCCAGATTTTCTATTCAAGATAGTTCATCTTGATAAGTTGGTTTATATCATAGTTGGTTTAGCAAGATAATTATTGAGTGCCTCCACTTAATAGCTAAACTGTTTCTTATGAGAACAAAGTTATATATATCAGTTTGATATATGTTGTATACCAGAGTATATTATATTCTCCCCTCACAAGTGGTTCAGGGTCAGGAACCAAATAATTTCATCTTATTATTATTGATGTGCGGTGTATATTTTCATTAACACCATAATGCACAAAGATGGACTCTCAAAGTTGAGGAAACAAGTTAGCTTTTCTAACATGAGGAGGAGACATGATAAACACTTGAGAAAAGGTTACATGGGATGAATTATCATTTGTATATATAGATCCTGGAATATCATAATATGAACCTGAAGTTCATAAAAGGATAATTCAATTGCAACATATTGCAAAGCATGCTATACGCATTTGCTGACCCAAAGAAAGTAACTATATTCTCACTGCAAATGCTCATATTAAGTCCTAGAAGGACAAAGTCTTTGATACGCTTAAAGCGTATAGACAAATCGGTTTCAAAATAACTTCTTAATAAAGAAGATGAGCAAATGATCAAAGTGATCATAATGGGGAGGCAAGTGATCTAGAAGATCACATGACATAACACTTCATAAAATCTCATGAGAGATTCAGGTACCTGAATATATGAATAAAGAGATCCCCATGTTATGTCTTTATGAAAATTTACTGGAACCGATATTAAATGTTCGTCGACGACATCTATGATAGCGCTAAATATCGATGAGGATCTTATGTTTGTCGAATACAAACAAAAATATTGGCTAAATGGAAGAGATACAATTCAAGCAGAATTGATTCCATATGAAAGACATGTAGTTTTGGATATGTAGTTCAAATACTTGAAAGTATAAAGTCAATGGTATGTGTAATCAGTTTTCGATATCTTATTTGTTTAGCATGACATGAAAACTTGATATGCATCTAAAGTCTATTATATGGCTTATATGACTTAACTTATATGTCAATCCATGAAAGATTGAAGTTGCTTGAAGCATATACAATTCTTGGTCCTGAAGTACCACATCCTAAGTGCAACTTGTGTACATATGTATCTTGCTATAACTATAAGCATGATGGCATCGAGAATACCTCTATGGAGATATTGAAGAGTCATTTCACGACATTATATCTATCAAGAATGATAATTTCAAGGTGCGGAATATTTATTCAAATCAATATGGCTGATTTATTTATCAAATCTCTACAAAAGATCGTTTTGAAGATGGTGCACAAGATTGGAATGCAAATGCTCAAGGATGTGAATTGATGCTGTTTTCAGGGGGAGTTAATGCGCGTTGCACTCTTTTTCCCTTACAAGGTTTTGTCCCACTGGGTTTTCCTTGCAAGTTTTTTAACGAGGCAACCAATAGGCGCATATTCAAACATGTGTACTCTTTTTCCTTTTCTATAATTTTTCCCATTGGGTTTTGTTTTAGTTAAGGTTTTAACGAGGTACATTATTGAATAGACATTCAAGGGGGAGTGTTATAAAATATTCTATTTAAGGTGAATGTCCATATTTAGAGAGATCCTAGGGTTTACTATTTGGTGGCTAAGTCACCACCTCCCTATAAATAAAGGGGTTCTCTCCCATTGTAAATCATCCCAAAGTATCAATAAGAATACTCCTCTCTCTACTTTTCTCTCTATTGTTCTTGTTTTTATATTATTGTTCTTGTTCTTATATTATTTCATAACACAAGCATAATTTTTTCATTAGTGGATTGATTCATTCAATTATGAAAAATAGAACAAATTTGTCCTCCTTTTGAATATGGATACACATATGTCCTTATCATAAGTAGACTAGCCCCTTAAACTAACAGAATTTATTTTTATAATCAACACTTTTTAGGGTAAATTTTGATTTTTGTTTTTAAAACAAGGAGACGAAGAACAAAAAGAAGGAAAAAAAGAAGAAGAAAAAAGAACATTTAAATCCCCACCACCAATAAATACACAACAAAAACATTCTGTTTTGCTCAAAAGATAACTAATAGTAACTCTTCTATCTTTCAATTTCTGTCTTTGTGAAGATTACTATTCTCTTGTCTAAGAAATCACAATTATATTTAGCTCAAAAAAATAAGACTAATATTTTATGAATTTTATTCTTTCTAGCATGGCGGCAATCGGAATTTCTTTAGCAAGATCAGAACTTGTTGTTAAGTGTCATAATAATTCCCTGCGATTTCTCCATTTACTTTTAATTATTTTTTATTGATTTAAGAGTTTCAATTTGTATTTGGATCCTTGAAGATTATTTATTTTCTCATAAAAAGTTATTAGTTTTTGCTTAATAATTGTTAAAATTTCAGGAGAGTAAAAAAATTTAAATAGGGGAAAGACATGACAGGAATATAACGAGCAACTAGATATTTTTTTCTCTTTTTATACCATTTGGGTGTGTATAACTTTTCCGGTTTAAATTTTTATACAAGAAACTTTTGGGGTTTAAGATTATTATCCTGCAAAGTTGTAGGCGGCACTCCATTTTAATCGGTAAAAAGAAAAAGTTGAAAATCTGTTAGTTCGGAGGGGTAAATATGAATTAGTCCACTCATGATATTTGGTACAAAAGTTAAACGGATTTTCATAGTTGAGGAAAAAACCCCAATCCGCTAATGATAAAATCATGTTTGGGGCCAAATTTAAATTTACTCCATTTACTATAGTTAAGAGGCATTTTTAGCCCTTTTCATACTCCTACTTCTTTATTACCCGTTAATAAATTAGTTCAAATCATATACTGTTATGAAATAATATAAAAGACAAGAACAATATTACAAGAACAAGAACAATAGAGAGAAAAGTAGAGAGAGGAGTATTCTTATTGATACTCGGGGATGATTTACAATGGGGTAAGACCCCTCTATTTATAGGCATAGAAAAGACTTAGCCTCAAAGTAAAACTCTAGAATCTCTCTAAATATAGACATTCACCTTAAATAGAGTTCTATTTATAACACTCCCCCTTGAATGTCTATTCAATAATGTGCATCATTAAAACCTTAAAACCAAAACCCAATGGGAAAAATTAAAGAGAAGGAAAAAGAGTACACATGTTTGAATATGCGCCTATTGGTTGCCTCGTTAAAAACCTCGCAAGGAAAACCCAGTTGGGACAAAACCTTGTAAGGGAAAAAGAGTGCAACGCGCATTAACTCTCCCTAATAAGAACATCAATTTATATCCTTGAGCATTTGCATTCCAATCTTGTGCATCATCTTGAAATTATCATTCTTGAACATCTTCATATAATGTCGTGGAATGACTCTTCAATATCTCCATAGATGTATTCTCGATGCCATCATGCTTATAGTTATAGCAAGATACATATGTACACAAATTGTACTTAGGATGTGGTACTTCAGGACCAAGAATTGCATATGCTTCAAGCAACTTAAATCTTTGACTTTATACTTTCAAGTATTTGAACTATATGTCCAAATCTGTCTATACGCTTTAAGCGTATCAAAGACTTTGTCCTTCTGGGACTTAATATGAGTATTTGTAGTGAGAATATAGTCACTTTCTTTGGGTCAGCAAATGCGTATAGCATGCTTTGCAATATGTTGCAATTGAATTATCCCTTTTATGAACTTCAGGTTCATATCATGATATTCGGGGATTTACATATACAAATGATAATTCATCCCATGTAACCTTTTCTCAAGTGTTTATCATGTCTCCCCCTCATGTTAGAAAAGCTAACTTGTTTCCTCAACTTTGGGAAATCATCTTTGTGCATTATCATGTCAATATACACAGCACATTAATAATAAGATGAAATTATTTGGTTCCTGACCCTGAACCATTTGTGAGGGGAGAATATACTCTCGTATGCAACGTATATCAAACTGATATATATAACTTTGTTCTCATAAGAAACAGTTTAGCTATTAAGTGGAGGCACTCAATAATTATCTTGCTAAACCAACTTTGATATAAACCAACTTATCAAGATGAACTATCTTGAGTAGAAAATCTGGAAATTATGCTCGAAGTTAGATTACTGAGCAATTTACCTCGCAAGCACCGGCCAGGCTGCGGGTTAATAACAATTGCGCATGTAACCATATCATAGATGCATCATATGTGGTATACATGGCAGGTGAATGGGCCCATATTCACCTTTGATATTTCCAGAATTTATGGGCTTCAACCCGAACTCTTTAGTTGGTCAGTTCATTAATGAGAACAAGTGATACAAGAGAATTCGTAAAGAACTTTCTAGTTCTTTAATATTCACCTATGTGAATTTGCACATCATACTTAAAATGAGATGGCTAACACGAATGCCAACTGAATAAATTATCAATATTGGTAAACTTCAAATTTACACCATGACATGTGCACTTATCAATAAACTTCAGGTTTATTATGACATGGGTTTTTATACCAATAGATATCCACTTTATTGTGGCATTCTTTTGTTTGTGTAGTACAAACTGGAGAATGAAGCGGGTAGCTTTTCATATACAAATTATCCCGCTACAAGTTGTAGTAATAGGAGATATCAAATCTTTCCTTCATTTATAGTCTCAATATAATCAATCGCTTTCGCGTGTACTTTGGAAACTGAATAAGTTTCTTTGAGACTTACTACAGCACAATACTCAATTGTGTTTCTCCAACATTGGCTCTTCTAGAGCTCTCAATTAATTTTATACTACCACAGATTCATCAACATCCATGTGGTGAATATCTCTTTTAAAGAGAAAGTTTATACCATTATGGTCATGGTCAAAATTATATGCAAGATATGTTTCTTGCATTATCGTTGTCCTTTAATAGTCATATTTCCAAAATACTTTGGCGTACAATAGGTACGTGACCAACGATCATTCATGCCATATATCATCTCAAACCTCCTTCTAGGGGTGAGTGTGGTATCATCTCAAACCTCTTTCTAGGGGTGAGTGTGGTATATTCAATACCAACTTCATGTTCATATTCTTCCGATAATGAATATGTATTCGTGAGTCAGATGTTGTCACATTCACTGCGGGGATATGTGATTTTGTTATCCTTTTCAAATCTGTAGATACGTCTGGCATTCGATTTGCTATTCTTTGCAAATGGATAATATTTTGCGCCTCTTTTCACAAATAGAGGTATGTGGATCAAGATGAGATAATGAGGCATTTTTCCACAAAATTTCCCGTTTGGTTTCACCAACTTCTCCCCCTAATTTTGGGAAAAGTGTCTCATCACATTGACAGTCTGCAAATCGTGCAGTGTACAAATCCCCTGTCAATGTTTCGAGGTAGCGAATAATGGAGGACGATTCAAACTCAAAATATATTCCTAACCTTCTTTGCGGACCCATTTTGGTGCGGGATGGCGGTGCTATAGGCACATATACTGCGCATCCAAAGATTCTTAAATGTGATATATTAGGTTCATGACCCAAAACCAATTGCAACGGGTAATATTTGTGTCAATTCGTCAGTCAGAGACGAACTAGCATTGCTGCATGCAAAATGGCGTGACCCCAAGCCGAAGTGGGCAGCCTCGTTTTCATGAGTAAATGAGGTATTCAAGATTATACTCATGTATTGTCTCAATCTGATATCCATTTTGAATGATACCTTTAAAACTCAACAAGTTCCTTTTAGACTTGGAGGAGAACATTTTGACTGATATCATTAAAACTCAACAAGTTCTTCTTAGACTTGGAGGAGAACATTGCATTCTCTAAAATATCGTTCCTTTAGGCAGAGTTATAGTTGTTCTTCAGGAGCCTTCAATCAATTTAATTCCCATGGTTTGACATACAAAAGAAAGTATACGAACATGAGAATAAACAAATTCAATTCGTTTGTTTCACATTTAAACAATATTTTCAAAATCTGCTGAGGTCAGTTGACTAACTAAATCAGATAGTCGATTATATGTTTTCCATAATCGATTACTATGCAATTTGAAAATTTCAGTTTAAGCATTTTCTTAAAACAATCGATTGTTAAACACACACAATCGATTGTTGAACATTGACAATCGATTGTTAAACACACACAATCGATTATTTGCTATTTTGAAAAACTTCAGATCACACTGTCTTAAGACAATCGATTGTTAAATATAGACAATCGATTGTTGACTATTTTGAAAAAAATTCCAGAGCACACTGTCTTAAGACAATCGATTGTTAAATATAGACAATCGATTGTTGGCTATTTTGAAAAATTCCAGAGCACACTGTCTTAAGACAATCGATTGTTAAACATAGACAATCGATTGTTGAACATTGACAATCGATTGTTGAACATTGACAATCGGCTAACTGTTAGGTTAGTCGATTACCTCTACTGGAAAATAAAAATATTATTGAAATCTGAGCATATTGAAACATTCTAAAGAACTAATACTAACTAATACGAGCTGATACTAATGACTATTAGTTTATTCACTAACTATTACAAATAAGTGAAATAAAATCAAACAATTCCATCTTCTTTCATCACAGATCCATCACCGATTAGGTGGTCTATTTTCCCCTCAGGGTGCTCAAAGAAGTCTGCCACATCCAAATGGGTGATGTCAAAATTGTCGTCAGAGACAAAATTTGTTTCAGGGCATTTACTCTTTAGAGATGCTTGACAAGGCTCAACCAAATGTCTTGGTATACGGCAAATTTTCGCCTAGTGCCCTTTTCCACCGCAACGATAACATATAGTTTATGAACTATTTGTTTTTGGATTCTCATCATATCGTGCTTGTGGCAGAGTGACCAACTTCAGGTTGTCATATCTCTCCTTTAAGCCATTCCACAAGATAGGTGGATCTTTGACTATGATATATTCAATTTTCAAACCTTCATCAAGGTGATGGCGCAAGAAAATCAGGGCCTTAGCACAGTTTCAAACCTTCATCAAGGTGATGGCGCTAGAAAATCAAGGCCTTAGTATAGTCTTGAGTGGATGCATTATTTCTGTCTTTAATGGCGTCTCCAAGACCCATTGCATCCAAATGGATTTCAGCATCCAACACCCATGTTATATAGTTCTTGCCCGAAATTTCAAGGGCAACGAACTTTCTTTTCATAATGTCAAACATGAAACAAAATTACATCAAGAGCGTTCACACTTACGGGCTCTATTGCAATTATCACATTCACTTCAGGGAATGGATCATAATCATCTGTATGTGCTTTACACAGTCTTATGTCAAATATTACTTTCATAAAGTGAAAGATTATTTTGAGAATCTTTATTATTCTCATTATCACAATAATGACGATTATAATTTCGTCTATTGCCACGTCCACATCCATTGATACCTTCACGGTGATAATTTTGTCTTCTTTCAGACTTATCACATACTGCTATCACATTCTCTAAAGGGAATGGAGCAAAGTCAATTGGACGGAATTTAAATTCTTTGCCACGTCCACATTCATTGATACCTTCACGGTAATAATTTTGTCTTCTTTCAGACTTATCACATGCTGCTTCCACATTCAATAAAGGGGAATGGAGCAAATTCAATGGGACGGATTTTCAATCTTTTGCCCACAATCATGAATTTGATCATGGCAAGGCATAGAAATTTTACCACTTCATGTGAGTGTAATTTCTTACAAACTCCATTAGAGTTATAATCAAACTTTGTTGTCTTTGTTTGTATATAAAATAAAATCGTAGAATTTCAAGAATTTGAAAGGGAAAAGTAAATTACTTACCTTTAAAGTATACCAATAAATAGAGTAAATTACTTACCTTTAAGGATTTGTAATATTGTGTGGCATGAAATATTAGCATCATAATAGCATTGGTAGCAAAGTCATTGTACGTGATTCCCATATAGACTATATATAGCATAAGCTGTCCGTTATCAAACCAATTTCAATTGTGGACGACAAGTTCCAAAATATTGGTTAGAGACTCGTGCTGATAACGTGTTATGAAATAATATAAAAGACAAGAACAATATTACAAGAACAAGAACAATAGAGAGAAAAATAGAGAGAGGAGTATTCTTATTGATACTTGGGGATGATTTATAATGGGGTAAGACCCCTCTATTTATAGGCATAGAAAAGACTTAGCCTCAAAGTAAAACTCTAGAATCTCTCTAAATATAGACATTCACCTTAAATAGAGTTCTATTTATAACATATACGATCTTTTAACACTTCTTGAGTATATTATCAAACAAAATTGTACTGCACTATGTTCGCCATATTTTATCTGCTGCTGGCCTCTGTAATTAATTAATTCAATCCTATTTTTGAACATTATCCATTCTACTTTCCCAAGGTAGGATACGAACATAATACAAGCATTGTACATCTTATATTATTGTCTGTCAACAAACATTATTAATTGACTCATAAATGAAGAATTCTAGGCCAGCCACGCGTAAATATACATTTTAATTTATACTAGTCTCTATGTACGTGTCTCGCACATAAATTTTTTATCAATTATTTATATATGAAAGAGCAAAAAATAAATTTATTAATATAAATATATGAAAGAACAAGTTTTTATATTTACTAAAAGTTACATAGAAGAAGGAAAAATTATTAAAAATGTTATGAAATATTAGATTATGGTGGATGTCCATAACTCTTATAACACCCACTACTTTTATCCATTATCTCCATAACTCCCACTACTCCAATACTTATGGTTGTAACTCTCACACCTCCATGATCTCCCCCATGATCTTCCTCCATGATCTCAAAAGCTTAATGACATATTTATGGAATTCTATACCTCTATGTAATACTATAAATAAAGGATGAGAAATCATTTTGTAATACACTTGGATACATAGAAGAAATATATTCTCTTCTCTATTTCTCTCTACTTTGTTGTCTATCTTTTGTTTATTACTTTGAGCTAAGTTTTGTAACACGTTATCAGCACGAAGCTCTACTATCTCAAGAATCTCTTTGAGAAAATTAAGGTATTTTTTCTCCTCCTAATTTTGTTCTAATTTTGTCTGGGTAGTTGTTGTTGTTGTATGTCTGACATTATGAAAAGAAAGTTTGTTGCCCTTGAAATTTCGGGCAAGAACTACATGACATGGGTGTTGGATGTTGAAATCTATTTGGATGCAATGGGTCTTGGAGACGCCATTAAAGACAGAAATAATGCATCCACCCAAGACTGTGCTAAGGCCTTGATTTTCTTGCGCCATCACCTTGATGAAGGTTTGAAAATTGAATATCTCACAGTCAAAGATCCACTTATCTTGTGGAATGGCTTAAAGGAGAAAAATGACAACTTAAAGTTGGTCACTCTGCCACAAGCATGATATGATTGGGCTCATCTGAGGCTCCAAGACTTTAAGTCTGTTTCTGAATATAATTCTGCAATGTTTAGAATTACTTCTAAATTGAAACTCTGTGGAGATACTATAACTGATTATGATATGCTTGAAAAATCGTTTACAACGTTTCATGCCTCCAATATGGTTCTGCAATAACAGTACAGAGAGAAAGGTTTCAAAAAGTACTCTGAGCTGATTTCTCTTCTCCTTGTGGCTGAGCGAAACAATGACCTGCTCATGAGAAATCACGAAAATCGACCCACTGGGTCTACACCATTGCCTGAAGTAGATAAGGTGTATTCCCATTATGCTAAGCGTGGAAAAGGCTATGGCTTTAATCATGGTCGTGGTCGTGGTCGGGGTCATGGCCGTGGACGTGGACAAGGAAGAAATTTTCCTGGTGTTAGTCACCCCCCAAAGAGATATAACCACCAAAAGCGGAAATGGAATTATGAGAATCCAAAAGCAAATAGTTCAGAAATTATATGTTATCGTTGCGGTGGAAAAGGGCACTGGGCAAAAATTTGCCGTGTACCAAGACATTTGTTGAGCTTTATCAAGCATCTCTAAAGAGTAAAGGCCCTGAAACCAATTTTGTCTCTGACAATAATTTTGACATCACCCATTTGGATGTGGCAGACTTCTTTGAGCACCCTGAGGGAAAAATAGATCACTTGATCGATGATGGATCCATGGTTAAAGAAGATTGAGCAGTTTGATATTTTTATTTTTACTTATTCGTAGTAGTTAATGAATAAACAATTATTATAGTTTACATAAGTTATCTATTATTGTGACATGGTCCAAATTTTATATTTTCTGCTTTAAGCTAGTAAAGCTAAGTTCAAGCAAGTATTCGTTAAAATTATAATATGCTTGAAATGAAATAAAAAAAATCTTTTATGTACCTTAAGAGTTTTATCAACTTGACAAATAATCTGTATTATGGTTTTATAATATATAACTTTAGATTACACATTCTTCTTATGCTTTATTTGTAATGATTTTTCAGTAAGTTAATCGATTAACATAACAGATAATCGATTAACCAATATATTCTATTAAACTGGACCTTTTCCGCAAGGCATGTTAGTCGACTATCCGATTTAGTTAATCGACTAACCTCAGCAGATTTTGAAAATATTGTTTAATTATTAAGCAACGGATACAAGAGTATTAAAAGGAGAATAACTATGATAAAAGATATTTCATTATGTTGAATCATAGACTTAAATTTGTTTATTCTCATATCTATGTGGATATCTCACAAAGCAAACTTGGATCAACGTCCAATTGTAAAAATATTTGTTTAATTGATTCATGTACCCAACATACGATATTCAAAGAGAAGAAATATTTCTCTCATTTAAGTATGTGTAAGGCAGATGTTACTACAATTTCTGGTAGTAGTAAATTGATTGAAGGCTCCGGAAGAGCAACTATAACTCTGCCTAAAGGAACAATATTAATCATAGAGAATGCAATGTTCTCTTCCAAGTCCAAGAGGAACTTGTTGAGTTTTAAAGATATCCGTCAAAATGGATATCATATTGAGACAATAGATGAGAATAATCTTGAATACCTCATCATTACAAAGAATGTCTCTGGCCAAAAGAGGGTTATTGAGAAGTTCTCATCTTTATCTTGTGGCCTGTATTGGACAAAAGTTAGTGCAATTGAGGCACGTTCCACAGTAAATCAAAAGGTTACTGATTCCAATACTTTTGTACATTGGCATGATCGATTGGGACATCCTGGATCAATTATGATGAGACGGATTATAGAAAACTCATATGGGCATCCATTAAAGAATTTAAAGATTCTTTTAAATAATGAATTTTCTTGCACTTCTTGTTATCAAGGCAAGTTAATTATTAGACCATCACCAACAAAGGTTGGAACTGAGTCACCTACGTTTTTGGAACGTATACAAGGGGATATTTGTGGACCTATTCAGTCCTTTAGATATTTTATGGTCTTAATAGGCGCATCCTCTAGATGGTCTCATGTGTGCCTATTGTCATCACGCAACCTTGCGTTTGCAAAATTAATGGCACAAATAATTCGATTACGAGCACAATTTCCTGATAATCCAATAAAGTCTATTAGACTAGATAATACTGTTGAGTTTTCATCCCAAGCATTTAGTGATTATTGCTTATCAATTGGGATAAAAGTGGAACATCCTGTAGCTCATGTTCACACTCAAAATGGTCTTGCAGAATCATTAATTAAACGTCTGCAGTTGATTGCAAGACCATTACTCATGAAAACGAGGCTGCCCACTTCGGTTTGGGGTCACGCCATTTTGCATGCAGCAATGCTAGTTCGTCTCACACCGACGAATTATCACAAATATTCCCCGTTGCAATTAGTTTTGGGTCATGAACCTAATATATCCCATTTAAGAAATTTTGGATGCGCAGTATATGTGCCTGTAGCACCGCCATACCGCACCAAAATGGGTCCGCAAAGAAGGTTAGGAATATATGTTGGGTTTGAATCGCCCTCCATTATTCGCTACCTCGAAACACTGACAGGGGATTTGTTCACTGCACAATTTGCAGACTGTCGATTCGATGAGACACTTTTCCCAAAATTAGGGGGAGAAGTTGGTGAAACCAAGCAGGAAATTTTGTGGAAAAATCCATTATTATCTCATCTTGATTCTCATCTTGATCCACATACCTCTATTTGTGAAAAAGAGGTGCAAAATATTATCCATTTGCAAAGAATAGCAAATCAAATGCCTGACGCATTCACGGACTTGAAAAGGATAACAAAATCTCACATCCCCGCAGAGAATGTTCCAATTCGTATTGATGTCCCTATTGGACAATCTTCTAGTGTCATATCTAATGAGTCGAAAGCACGCCTAAAACGTGGCAGGCCATTAGGTTCCAAAGATCGAAATCCTAGAAAAAGGAAAGCAAGTGATCAAAATGACACTACGAAAGAATCTCATGAGAAAATTCACTATTTAATAAATTCTGAGATTCATGAAGAATCCATTGAGCCCGAGACTCAGGAAAATAAGGAACTATCAATAAATCCAATCGATATTGAGACAAATTTTAATCGAGTGGATATAGTGGTGGATTATGTCTTTGTATATAATGTTGCATCTAGCATTATGCAAGAAAGTGAGGATCTTGAACCTCAATCTGTTGGAGAATGTCGACAAAGACTTGATTGGCCAAAATGGCAAGAAGCAATCACTTGCAAAACGTGAAGTTTTTGGGCCAATAGTTGAAACACCTAATGGTGTTAAGCCTGTTGGCTATAGATGGGTCTTTGTACGCAAGAGAAATGAGAAAAACAAGGTACAAAGATATAAGGCACGCCTTGTTGCACAAGGATTTTCTCAAAGGCCTGGTGTCGATAATGAAGAGACATATTCACCCGTAATGGATGCTATAACTTTCCGTTATCTCATTAGTTTTGTTGTCCTTGAAAAGCTTGACATGCATTTAATGGATGTGGTTACTGCCTATCTTTATGGCTCACTTGATAATGAGATATACATGAAAATCCCCGATGGATTCAAAATGCCAAACACTCATAATTCAAAGTCCCGGGAAATGTTTTCAATCAAATTGCAAAGATCTTTGTATGGTCTAAAGCAATCAGGACGAATGTGGTATAATCGTCTTAGTGAGTATTTATTAAAGGAAGACTATATAAATGATGCCATTTGCCCATGTATTTTTATAAAGAAAACAACATCGGAATTTGTTGTACTTGCTGTATATGTCGATGACAAAAACCTTATTGGAATTCCCATAGAACTCCAAAAGGCAATTGATTATTTAAAGAAGGAATTCGAGATGAAAGATCTCGGAAAGACAAAATTATGTCTTGGTTTGCAAATTGAATATTTGGCAAACGGAATTTTTGTTCATCAATCTGCCTATATAGAAAAGGTATTGAAACGGTTTTACATGGATGGAGCATATCCTTTAAGTACTCCGATGGTTGTTCGATCACTTGATGTGGATAAGGATCCATTCTGACCGCAAGAAAAGAATGAAGAGCTACTTGGTCTTGAAGTACTATATCTTAGTGCAATTGGCGCACTAATGTATCTTGCAAATACTACAAGGCCTGACATAACTTTTTCAGTTAATGTCTTAGCAAGATATAGCTCTGCTCCCACAAGGAGACATTGGAATGGAATCAAACATATATTGCGGTATCTAAAAGGGACTACCAATATGGGCTTATTTTATAGCAATAATTGCAGTCCTGATCTTGTTGGTTATGCTGATGCTGGATATTTATCTGACCCACACAAGGCTCGATCTCAAACAGGTTATGTGTTTATCTGTGGAGGCACTGCCATATCTTGGCGATCGACTAAGCAATCAATTGTGACTACTTCATCTAATCATGCTGAGATAATCGCTATTTATGAAGCAAGTCGAGAGTGTGTGTGGTTGAGGTCTATAATACATCATATTCGAGACAATTGTGGTTTGAAATGTGACAAACTACCCACGATTTTGTATGAAGACAATGCAGCATGCATAGCCCAATTGAAGGGAGGATTCATAAAAGGAGATAGAACAAAGCATATTTCACCAAAGTTATTTTTCACACATGATCTTCAAAAGAATGGTGATATCAATGTGCAACAGATTCGTTCAAGTGATAATATGGCTGATTTGTTCACAAAATCTCTACCAACGTCAACCTTCAAGAAGCTGGTACACAAGATTGGAATGCGAAGGCTCAAGGATGTGAATTGATGCTCTTTTCAGGGGGAGTTAATGCGCGTTGCACTCTTTTTCCCTTACAAGGTTTTGTCCCACTGGGTTTTCCTTGCAAGGTTTTTAACGAGGCAACAAAAATGCATTTTGTTAGATATGTGTACTCTTTTCCTTTTCTAGAAATTTTTTTCCATTGGGTTTTATTTTAGTTAAGGTTTTAACGAGGCACATTATCTTTGGACATCCAAGGGGGAGTGTTATGAAATATTAGATTATGGTGGATGTCCATAACTCCTATAATACCCACTACTTTTATCCATTATCTCCCCACTACTCCAATACTTATGGTTGTAACTCCCACACCTCCATGATCTCCCCCATGATCTTCCTCCATGATCTCAAAAGCTTAATGACATATTTATGGAATTCTTTTAGTATACCTCTATGTAGTACTATCAATAGAGGATGAGAAATCATTTTGTAATACACTTGGATACATAGAAGAAATATATTCTCTTCTCTATTTCTCTCTACTTTGTTGTCTATCTTTTGTTTATTACTTTGAGCTAAGTTTTGTAACAAAAAAACTGTTGTCTTGGTAAAACTACAACAATATTTTAAATTGAAAATCAATGATGTTAGTAACATAATTGTTGATTTCTAAGCCAATGAACCTTATAATTAAAGCATGCTTTAAAAATCAATCATAATTTTCTAAAAGAAAAATCAAAAACTTTGCAAATTCCAAAAACACTCGCTCGACTAAGGGTTTTATATAATGAAAAGAAAAGAGTTCGAAAAATCTCTATCACACATACTAATTCACTTGCTAATTCACATCTGATTTTAATCTTTTAGTAATAGAATTTGTTGTTTTTTATTCCTTGATAAGTTCCGCCTGTTTTTTAAAAAAAAGTCTGCGAACAATTACCGGTAAAACAAATTTTTCTTGTTCGCGTAAATTACTTGTCTTTGTGTATCAATAGTAAAACAGTAATTTAGTTTTCGGGGGTATGGAACTCTTTATAAAATTCTTTTATAAGTAATACAGGAATACAAAATACATAAATAAATAGATATTGATATTGAAAACATAGCAGATTGAGAGGAGAATCAAATTTACATGCGTTTCTCCGAAAGAATCAGAGAGAGGCTTCATTCTCTCACAAGAATGAAAATGAAACCGTCGAACCATCTAGAATGAAGACCCACTATTGATATATTGGGCTTCAGTTACACCAGACCACCAAAAATATAAAATGGGTTCTTTGTTACTGGCCCAAGTTGAACTATGAAGAAGCGAAAATTATAGCCCAAAAAACTATAAGCTAATAGCCCAAATAAACTATAAGCTAAGTAAATAAAGCTTTACAAGATGGGATCAGTGTTTGTGCTTAGGTTTAGAGGCTAAGTAATCCATTAGCTCAACACACACACCACACCCCTCCCAAGTTGGAGGGGGAAACCACCTTCAACTTGCCCAAAAGAGCATGATGAATATTTGCAGGCAAAGGTTTGGTGAGGACATCTGCTAACTGTTGAGAAGTGGGAACATGAGAGGGAGAAATCAGCCCATCAGAAAGCTTAGTCCGAATAAAATGACAATCAACCTCAATGTGCTTGGTCCGCTCATGAAAAACTGGATTCCTGGCTATATGTAGAGCAGCCTGGTTATCACAAAATACATAAAAAGGAAGAAGACACAGAAACACCAAGGTCAGTGAGCAGTCTAGAAAACCAAGACAATTCAGCAACCACCTTACTAAGAGCCCTGTACTCTGCTTCAACAAAAGATAAGGACACCACTGGTTGTTTTTTGGACTTTCAACTTACCAAGCTACCCCCCAAAATCACAAAGAAACCAGTAACAGACCTGCGAGTATCAGGACAAGCTGCCCAATCACTGTCTGAAAAGGCATGTATAGAAAAGTCAGGAGAGTCAGAATAGAAAAGCCGCAAATCCATAGTTCCCTTAAGGTACCTAAGAACATGCAGGGCAGCAGATATGTGAGGAATTCTAGGAGACTTCAAGAACTGAGTTAAATGATGTACAACAAAGCAAATATCACGTTTGGTATGTGTCAAAAATAGGAGCTTGCCAATCAGGCTTCTATACTTGTCAGGAGAGGAGAACAAATCACTAGAATCAGCATATGGTTTGGTATTAAGGTCTAATGGAAAAACTACAGGAGAAACAGCAGCACAATCAAATTGTTGCAGCAAGTCAAATACAAATTTCTTTTGATTAAGAAGTACTCCACCAGGAACAACAGACACCTCAATTCTCAGAAAGTAATGTAAAGACCCCAGGTCTTTAATCCTAAAAAGATCATCCAAGAAATGTTTTACTACAGAAATTTCAGTTATATCATCTCCAGTGATAATAATATCATCCACATATACTGTTAAAAGCACAAGACACCCAGGCTGAACTTTAACAAACAAAGAGTAATCATTCAAAGAGTGTATATAACCTCTTGAATACAGAGCTTGAGACAATTTGGCATACCATTATCTTGAAGCATGTCTTAACCCATAAAGAGACTTTTTCAATTTGCACACAATGGGAGTGGAAACAGATGGAACAGTAGGATCAGAAATACTCAAACCTGGAGGTAGTTTCATATAAACTTCCTCATCTAAGTCACCATGCAATAAGGCATTGTTGACATCAAGTTGAAAAAATCCCCAATGTTTCTTAACAGCCACAACAATTAAGCATTTGACAGTAGACATTTTAATCACAGGGGAAGATGTTTTTGTGAAATCAACCCCCTCAATTTGGGTGTCTCCTCTAATAACAAGCCTAGCTTTATATCTTGCAACACTTCCATCATCCCTATATTTGATCTTATAGACCCACTTGCAACCTATGGGTATCTTACCAGGAGGAAGGGGAACAACATCCATCCAACACATCAAACTCCTTTCTCATGGCATCCTGCCAAGCTGGAACTGAGGCAACTTGAGAATAATAAAAAGGTTCAGATTCCAAAGTAGAAGTAGAGGAAGAAGATCCAGAAAAGGAAAGGAGTTGACACACATAATCTTTGAGATAAGAAGGAGTAGTGTGTTGCCTACCAGATCTTCTGTTGACATTAGGTTGTGAAGGGGAAGGAATAGCAGGATGTGGAATATCAGGATTAAAGGATGGCCTGGAAGTATAAGGAACAGGTTCAGAAAATGGTGAGTCGGTAACAAAAGAAGGAGTGAGACTGGAAGTAGAAGGAAATGCAGGAGGAGATGGAGCAGGAGAACAAGTTGGGACAGAAATGTGTGTCCCAGACTTCTGGTGATCAGAAGAAGGGACAATAGGAGGTGGAAAAGAGAAAATAGAAGGACAATAGGTAATATTAGGATTAGTTGCAAAAGGAAAACATGTTTCATGAAACACAACATCCCTGGACACAAAATAGTTTTTGGAAGCTAGATCATACAACTTGTAACCCTTTTTGGCAAAAGGATATCCTAGAAAAACACATGAAAGTGCTCTAGGTTTTAGCTTATCTCTTTGTGGAATGGGGACATTAGCATAGGCAAGACAACCAAATGCTCTCAAATGTTTAGGAGTCTTACCATATAACACTTCATAAGGAGATTTGTTTTGAAGAGTCCTGGATGGTATCCTATTAAGTAAGTATGTAGCAGTTAATAAACAGCCCCCCCCCCCAAAAGGATATAGGCAGCTTGGACTGAAAAATTAAAGTTCTACAAGCTTCAAGTAGTGTTCTGTATTTTCTTTCAACAACACCATTTTGTTGAGGAGTGTGGGGATAGGTAGTTCGATGGATAATGCCCTGTTGGTTGAAGAAAGAAGTACCATCAAGACTAGACCCTAACTCCAAGGTATTGTCACTTCTTATAGTTTGGACAGTAGCACTAAGCTGAGTTTTAACCATAGACAAGAAGGACTTAATCATGCAAAAAGTTGCTCTTAGACCCTAGTAGATGTGTCCAAGTGGCCCTAGAAAAATCATCAACTATTATAAGAAAATATCTTAAACCAGAGGAAGTTGGTGTGTGGTAAGGACCCCAAGTATCTACATGAATTAATTGGAAAGGTCTTCTTGTACTGATGGAACTATCAGGGAAAGAAAGTCTAGTTTGCCTAGCCATAGGACAAATAGAACAAGGAAATGGTTGTTTAGAAGCAAGGGAAAATGACAAAGCAGAAATGTGTTTCATATTTGCAAAAAGAATGTGAGCAAGTCTTAAATGCCAAATGAAATTCATGTCATTTGCATCAACATTATTACAAATGGAGCTATTTACATTTGAAGGTAAAGCAACAGTCTTAGATCTAGAAGAACAAACAGGATTGCAAGAATCAGAGAAAGAACACACAGAAACAAACTTGCAACAATTAGAAGAAGAATGTGAAGGTGGCACCCAAGCAAGATTGTACAGACCAGCCTCCTATTTACCAAGATCCAGATGCATCCTCAGAAAAGGGGCATGTAACATGTGAAGAAAACATGAAGTTGCAGTAAACAAGACTATATAGTGCAACTGTTTTACTAGTTTGTGGACAGAGATTAAGTTGTGTTGAAAAGAAGGAACAAACAACACATTATGAAGAGTGATGAATGGAGTTAAAGCAAAAGATACTGTGGAAGTCACTTTCACTTTGTATCCATTGGGAAGAGTTATAAGATAAGGTATAGCTAAGGGTGTGATATTAAAGAGTAGACTTTTATTAGATGTCATATGGTCAGAAGCCCCTGAATCTATTATCCAGGTGATAGAATTAATTTGAGTAAGCATACAGAGTTTGGAATCAGAAACAGGACTCTCAGTTAGCATAGTACCAGCAAATTTGACAGTACACATGGGATCAAGATCCTGAGCATTGGAGTCTCCCAACTGAGTCTGTTGTAGCAAAGATATCAGTTGATCATATTGTTGTCTGCTCAAACCTGGAATCACATACCCTTATCCATCCACATTTGGAACAAACTGATGACCATCAGTGGAATTACTAGTAAGATCAGATGTGTGCCCTTCAGAAGGGTTGAAATGAGCACCAGTAGTTACATGAGCGGCAGTAGCTACATGAGCAGCAACAATTTTATTTCTTTATTAAACTTGGGGCTTTGTGGATACCCATGAAGCTTGTAACACTTATCAATTAAGTGCCCAGACTTCTTGCAGTATCTACAGAATAAAGAGCCATTGGTCTGGTCAAACTTAACTCTTTGTGTATACTGTCTGAAAGAAGAAGAGGTGGGTACTGCAACTTGATTCATTCCAAAAGAAAATGCAGGATTTTTGTTTGCATTAACATTGAAAGACATAGAATCAGGATTGAATTGGGAGATGGATTGGACTTGTCTTTGTTTCTCATTATTGAGGAGTATGTTATAGGCACTGTCAAGAGTAGGGGGAGGTTGCATCATCAACAAGTTGATCCTTACCCCCATATATGTCTCATTAAGACCCCTGAGAAATTGGAACACCTTATTCTCTTCATCCTCCTGTATGATCTCATTTTTAGCAGCACAAATGCACCTTTGGCCATTATTTGTACACACTACTCCCAATTCATCCCATAACCATTTGAGTTTGTTAAAATATGATGCTATATCTAGAAGACCTTGAGAAGTATGAGTAAGTTCTCTTTTGAGTTCAAAAATTTTAGTCCTATTAGTTGTACCATATCTGGCTTGCAGTTGTGCCCATATACTTTGTGCAGTCTCAGAATACTGCACACTCTCAGCTATCTGAGGAGATAGAGAGGCAGTCAACATGAAATCACCATATTGTTGCATCTGTCCCACAACTTTTGTTCAACTACATTAGTATCAGGTCGGGGACAAGTACCATCAACAAAAGCAATTTTGTTCTTAGCGGATAAGGTCATTATCATCTTCTTCTTCCAACCTCCAAAACCAATACCCGAAAAAGGAACAGGAACAAAGGAAACACCAGGGATATCGGAAGAGTGGAAAAAGAGAGGACTCGTAGGATCAATAGAGGAAGCACTAGTAACACTCATATCTACTATCAGGAATAACAGTGAAGTAATAAAATTGATTCAATTTCTGCCAACAATTCGACACGCTAGATTTTCACCATAAAACACATGCAAAATCCCTAACTAGGACTGAGTGTAGATTTACCCAACTTCTTTGCTACCGGAGAAGAACGGCCTTCAGAATATAATCAAAACCCTCTCTCCGAGTGATAGAAACCCAAAACTTGTGACTCCGCCGGAATCAAGCTCAAAAAGCGTCGAAAATCTACCCAAAACGTCGAGCTCAGGAGAATGTCAACAGATGAAACCAGAAGAGGCTTCGATTCACCATCAACAAAAAAAAAATAGAAATTCGATTCACCAATAAAACCTCAAATAACTGAAGGGGGTTGACGAAGAATAAAGGAGAAGCATCCCAGAATCCATGCTCTGATACCATGAAAACATAGCAGATTGAGAGGAGAATCAAATTTACATGCGTTTCTTCGAAAGAATCAGAGAGAGGCTTCATTCTCTCACAAGAATGAAAATGAAACCGCGAACCATCTAGAATGAAGACCCACTATTGATATATTGGACTTCAGTTACACCAGCCCACCAAAAATATAAAAATGGGCTCTTTGTTACTGGCCCAAGCAGTTGAACTATGAAGAAGCGAAAATTATAGCCCAAATAAACTATAAGCTAATAGCCCAAATAAACTATAAGCTAAGTAAATAAAGCTTTACAAGATGGGATCAGTGTTCGTGCTTAGGTTTAGAGGCTAAGTAAATCATTAGCTCAACATATATTTGCAATATTATATCTTATTATTTACATGTATAGGTATAAGATTTTTTTTGAGAAATAATGTGATCAACTCATTATACTATGGTGATCAAACATTGTCTCAGAATTTAAATTGAGAAATAATCATTATTCTGTTATGAAATAATATAAGAACAAGAACAATAATACAAGAACAAGAACAATAGAGAAAAAAGTAGAGAGATGAGTATTCTTATTGATACTTTGAGATGGTTTACA
The DNA here is from genome assembly GCA_034376525.1 of Nicotiana benthamiana. Lineage (NCBI taxonomy): Eukaryota > Viridiplantae > Streptophyta > Magnoliopsida > Solanales > Solanaceae > Nicotiana > Nicotiana benthamiana. Next base: position 14,644,572 of record CM067335.1, read on the forward strand.
ATAGAATAGAACCCCTATATTTATAGGGAGGTGGTGACTTAGCCACCAAGTAGTAAACCCTAGAATCTCTCTAAATATAGACTTTCACCTTAAATAGAGTTCTATTTATAACACTCCCCCTTGAATGTTATTCAATAGTGTGCCTCGTTAAAACCTTAACTAAAACAAAACCCAATGGGAAAAAATTATAGAAAAGGAAAAAGAGTACACATGTTTGAATATGCGCCTATTGGTTGCCTCGTTAAGAACCTTGCAAGGAAAACCCAGTGGGTCAAAACCTTGTAAGGAAAAAAGAGTGCAACGCACATTAATTCCCCCTGAAAGAGCATCAATTTCACATCCTTGAGTATTTGCATTCCAATCTTGTGCACCATCTTCAAAACGATCTTTTGTAGAGATTTGATAAATAAATCAGCCATATTGATTTGAATAAATATTCCGCACCTTGAAATTATCATTCTTGATAGATATGAACATCTTCATATAATGTCGTGGAATGTCTCTTCAGTATCTCCATAGAGGTATTCTCGATGCCATCATGCTTATAGTTATAGCAAGATACATATGTACACAAGTTGCACTTAGGATGTGGTACTTCAGGACCAAGAATTGCATATGCTTCAAGCAACTTAAATCTTTCAAGTTAAGTCATATAATAGACTTTAGATGCATATCAAGTTTTCATGTCATGCCAAACAAATAGATATCGAAAACTGATTGCACATACCATTGACTTTATACTTTCAAGTATTTGAACTACATGCCCAAACTACATGTCTTTCATATGGAGTCAATTCTATTTGAATTTTATCTCTTCCATTTAGTCAATATTTGTCTGTATTCGACAAACATAAGATCCTCATCGATATTTAGCGCTATCATAGATGTCGTCGACGAACATTTTATATCGGTTCCAATAAATTTTCATAAGGACATAACATGGAGATCTCTTCATTCACACATTCAGGTACCTGAATCTCTCATGAGATTTTATGAAGTGTTATGTCATGTGATCTTCTGGATCACTTGCCTCCTTATTATGATTACTTTGATCATTTGCTCATCTTCTTTATTAAGAAGTTCCTTTTGAAACCGATTTGTCCATACGCCTTAAGCGTATCAAAGACTTTGTCCTTCTAGGACTTAATATGAGCATTTGCAGTGAGAATGTAGTTACTGTCTTTGAGTCAGCAAATGCGTATAGCATGCTTTGCAATATGTTGCAATTGAATTATCCTTTTATGAACTTCAGGTTCATATTATGATATTCGAGGATCTATATATACAAATGATAATTCATCCCATGTAACCTTTTCTCAATTGTTTATCATGTCTCCCCCTCATGTTAGAAAAGCTAACTTGTTTCCTCAACTTTGAGAGTCCATCTTTGTGCATTATGGTGTTAATGAAAATATACACCGCACATCAATAATAATAAGATGAAATTATTTGGTTCCTGACCCTGAACCACTTGTGAGGGGAGAATATAATATACTCTCGTATACAACGTATATAAAACTGATATATATAACTTTGTTCTCATAAGAAACAGTTTAGCTATTAAGTGGAGGCGCTCAATAATTATCTTGCTAAACCAACTATGATATAAACCAACTTATCAAGATGAACTATCTTGAATAGAAAATCTGGAAATTATGCTCGAACTTATATTACTGAGCAATTTACCTCGCAAGCACCGGCCAGGTTGCAGGTTAATAACAATCGCACATGTAACCATATCATAGATGCATCATATGTGGTATACATGGCAGGTGAATGGGCCCATATTCACCTTTGATATTTTCAGAATTTATGGGATTCAACCCGAACTCTTTAGTTGGTCAATCAATTAATGAGAACAAGTAATATAAGAGAATTCGTAAAGAACTTTCTAGTTCTTTAATATTTACCCATGTGAATTCTCTATTACTGCACATCATACTTAAAATGAGATGGCTAACACGAATGCCAACTGAATAAATTATCAATATTGATAAACTTCAAATTTACACCATGACATGTGCAATTATCAATAAACTTCAAGTTTATTATGGTATGTGTTTTTATACCAATAAATATCCACTTTATTGTGGCATTCTTTTGTTTGTGTAGTACAAACTGGAGAATAAAGCGGGTAGCTTTTCATATACAAATTATCCCGCTACAAGTTGTAGTAATAGAAGATATCAAATCTTTCCTTTATTTATAGTCTCAATATAATCAATCGCTTTCGCATATACTTTGGAAACTGAATAAGTTTCTTTGAGACTTACTACCACACAATACCTTATTGGTAATCAATTGCGTTTCTCCAACATAGTAATAATTGGCTCTTCTAGAGCTCTCAATTAATTTTGTACTACCACAGATTCATCAACATCCACGTTGTGAATATCTCTTTTAAAGAGACAGTTATACCATTATGGTCATGGTCAAAATTATATGCAATATATGTTTCTTGCATTATCGTTGTCCTTTAATAGTCATATTTCCAAAATATTTTGGCGTACAATAGGTACGTGACCAACGATCATTCATGCCATAATAATGACATTATTTTCATATATCATCTCAAACCTCCTTCTAGGGGTGAGTGTGTACATTCACTACCAATTTCATGTTCATATTCTTCCAATAATGAATATGTATTCGTGAATCAGATGTTGTCACATTCACTGCGGGGATATGTGATTTTGTTATCCTTTTCAAATCTGTAAATGCGTCTGGCATTTGATTTGCTATTCTTTGCAAATGGATAATATTTTGCACCTCTTTTTCACAAATAGAGGTATGTGGATCAAGATGAGATAATGATGCATTTTTCCACAAAATTTCCCGTTTGGTTTCACCAACTTCTCCCCCTAATTTTGGGAAAAGTGTCTCATCGAATTGACAGTCTGCAAATCGTGCAGTGTACAAATCCCCTGTCAATGTTTCGAGGTAGCGACTAATGGAGGGCGATTCAAAACCCAACATATATTCCTAACCTTCTTTGCAGACCCATTTTGGTGCAATATGGCGGTGCTACAGGCACATCTACTGCACATCCAAAAATTCTTAAATACGATATATTAGGTTCATGACCCAAAATTAATTGCAACGGGGAATATTTGTGATAATTCGTCAGTCAGAGACGAACTAGCATTGCTGCATGCAAAATGGCGTGACCCCAAACCGAAGTGGGCGGCCTCGTTTTCATGAGTAAATGAGGTATTCAAGATTATACTCATGTATTGTCTCAATCTGATATCCATTTTGAATGATATCTTTAAAACTCAACAAGTTCCTTTTAGACTTGGAGGAGAACATTGCATTCTCTAAAATGTTGTTCCTTTAGGCAGAGTTATAGTTGCTCTTCCGGAGCCTTCAATCAATTTACTACTACCAGAGATTGTAGTAACATCTGCCTTACACATACTTAGTTGAGAGAAATATTTCTTTTCTTTGAGTATCGTATGTGTGGTACATGAATCAATTAATCAAAAGAGATATACGAACATGAGAATAAACAAATTTAATCCGTTGGTTCATAATTAAACAATATTTTCAAAATCTGTTGAGGTTATTCGAATAACTGAGTTGATAGTCGACTATCTTGGGAAGCAGTCATTAGGTTATTCGAATAACTAAACCTGATATTCGACTAACTAGCCTTGCGGAAAAATCCAGTTTTAATGCGAAATATTGGTTAGTCGAATAACTAATTAGTTATTCGACTAACTTAGTAAACAGTCATCAGGTTAGTCGACTAACTAAACTGGTTAGTCGACTAACTTAGCTTGCGAAAAATCCAGTTTTTAATACGAAATATTAGATAGTCGACTAACTTATTAGTTAATCGACTAACTTCACTGGGAAGTAAAAATGTCTTCGAAATTTAAGCATATTGAAACATTCTAAAGAGCAAATACTAACATTATATCATAAACTAACTAATATGAGCTGATACTAATGACTACTAACTAATACAAATAAGTAAAATAAAATCAAACAATTCCATCTTCCTTCATCACAGATTCATCACCGATTAAGTGGTCTATTTTCCCCTAAGGGTGCTCAAAGAAGTCTGCCATGTCCAAATGGGTGATGTCAAAATTGTCGTCAGAGACAAAATTGGTTTCAGGGCCTTTACTCTTTAGAGATGCTTGATAAAGCTCAACCAAATGTCTTGGTGCATGGCAAATTTTCGCCCAGTGCCCTTTTCCACCGCAACGATAATATATAGTTTATGAACTATTTGCTTTTGGATTCTCATCGCATCGTGCTTGTGGCAGAGTGACCAACTTCAGGTTGTCATATCTCTCCTTTAAGCCATTCCACAAGATAGGTGGATCTTTGACTGTGATATGTTCAATTTTCAAACCTTCATCAAGGTGATGGCGCAAGAAAATCAAGGCCTTAGCACAGTTTCAAACCTTCATCAAGGTGATGGCGCAAGAAAATCAAGGCCTTAGCATAGTCTTGGGTGGATGCATTATTTCTGTCTTTAATGGCATCTCCAGGACCCATTGCATCTAAATGGATTTCAGCATCCGACACCCATGTCATATAGTTCTTGCCCGAAATTTTAAGGGCAACGAACTTTCTTTTCATAATGTCAGACATGAAACAAAATTGCATCAAGAGCGTGTTCATACTTGAGTCAGACTTCTAATCATAGAATAATATTGAATCATATTTGAAGTTATCTTTAATAGAAGAATTTAAATCCCTGTGATTATCCACAATAAATCTTATATATGGTAATTCTATCAAATATGGAATAATCTCTTTTAAAGAAATAATTTAATTTCAAAGATGTAAAAGCTTAATAATATTTCAAAAATATTTTTATCGTTCAAAATTTAATATTGAATATTTATACTTTTATAATAAAACCAGTATTAGAGTACGCGCTCTGCGCCTGTAACCTGTCTCAATGCGTTACATGCTTATTATAGTAAAAATTATGTTTGAGTTACAAAAATAAAAGTTTATGAAAAAATAATTCTTGAGAATAATAATTGTTGATCTTATTTAGCCAATTACTCAAGAAAGAATAAATTCTTCCCTATAGAAGTTCTCAATCATGCAAGTCGTTCAATTGTTATATGCAACTTAATATTTTTTCCAATTTTATAATTTTATTACTTCAATTTTGCTTTTTTTTTTAGTTTCAATAAGTACCTATAACCTTTGGAGATTTAAGAGTTAACTAAAAGAAATTGAAAAGTTATATATTATCAAGTTCATTATAGAAGACACAAGTTAACTAACATAAGAGGTCTATTTAACTATTTTTTTTCCTTAATCAATAAAAAATATTGTAGAAATTATTTCCAACATTTAAAAAATCACTATTGCAAAATAGCATCCATTAATCTACTCTTTCTTTTATCACGAGAGTTTTTTTTGGCCATCCATAACCATGCATTTAGATTCTATATCAAAATGCATCATATGATATCGTTTATATTTACCAAGTTTTATGGACAACAAAATATTATTTTTTATTAGCTCCTGATTGCTATCGCTCGATCCCTTTCTTTTCAACTAAGTGATTGTTTAGAGACCTTATCATACAATCTGAGCTGTTTTTCAATTCCACTTTGGATTTTTAGCACCTAAAAAGTTTATCTGTACAAACGGTCTAGACATGTATTCGGAGTTTCCATGGGGTTGATAAGGCAAAATAAGGCTGCCCTTTTGTCCATAGTTGTGCATTTGTCCTTCATGCCAGCTAGCATAGTATGAAAAATAAATTTCTATGTATTCTAATTTTCAAGTCTTACACAATAAACAATATAAGTATAACAATATACAAATAGACTTATGGAAGTAGAAGATAATAAAACTTATTATATATATTCATGTCCGTATCACGAACATAAATAGATGAATAAAATAGAATAATACTATATTCTTTATTTTATTTTTAACTAAAAAGTAAATAGAAAAGAAAAGGATATGGAGACTTTTTGTTCAAGTATTTCGGTATAGATGTATAAGTTTTTTATGCACAATAAAAAAAAGAGCTATAGACCTTTTTCTAGAATTTAAATATATTATGAAAACACCGTCATGTTTAACGTTATAATTTTAAAAGGAGTTGATAAAAAAGTATATAATATAAAATATAGAACTTTAATATTATGAATATGAAATTGAAGAGATGCAAGAATAATTTCCCCCAAAGTAAAAATAAGACGTAAGATATTAAAAATTTAAAACTATAAAAAATTATATAAGGAAAAGATAGATTTAATGGTAGAATTTAAATGTGAATCAACCTTTATATAAACCAAACCAAACTTTATGTAAACCAAATCAAAATAACGTAAGAATTCTAAGGAAAACAGATTAACTATGAAGTAAATAAGGAAAGAATTTATTTAAGTAAAAATGTTATTGGTTTTAAATTCTTTAATATTAGGTCCTAAATATTAGGCCCTTTTACCTAGTTCAATAAGAAAATATTTAATAGTCAAAATTCTAGTTGATTTTAAAGAGCAAGATATTAGGAAAGTTAATTAAATTATAATTTTATCTAATGGGAAATCTATTTTTAAAAAGTAAAAAAGACGAACGACATTTCGCTAAGGCATTATAGATAGATTAGTAGTATCCAAAAGGAATCAAACATTTGAGTCGGAAGAAAAATTTCAACGGCATTGGCGTTAAGGAATGGCAATTTACGCTGCACCATATAGGATTTATATCCCAAAGTGCAGTAAAATGAGATTTTTCGGTCTCCTTGTCTAAGTAATGTACGGATAGGTTAGCCTCCTCAACTTTGTCTAGCGTCGTCATATATCTAGTTTAAATAGAAAAAGAATTCCAAGCATTGGTGAATTACATAAATATTTAAGGTTATAAAAGTCGATCAATATTTTAAAAATATTTTGGTCGTTTAATATTTACCATAAATTATTCGTGCTTTTATAATAAATAGCCTCTATGATCGTGCATTGCACGAGAAATGTGTACTCACAACAATAAACTTTTAATTGCATATGTACACAGTATGAAATTAATTTCTTAAATAATAAAAAATATAATTTATTATACAAATCAAGTCATAAATAGTGTTTTGACATAATATAGAGAACAAATTAAAACTAAATATCTGGAGTTACTAAGTCATGTGATTGAAGTTGTAATATAACTTAAAGAATGTACAATTATTTACTGTTATGAGAATTTATTGATTTGCTGTAGTTAAGCAGCCTTTAGGGAGACGTAGATGATGTCTAATGTACATCTCAAGATAAAAATCTGTTGATAAATGGAGAAAGTAAACTTAAAAGTCATTTACTTATCACTGTTTTTCATGATACTTTTTTTTGGTGTGACGTTATTTTATTTTAATTATTACACAATTTTATATCTAAATTTTTTAAATTCTTAGCCACATATTGAATTGAAATTGGAAGTTTACGTTCTTCCCCCCCCCCCCCCCCATGATAGGTTGCTTCAACAAATTGTACTATTAGTTAAACAAACTCCTATATTTTAGGTGCTATAATTTGATTTACGTTGTTTTATGGTTTTAAAATTCTAGTATTAGTTAGCTTCAAACTCCTACTTTTGAGGCACTAAATATTACAATTTTATCCTATATTCTATTGTTTTGTTTGAAAAATTAATCTTTTTTTGAAAGGTATAAAAGTTAATTAATATTTCAGGAATATTTTTATCGTTCAACATTTTATATTCGTGCTTTTATATATATATATATATATATATATATATATATATATATATATATATATATATATATATATATTGATGATAAGAGTAAAAAACACATGTTGAAAGAGAAAACGGGTACATGCATCAGAACCATCAGTTGCCAGATTTTTTCCTCTAATAACACATAAAGACAACTTTGTATTTCGTAGCCAAATAATGAAGTATTAAAATAAAATAAAAAAATTCATCCCAAAATACGTAATATTTATGACGGATTTATTTGTCATAAAAAGTACAAAAAAACCGTACTAAATAGTATGATTTCGTCACTAAAAAGTGCATTAATATCGAGAAATTGCCTCGTCTCTAAAGATTTAGTTTAATTAGTGACGACGTCAAATGTTTCTAAAACTATGTGTGTTTTGTAGTTGAAAAATTGTAATTTTGTCACTAAAGACTAATTTTTATCTACATAAATGTATTTCGTCACTAAATATATAATTAGTGAAAATTATAATTTTATAGTTAGACCTATCATGTCATCACTACAACAATATTTTTATCGACAAAATAACGTTTGTCACTATAAGTTGTCATAATTAGTGACAATTACAATTGTCAAAACAAAAAAAGTTGATTCGTAGTCAATAAAAAGATAATTTTGGGACATAAATTATTTTGTTACTATATATAGTGAATTTATGACGAAAATGTGATATTCCTAAAAACTATACAATGTGAACTTTTTTGTCACTAATAACAAATATTTGATGATGTTTATATTTGTATTTGTTTTAGATTGACGTTATACGAATTTGAAATAACATAATAAAACAATCAAGGTAATAACATAAAATAGAAACAATCAAAGGTAAAAAAAAATAATATTCACCATTGATCATAAAACTTGTCACAACCCAAAAATCCCTCTGAAGTAGTAGTGATGGCACCTAGTCTCTAGATTAGGTAGCCTAACATTAACTGAAATAATATTGCTATTTATTAACTTAAAATAAAATTTCTCTAAGCACTTTACCATTCCAAAACCGGTAGTACAAGTCATAAGCCTTCCTAGGAGTAGTCATACAAAATAATTACATCACTATTCCGAAAGAAAGGGGACAAATGAAAATAAGTATAAGTGAAGGTGACTCTGAGGATTGCGAATGCAGAAACAGATATACCTTGAGTCTCCACCGCAACAAATAGCTGTTATCGATCAAATGCCTGGATCTGTAAACAAAAATATACAGAAGCGTAGTATCAGCACAACCGACTCCATGTGTTGGTAAGTGCCTAGTCTAACCCCGGCGAACTAGTGACGAGGCTAGACAGGAATACCAAATAAACATGTGCAAGATATCGTATAAAATAGTAGGAAGTAGATAATAATAATGGCAACAATGATCAACCAGTGATATAAATAGCATGCAACAAGGACGACATAATGGTTTCTCAACAAACAATATATACAAGTACAATCAATTAATCAAGTCCTTCAAATATAAATATGTAAAATAATATGCTTTTCAATGAATGTATTTTGAATATATTTCTTTTAAATAAAATATCTTGCAGGTAAGCACCTTTTGAATATAATTCTTTCGAGTAAAGGTCACCTTGTGATGCCTCATTTCAAAATCATAAATAATATAGGTCTCAGTCCACTTTCATATTTTTACGGAACCTCGTGCCCACATGCTTCTGTCTCACATTTCGCAACAACATTCTCATGTTACTCAATTAATAGGGTCCATAACCCTATACAGTTAAGAATGTTCAAAGAGCCTCATTTACTTAATATAAAGTAGAGTACAACTTCCAAACCATATTAGAAAATCAACAAGAAAAGATGAAGTTATTTTTAGTAATCATTTGATAAAGAAAATACCCTTTTCAATTAAACTACAATACCAAATTAATAATCACCTTTAATACGAGAAATCGATAAATAAAAACATAGTAGAAATTCCTTTTTAAGTAAAGTACAACCTCAAACGGTTTAAGGGATTTAGTTGAGAAACTAATTGAATTTAGAATGTAACAATTATTGACGTTTGAAGTATTGGAATGTATATATATGTATAAATGCGTTGAGACACTGCAAACACTGTAGGTTCAAACACAATGATTATACCAATAAACGAATTTAAACAGTTAAAACATTTGAATTGGCAACAACAACTAAACATAGCAAACCGAATGTGAACGACACCAAATATTCAACCACTAACAAGGATAAGAAAATCAAACACGGAATTTCACTTGCATATTATCTATCTCGTGGTAGGCGTACCACACAAGCCCATTTGATAATATATAACTGGTCGACGTACCGCACGATCTCATCTCATAATATATAAGTGGTCGGCGTGCTACAATATCCCATTTCATAATATATAAGTGGACGGCGTGCCACATGATCCCATTTCATACTGTATAAGTGGTCGGCGTGCCACATGATCCCATTTTATAATATATAAGTAGACGGTATGCCACACGATCCCATTTCATAATATATAAGTGGTCGGCGTGCCACAAGATCCTATTTTATAATATATATAAGTGGACGGCGTGCCGCACGATCCCATGTCATAATATATAAGTGGACGGCGTATCACACGATCCCATTTTATAATACATAAGTTGTCGGTGTGCCACGCGATCCATTTCATAATATATAAGGGGACAGTGTACCACACGATCCCGTTTCATAATATATATAAGTGGTCGACGTACCACACGATCCCATTTTATAATATATAATCTTTCTATAAGAGGCCCCATTAAGGGAATTCAACAACATAACAAATTAACTCGGCAAAGGTACAACAAACAGTTCAATTATCCGAGCAAGGGAGAATGCATAAAATGCCTAAATCCCTGCAAGGGAGCAACAACAATAATATATTACGCGTCGGAATAATCACAACACTTTCCTCTTTAATCACTTCTTTCTCAATAATCAAATTCTAGTTCGAGCAAACGCTCCAATAATATACTAATCATCATTCTTCCTTAACCATTCACATTGAGTGAAACTTATCGAATAAACAAGGAAGATGGATCACAAAATCCGAATCAAATACAATTAAGACTCACGGTCATGCTAGACTTTGGTGCATAGATAACCGTCACTATGCCTATATACCGTACTCCACATTTAGCAATTAGAAAATAACATCCTAATCCTATTCCCTCAAGCCAAAGTTAGAACAAACACTTACCTTGCTTTACAACCAATTCAAGATTCCAACAAGCTTTTGCCTGGCGAAATCGTGCCCGAAATTCTCAAATAATCGATCGGGCGTGAATTTTGGCTTCTTTTGTAACTCCAATTTCTTATACAATATATCCATTCACTATAACGCCGGCGTGATCACTTGGCGGGAGTCAATTGCGAATGATGTTTCTCCATAGCCGTAGTGAAGAACATCCAGAGGAAAAAATGTAGCATTGAGAAACAAAAGACAAGAACGTGAAGGTTGTTAAAGAAGGCCAAGTAATGAGGCGGGGACAAAGACCCAGTGGAAAATATTGGTGTTGGTCTACATCTTTTGCCATTTTTGCGTCAAACTGTTTGTGCTCAAATCATAGATTACACTTGTCCAAACAAATTGGCCTCTTTTGTGGGTCATTTCCTTGATAGTACCAATAATTAACAAACCCACCATTAACTCTCTTTCTGTAGCATTTATATATTAATTCTTATTGTTGTACAATGAAGCTATAATATTTGATTGGGATAAATCTTTAGCAGCAGATAAAGGGTTGCAAATTAAGGAACAAGTTTAGGAAACTTCGGTTAAGTCGAAACAGAGAAAGTCAAGAAAACACTATGAGGGAAAAGAGAACAAAGTTGTTGAGGATGTGCAGAATCTTCTTTTTGCACCACCAATTAGCTTCCAATTTTCAATTATAATAGGCACCGGTTGGCTCTCCACTACAAATTGCATGTAGTGCTGCATCTGTCATTTTTCTTACTTTTTTTGTACTCCTTCCGTTTCAATTTATGTGAACTTGTTTTACTGGGCACGAAATTTAAGGAAAAATAAAGATTTTTTTTGAATTTGTGGTCCTAAACAAGTTAAAAAATGGCTCATAGTATTTGTGTGGTTATAAAAGCTTCTCGAGGTTTTAAGCAGTTGAACGAGATGCTAATTCTTAAAACGACGGGTCGAGTCGTTACAAAACTACTATTAAAACAATATTGAAATAAATTCTCCTTAAATTAAAAGAAACATAATTAAAGTAAATATGTCCTAAAAGTCTAGCTGAGAAATATTACTCCTAAATTAGGATTGAGAAGTGGAGGAATGCTGTGACACTTCACTTGCAATTAGTGTTGATCTAATAGTTACCTTCATATACCTGTATAAAAGATAGAGAAAAATTAAAATTTAAGTTAATACTTTATGGTATCATGGTATAAATAAAATATAATTGGTATAAACTACAACTTCTTGTTAGGCGTAGAGTTTAATTGGTGAAACAAATAATTGAATTGTGATACAAATAATTAAAAATGAGAAAAAAATTAAATAGTGTGAAATTTAGTGTACCCAAAGTTGATAATATGGTGGAGCTCAGTCTTCGCGGTATCATTAAAAAAATATTCAAACTTAGATGCTGAACGAATTATAATTGAATTTATTATTTAAAGATGTAGTACTTCGAACCTTGATGTAGTACTTTGAATTTTGATTAGAGCCAAAAATTCCAAAAACCAGCGCCAAAAGACTATTTCTTTCTCCATTTTACAGTGTTGTGGAATTATATTTTGGGGCATCGGCGAGTATGAAGAGTTATAGGAATAAGATCCCAAAAATTAGGAACTGAAGATTTCTTCTAACCCTAACCTTTATCTCTCCTCCACTAATCCTAAAATTTCAGCCGTATATAATGCTACACCTGTTATGAAATAATATAAGAACAAGAACAATAATACAAGAACAAGAACAATAGAGAGAAAAGTAGAGAGAGGAGTATTCTTATTGATACTTTGGGGATGATTTACAATGGGAGAGAACCCCTTTATTTATAGGGAGGTGGTGACTTAGCCACCAAGTAGTAAACCCTAGAATCTCTCTAAATATAGACATTCACCTTAAATAGGATTCTATTTATAACACTCCCCCTTGAATGTCTATTCAATAATGTACCTCGTTAAAACCTTAACTAAAACAAAACCCAATGGGAAAAAATTATAGAAAAGGAAAAAGAGTACACATGTTTGAATATGCGCCTATTGGTTGCCTCGTTAAAAACCTTGCAAGGAAAACCCAGTGGGACAAAACCTTGTAAGGGAAAAAGAGTGCAACGCGCATTAACTCCCCCTGAAAAGAGCATCAATTCATATCCTTGAGTTTTCGCATTCCGATCTTGTGAACTAGCTTCTTGAAGGTTGACGTTGGTAGAGATTTTGTGAACAAATCAGCCATATTATCGCTTGAACGAATCTGTTGTACACTGATATCACCATTCTTTTGAAGATCATGTGTGAAAAATAACTTTGGTGAAATATGCTTTATTCTATCTCCTTTTATGAATCCTCCCTTCAATTGAGCTATACATGCTGCATTGTCTTCATACAAAGTCGTGGGTAGTTTGTTACACTTCAAACCACATTTGTCTTGAATATGATGTATTATAGACCTCAACCACACACACTCCTGACTTGCTTCATGAATAGCGATTATCTCGGCATGATTAGATGAAGTAGACACAATTGATTGCTTAGTCGATCGCCAAGATATGGCGGTGCCTCCACAGGTAAACACATAACCCGTTTGAGATCGAGCCTTGTGTGGGTCGGATAAATATCCAGCATCAGCATAACCAACAAGATCAGGACTGCAATTATTGCCATAAAATAAGCCCATATCGGTAGTCCCTTTTAGGTACCGCAATATATGTTTGATCCCATTCCAATGTCTCCTTATAGGAGCCGAGCTATACCTTGCTAAGACATTAACTGAAAAGGTTATGTCAGGCCTTGTAGTATTTGCAAGGTACATTAGTGCGCCAATTGCACTAAGATATGGTACTTCAGGACCAAGTAGCTCTTCATTCCTTTCTTGCGGTCGGAATGGATCTTTATTCACATCAAGTGATCGAACAACCATCGGAGTACTTAAAGGATGTGCTCCATCCATGTACCGTTTCAGTACCTTTTCTATATAGGTAGATTGATGAACAAAAATTCCGTTTGCCAAATATTTAATTTGCAAACCAAGACATAATTTTGTCTTTCCGAGATCTTTCATCTCGAATTCATTCTTTAGATAATCAATTGCCTTTTGGAGTTCTATGGTGGTTCCAATAAGGTTTATGTCATCGACATATACGGCAAGTACAACAAATTCCGATATTGTTTTCTTTATAAAAACACACGGGCAAATGGCATCATTTATATAGCCTTCTTTTAACAAATACTCACTAAGACGATTATACCACATTCGTCCTGATTGCTTTAGACCATACAAGGATCTTTGCAATTTGATTGAAAACATTTTCCGGGACTTTGAATTATGAGCGTTCGACATTTTGAGTCCATCGGGAATTTTCATGTATATCTCATTATCAAGTGAGCCATAAAGATAGGGAGTAACCACATCCATTAAATGCATGTCAAGCTTTTCAAGGACAGCAAAACTAATGAGATAACGAAAAGTTATGGCATCCATTACAGGCGAATATGCCTCTTCATAATCGACACCAGGCCTTTGAGAAAATCCTTGTGCAACAAGGCGTGCCTTATATCTTTGTACCTCATTTTTCTCATTTCTCTTGCGTACAAAGACCCATTTATAGCCAACAGGCTTAACACCATTAGGTGTTTCAACTATAGGGCCAAAAACTTCACGTTTTGCCAGCGAATTTAATTCTGATTGAATTGCTTCTTGCCATTTTGGCCAATCATGTCTTTTTCGACATTCTCCAACAGATTGAGGTTCAAGATCCTCATTTTCTTGCATAATGCTAGATGCGACATTAAAAGCAAAGACATAATCCACCACTATATCTACTCGATTAAAATTTGCCTCAATATCGATTGGATTTATGGATAGTTCCTTATTTTCTTGAGTCTCGGGCTCAATGGATTCTTCATGAATCTCAGAGTTTATTAAATCATGAATTTCCTCATGAGATTCTTTAGTAGTGTCATTTTGATCGTTTGCTTTCCTCTTTCTAGGATTTAGATCTTTGGAACCTAATGGCCTGCCACGCTTCAGGCGTGCATTCGACTCATTGGATATGACACTAGATGATTGTCCAACAGGGACATCAATACGGATTGGAACATTCTCCGCGGGGATGTGGGGTTTTGTTATCCTTTTCAAGTCCGTAAATGCGTCAGGCATTTGATTTGCTATTCTTTGCAAATGGATAATCTTTTGCGCCTCTTTTTCACAAATAGAGGTACGTGGATCAAGATGAGATAATGATGCATTTTCCCACAAAATTTCCCGTTTGGTTTCACCAACTTCTCCCCCTAATTTTGGGAAAAGTGTCTCATCAAATTGACAGTCTGCAAATCGTGCAGTGAACAAATCCCTTGTAAATGTTTCGAGGTAGCGAATAATGGAGGGCGATTCAAACGCAACATATATTCCTAACCTTCTTTGCGGACCCATTTTGGTGCGGTATGGCGGTGCTATAGGCACATATACTCTGCATCCAAAGATTCTTAAGTGGGATATATTGGGTTCATGACCCAAAACCAATTGCAACGGGGAATATTTGTGATAATTCGTCGGTCTGAGACGAATTAGCATTGCTGCATGCAAAATGGCGTGACCCCATACCGAAGTGGGCAGCCTCGTTTTCATGAGTAATGGTCTTGCAATTAACTGCAGGCGTTTAATTAAAGATTCTGCAAGACCGTTTTGAGTGTGAACATGAGCTACAGAATGTTCCACTTTTATCCCAATTGATAAGCAATAATCATTAAATGCTTGGGATGAAAACTCAGCAGCATTATCCAGTCTAATAGACTTGATTGGATTATCAGAAAATTGTGCTCGTAGTCGAATTATTTGTGCCATTAGTTTTGCAAACACAAGGTTGCGTGATGACAACAGGCACACATGAGACCATCTACAGGATGCGTCTATTAAGACCATAAAATATCTAAAGGACCCACTAGGTGGGTAAATAGGTCCACAAATGTCCCCTTGTATACGTTCCAAAAACGTAGGTGACTCAGTCCCAACCTCTGTTGGTGATGGTCTAATAATTAACTTGCCTTGATAACAAGACGTGCAAGAAAATTCATTATTTAAAAGAATCTTGAAATTCTTTAACGGATGCCCATATGAGCTTTCTATAATCCGTCTCATCATGATTGATCCAGGGTGTCCCAATCGATCATGCCAAAGTACAAAAGTATTGGAATCAGTAACCTTTTGGTTTACTGTTGAATGTGCCTCAATTGCACTAATTTTTGTCCAATACAGGCCACAAGATAAAGACGGGAATTTCTCAATAACCCTCTTTTGGCCAGAGACATTCTTTGTAATGATGAGATATTCAAGATTATTCTCATCTATTGTCTCAATATGATAGCCATTCCGGCGTATATCTTTAAAACTCAACAAGTTTCTCTTAGACTTGGAGGAGAACATTGCATTCTCTATGATAAACATTGTTCCTTCAGGCAGAGTTATAGTTGCTCTTCCGGAGCCTTCAATCAATTTACTACTACCAGAGATTGTAGTAACATCTGCCTTACACATACTTAGTTGAGAGAAATATTTCTTTTCTTTGAGTATCGTATGTGTAGTACATGAATCAACTAAATAAATATTTGATCCAAGTTTGCTTTGTGAGATATCCATATTTGTTTTCCCATGGTTTGACATACAAAAGAAAATACACGAACATGAGAATAAACAAATTCAATCCGTTTGTTTCACATTTAAACAATATTTTCAAAATCTGCTGAGGTTAGTTGACTAACTAAATCAGATAGTCGATTATATGTTTTCCATAATCGATTACTTTGCAGTTTGAAAATTTCAGTTTAAGCACTGTCTCAATGTAATCGATTGTTAAACATACATAATCGATTATTTGCTATTTTGAAAAACTTCAGATCACACTGTCTTAATATAATCGATTGTTAAACATACATAATCGATTATTTGCTATTTTGAAAAATTTCAGATCACACTGTCTTAATATAATCGATTGTTAAACATACATAATCGATTATTTGCTATTTTGAAAAACTTCAGATCACACTGTCTTAATATAATCGATTGTTAAACATACATAATCGATTATTTGCTATTTTGAAAAACTTCAGATCGCACTGTCTTAATATAATCGATTGTTAACAAGTATATAATCGATTGTTTTGCAGTTTTAATGTGAAATATTAGATAATCGACTAACTGTTAGGTTAGTCGATTAACTCTACTGAAAAATAAAAATATCTTTGAAATTTAAGCATATTGAAACATTCTAAAGAACTAATACTAACATTATATCATAAACTAACTAATACGAGCTGATACTAATGACTATTAGTTTATTCACTAACTAATACAAATAAAATCAAACAATTCCATCTTCCTTCATCACAGATCCATCACCGATTAAGTGGTCTATTTTCCCCTCAGGGTGCTCAAAGAAGTCTGCCACATCCAGGTGGGTGATGTCAAAATTGTCGTCAGAGACAAAATTTGTTTCAGGGCCTTTATTCTTTAGAGATGCTTGATAAAGATCAACCAAATGTCTTGGTACACGGCAAGCTTTTGACCAGTGCCCTTTTCCACCGCAACGATAGCATATAGTTTCTGAACTATTTACCTTTGGATTCTCATAATCCCGTTTCTGCTTTTGGTGGTTATTTCTCTTTGGGGGGTGACGGACATCAGGAAAATTTCTTCCTTGTCTATGTCCACGGCTATGACCCCGATTACGACCACGACCATGACTAGATCCATGGCCTTTTCCATGCTTGGCATAATGAGAATACACCTTATCTGCTTCAGGCAATGGTGTAGACCCAGTGGGTCGATTTTCGTGATTTCTCATGAGCAGGTCATTGTTTCGCTCAGTCACAAGGAGAAGAGAAATCAGTTCAGAGTACTTTTTGAAACCTTTCTCTCTGTACTGTTGTTGCAGTACCATATTGGAGGCATGAAACGTTGTAAACGTTTTCTCAAGCATATCATAATCAGAGATATTGTCTCCACAGAGTTTCAATTTAGAAGTAATTCTGAACATTGCAGAATTATATTCAGAAACAGACTTAAAGTCTTGGAGCCTCAGATGAGCCCAATCATATCGTGCTTGTGGCAAAGTGACCAACTTCAGGTTGTCATATCTCTCCTTTAAGCCGTTCCACAAGATGAGTGGATCTTTGACTGTGAGATATTCAATTTTCAAACCTTCATCAAGGTGATGGCGCAAGAAAATCAAGGCCTTAGCACAGCCTTGGGTGGATGCTTTATCTCTGTCTTTAATGGCGTCTCCAAGATCCATAGCATCCTAAGTGGATTTTAGCATCCAACACCCATGTCATATAGTTCTTGCCCGAAATTTCAAGGGCAACGAACTTTCTTTTCATAATATCAGACATAATTAAAACCAAATTCGGAAAAAGGGAAATACCTTAATTTTCTCAAGAGGATTCTTGAGACGGTAGAGTCTCGTGCTGATAACGTGTTATGAAATAATATAAGAACAAGAACAATAATACAAGAACAAGAACAATAGAGAGAAAAGTAGAGATAGAAGTATTCTTATTGATACTTTGGGGATGATTTACAATGGGAGAGAACCCCTTTGTTTATAGGGAGGTGGTGACTTAGCCACCAAGTAGTAACCCCTAGAATCTCTCTAAATATAGACATTCACCTTAAATAGGATTCTATTTATAAAACTTATGGAAAAAATAGTAAAAAGAAAGTGTAGCTTGTGAAAATAATACTGAAATAAATCTTTATTTTAGAACGTATTTGCTTCATATTCCAGTTTTGAATGACTTTTATGATTTAAATAAGTTATAAATATGAAATATTTTACTAGAATAATAAAGAAAGATTTCAAATAAATTGATTTAACTATCTTGACATAAAATAATATATTAAACAAAGGGTGTTCATCATAAATTGGATTTTGATCTTTTAAATTTGAAGAATAGATAAAATTTAATTATTTGATTTTAAGAAAAACTTAATTGAGAAAATCCGAACCAAACTGATTATATAAATAGTTAATACCTACTTAGAAATTATAATTATACAGTTTAATAAGTCCTTTGTACTTTTAAGTTTCATATCCAATCAAACACCGTCACATTTTTATTGGGTGCTTCAGTCATAAGGTTAATTAGTCCTAAAGTAATTTTATGTATCATGCATGAACAAATGAATATCTTGTAGTTTTAACTATGAATTTTTTTCGTTGCTAGTAATTATACTGTTCAACTACAAAATTTAAGTCGTAGCCATTCAAAATTGTATTTTTTCGTAACAAAATTTTTGTTGTGACTAAATTGTACGTTAAATAGAGTTAATGGTCTAATTGTTTGCATTATTAGTGACAAAAAGTAAGGTCATAATTAAATATAAACTTTGGTAGCTAAAGTTTACGATGTTTAATTACAAATTTTAATTTGTCACTATTATAATATCATATTGTGTGTGACGAAACTTTTTCTGTGTCCAAAGCTTTACCAATGTTAAGACAAATTATAATTTTACATCACTAGTGACAAAATAATATGTCACCGATGTTATAAAATCCGTGGCTAATGTTATTCAGTAATGGCGCCAACTTTTTTTTTTGTGGAAAATTTTATTGGACAAAGCATTTGCTATGAAACTTTATGTTTCATCACTAAAAGTGTGCGTTTTATGTATTTAAATACGAAACATAATTTTTGTCACGAAAAAATAAATTATTAGTGATGAATTATGTGTGGTGGCTAAAAGTTTTGTAGCTAAATATCACATTTGTTGTAGTGCCATTATATGTCCATGCATTAATGTTTGTTCAGATGATTTTCTGTGCTTACTTTCTACTTTGTATGAAATAAGAATTCCATTTTAAGTATAGAGCATTTTTTCTTTTACTGAGTTTTATGTGATATATGAATTATAAATTATTCGAGGCTCCAATACGAGTACCAAATATAAAGTAAAAATAAAAATATAATTTTTGTCTTCAAGGTATAACGATATGAGTATAGATAAATCTTTCTTCATGCCAAGTGTCTAATGAGCAACATATATATAATATTTTAATAAAGCTTTAAAGTCAAGTTGGTGAAATGGTGAGAGTTTGAGACGTAAGGAAGGAGCTCTACTGCTAAGATCCATTATCCATATATATTCCTCATGTGAAAAATCCAAATGACGTGACAATCTGTTATTTCCTGATCTACATGTGAAGTTAAACGACATTTGCCGATCTGATGCGATTGGGTAATGTAATACCCTACTTGATAAAATTAGTTTTGAGGTTTTTTTAGTTTCTCATCCGATATCCAATATTGTGTATGAGATAAAATAGGTGACCAAATAGTAAGATGACACGTGAAGCCGACGATAGACAAAAGACCAGTTGGAAAAATACTAGTACCGAATGTGGCATGTGTGACCGGTATCGAGTGGATTCCGAAGGGAACGTAGTCGACAGTAGAAGTTCAAAGACTTGCCATCAGATAGCTTTCAATGATGGAATATTCATAGACGTTAAATGAGCAGCCGTTACAGAGAATATTGGCACTTAAGGCCTGCCATTGAAGCTTGATCCTAAGATCTTGTTTCACGAGGTAGAGCTATAAATAACACGTTCAACAGGCATTGTAGGGAGACATGCATGAAACATTCTATACAAAAAGGCGATACTTTACTAGTTTGTCGTTATTCTCATTTGTGTTCTCAGAGAGGTGTGAGCACGTGATTTTTGCACTATACGAATTCGTCTATAAAATTCCAAGAATATTTTTTTATTTATAAATATTTACCATTTTTAGGAATTTTTATAGATTTTTATCAATTGTTTGTATTTTTCTTGCATGTTTTAAGTTTTATTTAAATCATGAAAATATCAAAATATCATGCATGATATTTATGCTTTATTTTTATATTTTTTAGGATTAATCAACAGTTACTTGTTTATTAAAATTGAAAATAAAAAAAATACTTCATTTTTACACTTTTTCCATTTATTGATTTTTTCTATTTTAAAATAAAATTAAGTAGCTTTTATAATTTTTATAATTAGTTAATTAATTTAATTTATATTTTAGATAATCTAGTATTTTAATTTTAGAATTTTTAATTAAAGAAAAAGAAAAGTTAAGAAAAAAGATTTGGATATTGGGCTACTTCTGGTATCCAAATGTGGTCAAAAGTTTCCCTACCCAGCCAAAAAACCTGACCCAATTAGCCCTAAGCCCATTACCCTTTAATAAAAACCTAAACTTAAGAAAAGAAGATCAGAAGAAAAAAGGATTGAATCCTGTGGAGAGTAGAAACGGCGCATATCCTTGGCTGCTTCTTCATTTCTTCTCAAAAACAAAAAACTAAAATTACAACTGAGAAACTTTACTCTGCCATAGACGAAAACACAGTTGAGAATAATTGGACTTCCTTTCCGAAGAGAACCAAATGAAAACGCAAGAAAAGCTAATATTTTCAATGGAAATTTGAAGAGAGCTGATTTTCGAAGTTCGATTCCCTTTCGTATTTGCTGCTGTACTGCTGATTTGCCGAGCTACATCCCATACTTCTTTTCCATTAGGCTGTTGGAATCAGCCATCCTCTTCTGGAATTAAGGTGCTGTTTCCTAAAATGTAGATATGTCATTTTAAATAAGATTTATGTTGACATTACTAGTGATAATTTATTATTTGAAGTTCATATCAAGTTTTTCTGGTGTTAAATTTATTGATTTTTTTATTTTTTCTTCTGAATTTGGACTCTCACTCTAGTTCTGCCTAAAAATAATTTAGGACTTCTCCTGTATATATTATCTTTGAAGAGTAGTATTTATTTGCTCAGATTATTCTTTTTGTCGTTACCGTAGTCAACGAAACAATGCTAGCAGGTCAACATGTATGCTTCCATGGAATTAAAAATTAATCTGAGGATAGTTCGGTCATTTCAAAGCTTTTTACAGCTATTCGTTCCATTACATAGCTTTAACACGTTGATTCCAATTTTAACGCTGAAACCAGTGCTGCTTTCTCAGCTAAATCTCGAACAACCATGGAGATTTAACGCCATCTCCAACTAATAAAAATCCAGAACGTCTGCTCTCTGCGTCTTTCCTGTTGCTGGCACTTCAGTGTGTTTTCTTCCGTCAGTTGTATTTACTGGTGGGTACCTCTTCTGTCATCTCTTTGATTCATCTTTATCTATTATCTATATTTCTCTTGAGGAGTATCAATGGATTTTGTTCTTCAATGAATTACCATTTCTGTTATGGCTTTTGTTCTTTAGGTGTTTGAGAAAATTCTTCAATGAATTCTGTTATGGCTTTTGTTGTCTAGGCGTTTGAGAAAATTATTCAATGAATTCTGTTATGGCATTTGTTCTCTAGGTATTTGAGAAAATTTTTCAATGAATTAATAAGTAGTATTTGTTCTCTAGGTGCTTTTAAATAATGAATTTTCTTGTACTTTTTGTTATTAAGGCAAGTTAATTATTTGACCATCACCAACAAAGGTTGAAATTGAGTCCCCTGTGTTTTTTGGAATGTATACAACGGGACATTTGTGGACCTATTCACCCACCTAGTTGGTCGTTAAGATATTTGTGGTCTTAATAGACACATCTTCTAGATGGTCTCATGTGTGCCTATTGTCATCTCGCAACCTTGCGTTTGCAAAATTAATGGCACAAATAATTTGATTATGGGCACAATTTCCCGATAATCCAATTAAATCTATTAGACTTAATAATGCCGCTTAGTTTTCATCCCAAGCATTTAATAATTATTGCTTATCAACTAGGATAAAAGTAGAACATCCTGTAGCACATGTTCACACTCAAAATGATCTTAAACTTATGGCTAATTTTAGTTAGCAGTTATAAATCTGGCTAAATTCTGATTTTTTCCCTTGGTTCTAAGGCAGCTAAACTTCAATTTTTTTATAAACTTGGTATATTTCTCAAATCGGAGTCCTAAAAAAGACTATTTGTGATCTTCGCCCTCTTAAAAAATTTAAAGTACCTTTATTGCCATAGCTTCACCGGAATTCTTAAGTATATTTTAGGGTCATTTGAAGGATTGGCGCCCATTTTCGGTAAGGTTTTGCCTGCGTCCAAGTTCAAACAACAGAGAACGTAATCAGCTGTAAGTTCCCCTTTTTCTATCCTTTGCCATTCCTTCGAAACCCTAATCGCCTCTTTAATTTTTTTAATTATTGCAATAATGTGCTAATATACCTTTGAGTATTACTGTACTGGTAGTCCAAGTTTATGAACATTTTTCTTGATTGAAAATGAGAAAAAGAATAAGGCACAAACTTTTATTTCCTATCACTCCGTATTTGATATCAATTTATTTAACATGCCCATTAAATCTAAAATCATTTTTCTCTCTCTGGCCATTCAATTAAAGTTGGTCTGCTAGAGCAGTGGCGGAGGCAAGATCTCGACGAAGGGGATTTAATTTTCTTTTGTAGCTAGTGAGAATTGAACCTATGATCTTACGAAGGTTTTGAATCCCCTTCACTACTAAACTACAATTTTGGGTTGTGTTAAGAGGGTTCAAAACTTAAAATATAGAGGTAAAAATCAGATCTTGCCTTATATATACCGTGTAATTTTTCGTCGAAGGGAGTTCAGGTGAACACCCTTCGTTCCCCTAAATCCACCTATGTGCTAGAGAGTAAGTTATTAATTGATAAAAATCACCCTAACCATGATTTATTATAATTAATCAGTACATTGTATTTGGTCCAATCTTGGGGAAAAGTCTTTTATTCTTGATAGAGATTTATAGACCAAGTAGAAACTTCAGAGAACTTGTAACGTTGGAGAACCTTGAATATTGGATTGAGACAAGCCATAGTGGTGCGACACTGATAACGAGGATTCATATGGCCGTTCCTGACTAGCTTGGGATTGAGCATGGTTTTGGGCACTATTGCCGACCTGCTTTGAAGAATTCATGGTTTATATATGTGTCGGGCCGGTGAGAGAGAGAGAGTGTAGAATAAGGATTGATTTCACTGTACCCATCGTGAGGGGCGGATGCAACATAGAGTTATCGGGTTCAACTGAACCTAGTACTTTGACGCAGAGCATAATGTTGTAATAAATAATAGTTATGAACCCATAACTTTAAAATATAATGGGTTGAATGCTTAAAACTTTAAATGTTGAACCCATAGAATTTAAATTCTAGGTCCACCTCTGTCCATCGTAGCCTACACAATCTACCTATTGTCGAAGGTCAGTTGTTACTTCCTTCTCTTGAGATTACTATCCATATCGAGTCGGAACGGGTCAGAGAATCGAACAACGACCCTCTTGGATCACTAAAGATCAATACACTTAGCTATGAGGTTCTTAGTTCAAGTTGTGTCCCATGACTTCTCTCTTTTCATTAGCATCTTTAGTTGTATTCAAGTAGCTGAGCTTTTTTCTTTTCTTCTCTTCTCTTCTCTTCTCTTAATATGATACACCTCCGTTTGCGTTATTGATAGAGGAGACAGGTTATCTTTAGTTGTATTCAAGTAGCTGAGAATATTATGTTTCATGTCGAATTCAAATATATTTTAAGAAGTTTATAATGTTTCATTATTTTCATGTAGAATTCATTCAAAAAGGAATTCTTATCTTTTCTGTATCAGTTCCATTTGAAATATAGCTGGGTTGTTGTCCGTAGTAGCCCTGCAGGTGTAAATTCAAATTTATAGGAAATGGCTTTTACTAATTAGGATTAGATAAAAAGATCTTTCAATGCATCACTTTTTCCTGCTTGGTAATTCTAGTTGTATATATTACATTCAGCTTCATTTGAGTGGGAGCGTTATTCTTACTTAAACTGATTACACTCTCAGAAGTCAGAACTGGATAAACATGAAAGGGAGACTTATATCAAAACATTAGTTTTACGTTTGCAATTGATGTAGTCTACTTTGATAAAGTGATGTACTATCAAGGAGTTAGATTCACGGAATTGAAATATATCATCAATTAGTTTGAAGAGGATGATTCTGTTTTAGGCTGTTGCTCACTTGCTCTTGTCTAAACCTAAGATATATTGGTATCTTCTCAGTGGCTACTCATTGCGTCCTTGTAAGTTCAATATATAACAACAGTGGGATATTCTCGATCCAAAGTGGACTTCTTTGGGTCGTAGCTTGACTGGTTTGTGTGTAATGGCTCCCCACCACATTGCCCTTCAGCTATCCAATTTTATTCCACGATCGATTTTGTTTCCCTAAGTACCAGTGATATAAGGGAAAACAAGAAGGAAACAAAAACGGAAGAGTAAAGAATGAAAAGTGAAAAGTCGCTGCCTCTTCTTGATATTGTAAATTTCTTGATTTTCAGATGTACTGGCTTCTTGACTGCAATTGCAATTTTAATTTTATTGTGGTGATTGAAGGGGAGCAGAGAATGACGAAACATCTACTGTTTTAGAGATTAATTTGAGAACTGAGTTCTCCCCTGTTATTGTATCTTCATTGGTTTTCAATCGTCGCCTTTTTCCAGTTATTTAATTTCCCGTCTTAATTCTCTGCAGGGAGGAGTTGATGCTATTTCTGTCTTATAATATGCAGTAGCTGCAGTTACTCAACTCAACATTAATTCTTAGAGTTTCCTAATTGGACTAAAATGAACAAGGAACCAGAGGTATACCTACCTGAAGTTGGAAGCTCAAATCAGTTAGAGACTAACAGTTCAAGTTACGTTTCTCATGTCAAGAAGCTCCTACATCGACGAATGCTGGTTGGTATAAGCGATGGGAGGTTCTTTCTAGGTACATTTTATTGTATTGATAAGCAAGGAAACATAATTCTTCAAGATGCAGTTGAGTACCGGAGCACCCGAAGATCTGCTCCTTCCCCGATGGAACAACGAGTTCTTGGTCTCATTTTAATCCCTTCCTCATGTCGGAAAACATGTCATGTGGATTGTTCTATTGACGAACAGCTGTCCCTAATGTTGCTTGGGAAGCAAAACTCATAGTTATTTGTGGCGATGAACTTTATAAAAGTTGATCCAATGATGAATATCTTCCCCAACTATTGATTATACTGTTTTCAAGTGTGAACTTTACTGCTATTATATTATCGTGTGTTTTTGTTCTCAGCTAGAAAGATGCTGTTTTGTGATTGGAATTGCAAAGGATTGGTCGGTTCATGTTGTCACTTGTGTTGTATTTGTGTTCATGTTATGTTTGGCTGGTTTAATATCTTGACTGTTTTTCTCTTTTCCAACAACAACAACAACTACCCAGTGTATTCCCACCAGGTGGGGTCCGGGGAGGGTAATATGTAGACGAGCCTTATCCCTGCCCGAAAGGGCAGAGAGGCTGTTTCCAATCGACCCTCGGCGAATAGGATAAAAGAAAAAGCTGCATTAAGAAACAAAGGTTAAATTAGAAACACAAGCAAGACAAAGCAAAATAAAACAAAATAATAAAGCATAAGTACTCCCGCAAAAATAACGTAAATAATTATGAAAACATAAGCAACATAAAGACATAAATACAGTCGCATGCAATACTAACAAGCAGTAACTACCATACTAAAACACTAATCACCTAATCACCTATGAGCCCCTAGCCTACAATCCTGATTCTAGACCTCCAGACTCCCCTATCAAGGATCATGACCTCGGTAACCTGCATACTGGTCATGTCCTGCCTAATCACCTCTCCCCAATGCTTCTTAGGTCTCCCTCTCCCTCGCCGACCACCAACAATCTCCAACCGCTCGCAGCTCCTCACCGGGGCGTCGGGGCCCCTCCTCCGAACATGCCCGAACCACCTCAGTCTCGCTTCCCGCATCTTTTCGTCCACCGGGGCCACCCCTACCTTCTGTCGAATAGCTTCATTCTTGATCTTATCCAGCGTGGTGTGCCCACACATCCACCTAAGCATTCTCATCTCCGCAACCTTCATTCTCTGAACAAGCGAGTTCTTCACGGGCCAGCACTCCGCCCCATACAACATCGCAGGTCTTACCACGGCTCTGTAGAATTTCCCCTTGAGTTTATGTGGAATTTTCTTGTCACACAGGACCCCTGAAGTGAGCCTCCACTTCGACCACCCCGCTCCTATCCGATGGGTGACGTCCCCGACAATCTCTCCGTCCCCCTGGATCACAGACCCGAGGTATCTCACTCTGTCCCTCTTGGCGATGATCTGAGAACCAAGCATCACATCCCTGCCTACCCCACTCGGCTCGTCACCAAACTTGCACTCTAGATATTCTGTCTTAGATCTGCTTATTTTGAAACCCTTAGACTCAAGGGTCTGTCTCCAAATCTCTAACCTTTCACTAACACCGGCCCTCGTTTCGTCTATCAATATTATATCATCAGCAAAGAGCATGCACCAAGGCACATTCCCTTGGATATGTCGGGTTAGAGCATCCATCACTAAGGCGAACAACAGGGGGCTCAGCGCCGATCCTTGATGGAGCCCCATTACCACAGGAAACTGGTCTGATTCGCCCCCCACCGTCCTAACCCTAGTCTTAGCTCCATTGTACATGTCCTTGATTACTCTGATTGTTTCTCTTTTCCGTCCTTTTAATATGTGATGAGCTGTCTTAGCTTTTTGCTCATTCATTGATTTGTTTTATTGAAATAAAATGACTTATTAAAAAGGTTTTGTGCTTTATTCATCTCTTTTTTTCTGAATTAGGTTTGTTCATCTCATCTTTTCTTGGTGAAAGCTCATTGAGCATTCAGTAACATGTCCCAGTATAAGACATGAGTTTTGTAACGACTTGCTTGCATAAATGTCTTCAATCTATCAGTCAACTCTGCATCAATTTTAATTTTTAAACTAGTAAGCGTCAACTATGAGTCCTCTTAAGCCCTTCCATTCTATTTGGGACTATCTTATACTCCCTCGCCTCCGGTCCATTTTATCTTTCTATTTTGATCTAAAGTAAATGTCTATTTATATAATCAAGAAGGAATTAATTACATTTTTTTCAAAATTTTTCATTATTTACATATTTCAATGTGTCAAGATAACAATTAATTAAGGTTAATTTAGTAAATACATCTTTTTTTCTCTAGGAGTTCGTATTTGTGGATCGGAGAGAGTAATTAATTTTTTAAATTTTTTATTATTTGGTCTTTTCAATAAATTAAAAATTTTCATTATTTCCTTATGTGGTAATGATATTAGTATTGTAATAAATCTCCTTTCCAAAATTTTAAGTTATTATTTCAATTTTCAAGTTTTGAGTGATAGAAATTTGTATAATATTTTAGAACTTTGAATTAAACAACTCATATCTACCAATAAGTTTTTGGATAACTAGAAACAAATCAGTGTATGTTGGGTTTTACATATATTTAACGGAAAAGGGTCAGAACTGCCCCTAACGTATTGACTCCAGTTTAAAAATGCCTTCCGTTAACCTATTTTGAAAAAAATACTCCTACCGTTAAACTTTTTGGCATATTTGTGCCCCTAAATCTAACAGCTGACTTGTACTTATAGTATTTTTAATTCCACGTGGCCTAATCTGATTGGCTTTTCATTAAACCCTGAACCAAACCGTTTTTACCCCACCCATAACCCAACAATCTGACCCGACCCGACACATCAGGCCTCCCCATGCATTTTAACTGCATCAGAACATTGAGCATTCTTATAAGACAAGATTCAAAGAAAACAAATTAAGCAAAATAACAATGAACCAACCCAAGCTTAAGCAAAGCACAAGCAGATTCATATTTTGAAACAAAGAAGCATATCTATTGATTAATAAGAGGGATAAAAAGAGATAGACTTGAATCAAACTCCAATTCGAATTCGAACACGGCCTCTAAATACTCAATCGAACCCCGTGTTTCAAGTCAAAATCCGAAAATTGTAATGAAGAAACAGAGACATCGTTTTTTTGCTTTTTACATTTTTTTTTGAGATTTTAAGTAGAAGCAAAGACTTGAATCAAAAATAAAAATAAAAATGAAGAACACTCCTTCGAACTTTAAAGTTTTCCTCTCCCCCAAAATTTCCTCTATTTCTCTATTAGTCTGTTACTATTACATTCTCGTTGATTTGGGGTGGGTTTTGTCGCTGGAGTCTAGCGGAGGAGGCAGCGACCACTCTCTCCGTTCTGTTTTGTTTGTGGCGTGAATTTGGAGATGAGGAATGAGCGGCGGCTATGATTTTGGGGTGTTAGTCCGGTTCTCTTGCTCTCGCTCCTCTGCGTTTTCGTTTTGAGTGCGTTTGGGATTCAAGGTAGAACAAGAGGGTTTGGAGTTGCTGCTGTCAAGCGTTAGGGTTCAGCTATCTCTCTAGGGTTCCTTGTGTTCTAAGGTTATGTCCTTGTGTGTTGAAGAAGAAGACCAAGAATTAGGGGAGGCCTGATGGGTCGGGTCGGGTCGGATCGTTGGGTTATGGGTGGGGTAAAAACGGTTTGGGTCAGGGTTTAATGAAAAGCCAATTAGATTAGGCCATGTGGATTAAAAATATTTTAAATATAAGTACAAGTCAGCTGTTAGATTTAGGGGCACAAATATACTAAAATTTTAACGGTAGGGGCATTTTTTTCAAAATAGGTTAACGTAGGGCATTTTTAAAGTGGAGTCAATATGTTAGGGCAGTTCTGACCCTTTTCCGTATATTTAATATATTAAATACATAAAAGAGGATGAATGAGAAATGGAGGGAAATGAAATTTTTGAGTGAAATTCTAAGTTTTCCCCTTTGGCAAATAGACATTGTCCCATATTTGAAGAGGAAGAGGTTTTTATGGGTATATAAGCAATTGCTCTTCTTCTAGCTCTTAAAGAGTTGAGAAGAAGGCAAGCCTCGCGCTTCCGTCGTCGTCGCTCGGCTTGATTGATTAATTGTTGGACCAAATTATTTGCTAATAGTAAAATATTAACAGAAATATTATTAAACATTTGTTTTAATAACAGAATATTAATATTAAAATAAATATTAATATTAAATCCAATTCAGTTTGTTGTTTTGTAACAGAAAGTTAACTACCCATCAATTTTTCCTATTTATTTTTCCTATTATTATTGAGTAAACAGTCATTTACGTAATGGCGTCAAAGAAAGGGGGAACAAGTTACGACTTTATCAATCGTTGGAGGAATGCAAGCCTCAACTGCAAAGATAGTCTTAGTAAAGCTTCGGGCATAAAGATTTGCATCCAAGACATGCATTGTGGATTGCGCTACTTCTTGCAAGGTATCAAGCCTAGCACATTTGAAGAACTTGCAACTCGTGCCCATGGCATGGAATTTAGCATGGCATCCGCTGGAAATGAAAGACTGCCCATCTATGAACCTCGTAAAGCGAATGAAAAGCAAGAAGTCAGGAAGTGGGGCAAGTTCGTACCCAACCATGATTTTCCATCCACTTCCTCCTCGACATGAGCACAATAAGTTGGATGATCAGGAATCTTTACTGGGATGGGATCAATGAAATTTGTATCTGGATGCTGGATCATGGACGATAAAGTAGCTAATGCATCAGCAAACTCGTTCTGGAGCAAAGAAGCTATGGATGTCAATACATCACCTATGAAGTTCACGACGAAGGTGAGCAAGAAGCAGAATGAAATCCACTTCTTTTCAAGACAAGCCAAGTTGAAAGTTGACTCTAAAAGAGACGAATGAGAAAGAGTACCTATTCCTGGATTATGATGTGCCAGCAATTTCCGGAGAACTCCTCGAGTTAAATTTCATTGAGCTTCCGGAGATCAAGCGACCAAATGAAGCTGGGAAAACAAATGACCCGAACTATTGCAAATATCACCTACTTGTAAGTCACTCTCTGGAGAAGATCTTTGTCTTCAAGGACAAAGTCATGGACTTGGCTCGCGAAAAGAATATCGTGCTGGAAGATGAGGAAGCAAGCGCAAACCAAGTCTCTATCACCTTTGGCTCATTTAGTCCGGATGAATTATGCGGTATTAAAGAAAGTAAAGATGAAGAATTACTGGAGAACAACAAAGTTTAAGACGATAAACCTGATGATGATGAAGCTTAGACGTTGGTGACTCGTCGTAGGCGCCACAAAAGGAGCCCACGAAAAGAATCAGTAGAACAACCAACACGGAAGATGATGGTAAAAAGACCAATAAAAAAGAATCCAGTTAGGCGTTTGAAGAAAGCATAAGTAGAGATGCACCACCATCAAAAGCCACAGAATCCAGTAGCCTTCGAGGAATTTTTACCAAGTTGGTTCTGCAAGAAGATTTCCCATGAGGGCATTGATGCCTCTTGTTGCCACACTGACAAAGGGGAAGAAAAGAGTGTTGACCTACCATTGGAACCATCTTCAGAAAAGCCTATTGAGTCCACTCCTCAAGAATTTAATGCTTGTGAGGAAAAGGTCACGTTCAAAAATGATGATCTTTTGCTAGGTGACACTCCTCATAACCGCCCATTATATCTGGTTGGCTATAAGCGCGATGAAAGGGTAAATTAGATTTTGGTTGATGGAGGATCCTCAGTGAACATTTTTCCAATCCAAAATGCGAAAGAACTTGGTAATCCCATGAATGAACTCTCAGAAAGTTGTGTGATGATCCAAGGATTCAACCAAGGCGGGCAAAGAGCCATAGGCGCAATCAGGCGTGGAATCATTATTGAAGATATGCAATCAAGTGCAAGGCTGTATGTGATCGACGCGAAGACTTCATACGATGTTTTGCTTGGGAGGCCTTTGATACATTATAATAAAGTTGTTCCATCTACCTACCATTTATGTTTAAAATACTACGAGGGTGAAGTCGAGAAGACGATAGTTGCTGATGATGAGCCATTCACCGAGGTTGAGTCACACTTCGCCTATGCAAAGTTCTACTTGAAAAACCGCATTATGAAGGAGCTGAAAGCTGATGATGGTATGAAAAGCAAGAATGACGAAGCCATAACTAAGAGAGCTGAGGTGACTATTGGTAAAGCCAAAGCTGTTACAAAGAAGGTACCTGCCAACATGAATAAATCTCATAAAGGGGGTATTATATCCTATGGAAAGAAAGTAAGTCCCGCGCTCCAATATGTCCCTGAAAGGAAGTTAACTCTTCTGGCCAAACGAATTGAGGCAGTAAAGTCGTCTCAAGGCCGCTTGCAGGGTTTGTAGCCCAAAATCATTTGCAGAATGTGGAACTCCCTCCAAAGCGAACAGATGAAGGTTTTGACCGTAACGCTTACAAGTTATTTGCAAATGCATGATACAATCCCAATGAGCCGTCAAAGTTTGGGAAGCTCCCATCAGAAGCTACAACGAGGCAACCACGTGAAGGTTTGGGATACAAGCAACCGTCACAAGTGCGCATCTCAATAAGAAGGGCGAGCAACAACTATATCACCATAGAAGATGAATCAACCGCTTCTAACAAGCCTTCTGTCTTTGATCGACTTGGGAAATCACCTGTGAGGACCTCCTTGTTTGAAAAATTGGATCCACTAAAGAAGGGGAACACGTTCCGAAGAAATTTTCAAAGCATAAAACACCCTCTTCACCCAAAATCGAACAAGATTGAACAAGATTTCAAGCTAAAAAGAGACAAGTGTCGAGCAAAAGTTACAAAGTTTCAACATTCATCATTGTGTTCTTTCCCATGAAAACAAATGAAGATATAAGATCATAGTGTTCTTTCCCATTAGAACAAAGGGAGATTTATGTCATCATAGTGTTTTTTCTCATGAGAACAATAGAGTCAACTCTCAAACTCATGAGAACAACGGAGTCACCTCTCAAACCCTTCCTAATAAATGAAGATAGGGTCATGACTATGTTCTGAAACGGGTTATAAGGAAAAACCTTGTTTAATTTATATTTATTTTGTAAAAATCTATTACAAGAAAAATATTTACGAGAAAGTTATAGATGTATTTTAAATACATGTAATATTCAAAAGCTTGTCAAGTTTCATGAATAAAAACTTGTTGAAGTTATTTCAAACAAAACATGTGTGTTCCTATTTCTTTCATCGTATTATAGCATCGTTATGAAGTTGAGACGTCTTCTTCATTAAGTGTAAATATATATAAAAGGGTCCTCTTTTATAAACCTCATGTTAATAACTCATGAGAAGAATCATAAAGCATTTTCAAAGGATAAAAATGTTAAGCTACTCTATAAGTCCTACATAAATGAAAAAGGCAAGAATAGAACATATAGAAGTACTAAAAAATTCTCGATATAATTAAAAAAAAAACTAAGTAGAAACTTAGTTCAACAAAATATTTATACAAGTGCACCATTATGATAACTGGGGAATTTTTCCAAAAATCCCTTAAAAACTAACTAAGGGATAAACCACCATTCAACAAAGGAAATAAAAACAAAGCTTAGAAACATAAGATGATCATTGAGGGGCTGGAACATCAGAAGTTGCGATATTAACTTCACTTTCAGGAACAACCATATGTATGGTGGCAACTTCTGAAGAAGTAACAACAAAAGCGGTATCAGCTGGGCTTGAAGTGTTAAGTTCGATAAGGGGAGCAAGAGTGACGAAAGCTTCAACTTCTACGGATGAGTCATAGAAGTTCCACCCTCAGGAGCTGGAATTGCAACATTTTCAACTTCAAGTGCCACAACAATGGCTTCTTCATTTGAAGGTTCTTCAGCCATGTGAGCTTAAATTTCCGGAGAAGGAAAGTCAAGTGGTTGTTGGGTCCTTTCAATGGTTTCCACAACTTTTGCCAACTCTGAGTTTAAATCAAAGTTTTCTTGATTGGCCTCAGTTAAAGCGTCACGCCGAGAGTATAGAAAAGCCTAACTCACCTCTATATCAAATTTCTCTTGAAGAAGTTCATACTCCCTCTCGCACATAGCAAGATCATTCTTTAAAACTTCATTTTCAGCTAAAGTGGAATCAAATGAAGCTTGAAGGGAGGCATGAGAACTCTATAAAGCACGTACCTTGTCAGAAGAGGTTTTTAAATCAGCTTGAGCTTGAGTCAAGCTTTGTACCAATTCTCCTGCATATTCTTCTTTTTTGTTCAGAAGTGCCATAAGTTCTCTAAAATCCTTACTTGACTTTGACAACAGTTCTGGAAAAAAACACTCAGGGCGCTCCTTATCTTTCTCAAATTGACTTGAAGAAGCTTTGGCAACTGCTAATTCAGAGGTCAATTCTCGCTTCTGTTGCTCCAGGTGGTCTCTATTCTCTTGCATTTCTTCTATGGCTCCCTGAGTATTTTGAAACTGCTCCTTCCAATTAGATGCTTCTAGTTGGGCTCCCTTAGCTATTATCTCAGCCTCAGAGATAAACTTTTCAGACTCACGAGCCTTCTTTTCTAGAAGGGAAAATTCTTCCCATCAATTTTGTGCCAATAAGGTTAGCCAACAATGGTAAAGTATGAAAGTAAGATTCCAGAGATAAAAAAACTTGTAAGTAAGTAAAGGAAAAATACCTTCAAAGTAGAATGAACTATGTCATTCATCAAAGTTAAGCAGCTGTGGTTGTTCATATTCTTCTTTTCAATATCTCCAATTAAAGGCCCGAGCCAGACATCTGCTCCTCCAGATTTCCTTAAGAGACTGTTCTTCGCAGGAACTTCGAGGGTCACGATCCTCATAGCCAAACTTGTGCTACTGGAACCCTCCTCTGTATGTTGAACAGAGGAAGAAGGAGCTATATAAGGAGGAGCGGTAGAATAAGTAAAAATAACATGAGTCAAAGCTCGGGTAGCAGAAACAGGCAAGGGAGCAAGAACAAATAAAATGGGCAAGGAAGCACTTGAAACTACAGGAGGAATAGAAGGAATGGGAAAAGAGGAAGAAAGAGGAGGTTCATTTAAAACCGGACCTAGTTCACCACTTTCGAAACCACCAACGAAGAGATATTTAATGGACTCATTGGTGTCCCTTGGAATAGTTTCATCATCAGAAAGAATGTTAACAGGTTTGGTAAGAGAGGCACGGGCAGGAGAAACTTCAGCTTCATCCTCGGAAATGATGTGCCTCCTGGCTCTTGGCCTAGCTATCAGAGAGGTGTCTTCATCTTCATCATCCTCGGAATCTTCTTCAACGGCTTTTCTAATTGACAGCGTAGCTTGAGTTCTTTCCAAAGAGAAGGGAGTTCCAGAAGAGGCACGAAGGGCAATAGCCACTTCAGATATCATACCTCGAATAGCAAATCATGATAAAAAAAGGGTAAAAGGTTAAAAGAAGAGGAGAAATAATTTAACATACGAAAAAGCATAAGAGATGCATATTGTGAGTTTTCACTTTCCAACTGTGTTGATTGGAAATGGATCTCCATGTTCGTGCCTCCATAGGCACGACCTTCAAAATTGTATCTACCCAACCACGAAAATTAGGAACGGGCTCCACATCTCCCATGGTTGCTATAAAAAAGCAAAAAAGAATGAAATTAAAAAAAGAGTTAAAACTTTTAAAAATAGGAATAGTAAAGAAGAAAGAACTACGTGAAAAGTTCCATTTTTCAGGAAAGAGAATATTTGCTTCGCCCACCAAACCAACAGTGGGTACCGCAACATAACGGATGTACCAGCCTCGATCTTTATCATCTTTAGGGCTTACCAAGACCCTTTTACTTCTTGCAGTTAGGGTAAAAACACTGTTGCAGAATAGCTTGGGGTGGTAAAGATAAATAAGATGGGGAAAGGTAAAGTCAACACCAGCTTTGACAGATAAATACCTTAAGCAAGTCGTTGCTCTCCATACTAGGGGGCCAATTTGTCCTAAACAAGTTTTGAAAAAATGGCAGAAATCAAGTATAACTGAGTCAATAACAGGAATAAATCCCAAAGTAAAGGGATAAGTATAAACAAAAGAAAATCCAATCCTATAAGAAGATAATCTCTGGTTTAGATTAGGGATTACTATACGAATGTCACTTCTCCAACGGCAATATTTTCGAACAATGGAAACCAAGGGTTCGGTAATTAAAGAGGGATAGATGTCAGCTCTATCTAATTAACCACTTGTTCGTGAAGAGAATTTCTATCATGTTCAAAATATAAGTCATTTGGCACTATCTCCTCAACCAAAGGTTCTTGAAGAGGCTCAGAAGGTTCTTTGCCTTTGGAAGTGGATTTCTTAGTGAAAGAACCTCTAGAAACAATGCCAGAACTAGAAGAAGGTGTGATGGAACCAGAGCTATCACCACGAACAGACCCTAGGCTAGAAGTCTGCCTCCTCTACCCCTTCTACGTCTAACAGGGGCATTGGGAAAAGTACCCAGAATTGGAGCTTTATAGGGTTAGGGTTTGAAGATGACATTGCAGAAAGAGGTGAACTAAGGAAGAAGGGAATAGAAGTAAAGAGTAAAGTATTTGTTAAAGGTTTATGAAGAAGAAGATAAAGGAAAAAGGGTTAAATTTATATATAATAACAACCGTCAAAGACCAAGAAGTGTAATGATGGAAAGCCTATAATAAAGTCAACTATCAACTCGTGAATAGAGGAGTTGAAGAAGCCTTGAAAAAAGGCTGCAAAATTGCAGAGGTAATAGGAAAATAACACGTGTGCAGTGCATTAAATAGAAAAGACAACTGAAGCGTCAATGTTGTCATAACATTGATTATGGCTAAAATTCTCTTTTTAATGAAGATCCACTTCCCAAATATTTAATTGATAAATAAATAGAAAGTGGGGGGACTATCTGTATTGGGAAAAAAATGAATTTACATATTGAAGATGACGTGTGATGACACGTGAACTGGTCAAATGGTCAAAGCACTGTAATGAGCCAAGAGGCACAGACAACAATAGATACGGGGAGAAAAAAGTTAAAAAGGCACGAGTCGCTACTCAAATGACACGAGTCTCGTACCTGTTCGAGTCATTTAAAGCTCGGTGATCAGAAGAAGTTAAAGGAATTAACCTAATAACGCAAAAGAGGCCAGATTCAGTATTAAATGCCAAATACGTTAGAGAATTTGTATTTAATAAGAATGATTGAGTAACGTTTCTTTTAGTGTCATTTATTGCTCATAATTGCCTCATTAAGTCAAATGCATTACACATTCTCCTAGAATCAACTATAAAAGGAGAAAGTTTCAACTCTGTAAGACACGAAATACTATTGAGATTACACTGAAATACAAACTTATTTATTGCCTTATTGTTATTCTCAAAGCCTTTTATTTCTTGATTATCAGTAATCCGATTTTCTCTTAATTTCTATCTTTGACCAAATATTCAGTTTTTTGGTTAAACAGTAGATTCTCTCCAAAAATACTTTGAAAAAAAATATATTTAGAAACACTTTTTAAAGCTTGGTCAAACACTATTTGGTATTCAAAATTAATTTTCAAACTAAGTAGCTAAATTCTCACAAAAAGTAATTTTTTTAATACTTTTGAAAATTACTTGTCAAAATAAGATGATTTTAGAAGTTTGCCCAAACAAACTATTAACCTGTTGACATAATTGGATACATGTGGCGAGTAGATAAATAGTATTTAATCTGTCTCAATGTAATATCTTTTTATTTAAAATACTTAATACTGTTTCTTTGATGAATGAACTTACGATCACACAAATACATATATATTTTTTTAGAGCATAATTTTTGAAGTTTTTCTTTTCTTTTTATAAACTCCTGAGATTGAAATTGGGAGGGAGGCAGTACTAATTACTGATTCTATTGCTAATCGTCTTTTCCTTGTTGTTATATTCAAGTTTTAATTCACCAATATTTATGCATGCGTTAATGACAGATTTAAACTAGACCACAATGAATATGATGAGAATACAGTATATGTTTTGAATTTGCCGCTAATCTAAACAAAGACATGATGACTCAGATGGAATTAACCTGAATATATACATCAAGGAGAACACTACATGCACGGTTTCCATTACACCTTAATGCTTATATATTGTAGTGTTAAATTATTTAGTCACTTGTCCGAATTTGGCCCCATTTAATATGTATCCATTTTTTAATTTCTTTTTAACTTGTACACATTGTTTAAACAACTAAATCATACCTTCTTCTTCTCTAATTTATGGTACTAGTCTCTCGGTCTACAAATACTGTTTCTTGGGAAGGATGGGCTGGTAATTTGAGTTTAGGTACATCATGGGCGGCAACCATTCGATATTCCGCCAATTGGTTTTCATATGTGTTGAATTTTTGCTATTAAGAATTCATTTTTATGGTTCTTCGGTGAACTCTTTTGCCCAGGAAAAATCTGGAGTGGTTTAAGTTTTTTCGGGTCAAAATATGCAAACAATTCAAATATATAGAAAGGAGCTTCACTCTATTTGACAATAGTAATTTTGTAAAGGCTTGATTTTATTATTGGATAACACATTTAAGCTACATGTTGAGTTCTTAGTCGATTGGCACGAGGAAAATAAATTGGAATTATCTGATCCATAAATCAAAATTTGAGACAACAAGATAAAGTTGGCACCATATTAATGAATGTATAGTTTCTTGGGATCAACCCCTAAAGCTAAATTTAGCCCAAGAAAGGACTGTAAAACGAGCAGACCTAGTAAAATTAAAGCTAAGCTTATCAAATTTTATACCATAAGAGTCTCCAGACAGATCTATGTTTACCCAATGAATATGTTAGAATAGATCAACATGTGTTGCCGCTTCTTCATTTCAAAGTGAATCTTCCAAATTAGGTATTCACAGTTATTTTAGGCATAAACTGAACTGGAACTGTACTTGCCCATTTAAAAAGATTACATCTGTGTTTACCTGTACTCTATTTTTACATGAATGACATTTTACCTATGTCTACCAGCATTTTGCTTATTACAATCTTTCTTGGGGGATTGATAATTGTGATGTTACTGTTGGAAATAGGAGGCTATATATATATTATTTGTGAAAGAGAGGATTGATGATTTAGAAGCTTGATTGGTTTTGAATGCTTTGCTTTATTGCTTAATTACAAATGAGGGGTGATACTTCTATTTATACTACACAATGGAATAGTCTAGAACACTTCATCATCTACTAGTATCTAGATTATTCCTAAGTATTCTCATGATAATGCTTAGGGGTGTTCAAAACCGATCCGAAACCGAAAACCGACCCGAAACCGAAGCTTAATGGCTTAGTGGTAACGGCTTAACGGCTTAACGGACGGGGAACGGATTAAAATTTTTTAATTAACGGCTTATCGGATTGGGGGCGGATTATTCAATTTTCTTAACGGGTAATCAGTTAACCCGTTAAGAATATACATATATATATATATATATATATATATATATATATATATATATATATATATATATATATATAATTATTTTTATTTATATAATTATATATATTAAATATACAGTAGGTTCTCTAAAGGTAGAGGTTCTTTCAGTCACTTTGTTATCCCTACCTGACCTGATGCAAGTGTAACACCAGCACCTAGTCTTACTTGCGACCAGTTCGTATTGCCTCTATGAATCTTTTGCTTTGACTAGGTTCTGTTATTAGCAAGGTTGTAGTTCTCAGACTAATATATTATGAGACTTTATCATCTTCATTTTATTATGAGAGAGTTAACTTGTGTCAACTTTGGTTTTCGTTGCAGGAGAAGTGGGGAAAGAACCTCTTATCTTTCTTGCCTATGCTATGGGCGCACTGTATCTTGAAAAATTTGTGATCAATTGTTGTAAACCTGACAATGTATCTTATCTTCTCTTTTTCTTTGTTTCATTGTCAATTGTAAAATCCATGGCAAGGACAGATGCCTTTGAATGTCATGCACATGAAATTTTAGTTATGTCCTAGTGTGCGGACAGAATACATTTGAGCCCTTAGGTTAAACCGATAAACCGCCCAGTAACCGCCCGATAAGAGCTAACCCGCCCGATACCAATCCGCCCGATATCTTATCGGGTGGCTAACGGATGAATACATTTAAAAGCCGATAACCGTTAAGCAAAACCGTTAGAGTAAAAAGCCGCCCAATCCGCCCAATGAACACCCCTAATAATGCTAGACTTAGATATTTTACAAGATTATTATACACACTTTGACTACTACATATTACAAGAAGTTTCTAGATAATGGATTAAAATCTTGATCTAATATACTTGGATACTTGCAAGCCTAAATCCAAAACACATAACCCAAAATCAAGTTTATTTTTCAACAGCCCCCCTTAAACTTGATTTCGTCACTCCGAGCATATTCCGTAATTTCTGAAACGTCTCATATTTTAGAGGCTTTGTGAAAATATCAGCAACTTGGTCAAATAACTTTGCGTACTTTATCTGCACCTCTTTATTTGTAACACACTCCCTGATGTAATGATATTTCGTATCGATGTGCTTGCTTCGATCATGGAAGACTGGATTCTTTGCTAGAGCAATCGCAGACTTGTTATCCACATATATCTTTATAGCTTCCTTTTGAGAAAACTTAAGTTCATTTAGTAACTTCCTGAGCCACACTGCATGACAGGTGCACGATGTTGTTGCTACATACTCGGCTTCACACGTTGACAGAGTCACAATGTGTTGCTTCTTCGAACTCCATATGAATGCCGTATCTCCCATATAGAACACGAAACCACTCGTACTCTTACGATCATCTATGTCTTCGGCCCAATCACTATCATTGTATCCAACTAGCTTGAAGTGATCAGAAGGCGAATAAAACAGACCATAGCCAATCGTACCTTTGATGTAGCGAAGTATCCTCTTTGCTGCCTTCAAGTGATTTATTGTAGGTGATTCCATATATCGACTTACTAGTCCAACTCCGTAGAGAATATCTGGCCTCGTGCAGGTTAGGTACCTCAGACTTTCAACCAAACTCTTGTATTGTGTTGGGTCCACCAAGTATCGTTCATCATCTTTTGACAACTTGAGATTGCAATCCACCGGTGTGTTCATCCACTTGCAGTCATTCATCTTAAACTTCTTCACCACCTCCTTCGCATAACCTTCTTGGGATATGAATATTCCTTCTTTCTTTTGTTTCACCTCGATCCCAAGATAGTAAGCCATAAGTCCAATGTCGGTCATCTTAAACTCCCGAACCATTGCTTTCTTGAACTCCTCGAACATTTTGGGATTACTACCGGTGAATATCAAGTCATCCACGTATAGTCATACAAGCATAACATCTCCATCCTTGCTTACTTTGGTGTAGAGGGCATGCTCATGTGGGCATTTTGTAAAGTCATTCTGCTGGAAATACTTGTCTATCCTGCTATTCCATGCCCGAGGTGCTTGCTTCAACCCGTATAAGGCCTTTTTCAATTTCAGCACCTTATTCTCTTGGCCTTTCACGATGTATCCCGAAGGTTGTTCTATATAGACTTCTTCTTCTAAGTGGCCATTAAGGAACACGGATTTGACATCCATTTGATAAATCTTCCAATTATGCTGAGCCGCAAGTGAGATCATCAATCTTATAGTTTCTAGACGAGCGACATGAGCAAATACCTCGTCATAGTCTGTGCCGGCTCGTTGACTATATCCCTTCGCCACCAACCTTGCCTTGTATCTTTCAACTTCACCTTTGGAATTCTTCTTGGCCTTGTACACCCACTTTACACCAATAGCCTTATGCCCCTTTGGTAGAGTAGCGAGATCCCACGTATCATTCCTTTTTATTGCTTGAATCTCCTCGTCCATGGCACGTTTCCACTTCTCGCTTTTTGCTGCGTCTTCATAGCTTATTGGCTCACAATTGGCAAGAAGGCAGAACAATGTTAGATCATCCATAGGCTGAGTTACCTCGTACAACTCCTCAATGCTCCTTGTGCAATGTTGTAGCCTACTTGATTCTCCTCCTGTTGTTGGTGTCGCTTCATTTGGTGTGGTTAGAGTATGTGGAGAGTGCGGAGATCGTGTACTAGAAGGTTCTTGAACCTCTAGATATTCTTCGTTCCTTATAGTACTCTCGAACGGATAAGGGAGAAAATCGTAGTTTTCCTCTTCGGGAACATTCCAATCCCATGTTGCTTCTTCATCGAACACCATGTCTCGACTTGAGATTACCTTACCGGTCTTGGGATTGTATAGCTTGTAACCCTTCGAACTTGAGTCATAGCCCACGAATATCAGCTTCTCGCTTTAATCATCGAGCTTCGTCCTCTTCTGATCTGGCACATGAGCATATGCCACACTTCCGAACACTCGTAGGTGTGAGATGCCGGGCTTCCTTCCACTCCAAGCTTCAATGGTCGTTTTGTTCTTGACGCTTTTAGTGGGTGAGCGATTTGCTAGATAGATCGCACAGTCCACTGCCTCGGCCCAAAACTCCTTAGGCATCATTTTGCTCTTTAACATACTCCGGGCCATATCAAGGATGGTCCTATTCTTCTTTCTGCAACACCATTTTGCTGAGGTGAATACGGAAGAGTTAGAGAACGTTGTAAGCCATTGTTGTCGCAAAATTCCTTGAATTCCTTGGATGTGAACTCTCCTCCACGATCGGATCTCATCGCCTTTATGGTGAGACCACTTTGATTCTCCACAAACGCTTTGAACTTCTTGAACATTCCAAAGACTTCTGACTTCTCTTTTAGAAAATAGACCCATGTCTTTCGACTAAAATCATCAACGAATAGAAGAAAATATCTATTTTTACCGAAATATGGGGGATGGGTGGGTCTACACACATCTGTGTGCATAAGTTCTAGAGGTTTCTTCGCTCTACTAGAAGCCTCTACTGGAAAACTATTTCGAAAATGCTTTCCTAGAAGGCATCCCTCACATATTTGATCCGGATTATTAATTGGAGGAAAACCCTTCACCATTCCTTTACTTGATAATAACTTTCAGCCTCCAAAATTTAAGCGCCCGTATCTCATGTGCCAAAGCCAAGAATTATCTTTGAAACATGCTTTTAAACATCTTGGAATGTCATGTTGAATATTTAGCAAAAACATCATATTCGTTGACATTGTCACTTGAGCAATCAAACCTCCTCTTTGGTCTCTGATAGAAAGACTACGATTTATCATGTGAATATCATAGCCTTTCTCTAAGAGTTGTCCAACACCCAGTATATTAGACTTCATATTGGACATATAATACACGCTAGAGATAAATTGATGCCTTCCATTTTTCAAGCGGATGAGGATCTTACCTTTGCCTTTAACCGGGACTTTAGAGGAATCTCGAAGGTGATATTTTCACTTATTGCCTCGTCTAACTCCACAAACATGCTTTTGTTACCGCACATATGGTTGCTTTCACCCGTGTCGAAATACCACAAATTCGATCCTCCGTTGTCTCCACCTTTGCATGCTAGTAACAAAGTGTTTTCCACGGCTTCGATATCTTCTTGTGAAAAATTTGCTCTTTCTTGCACGTAATTGTTTGACTTCTCGCATTCCGAAGCATAGTGGCCACATTTATGACAATTATAGCATTTAGTTTGAGAGTTGTCATACCTTGGCCTTCTAGCTGTGTAGCCTCTCCCGCGACCTCTTGTCGAGTGAAAATCTTAGCTTCTTTCTTCATTTTTGTAAGAACTATAGCCTCCATGTTTGATATATCCTCGCCCTCGTCCTCGGCCACGTACTTGACCACGACCTCGTTGACTCGTTTGATGAGTCTTTTCACTACTCTCTTCCTTGAAAGAGAGTTTTGCTTGTAAGGCTTGCTCCAAAGGCTCCTTATTTTTCTTATTGAACCTCTCTTCATGGGCTTGTAGTGAACCCATGAGCTCATCGATAGTCATTGATTCTAGATATTTAGATTCTTCAATGGCTACAACTATATAGTCGAATTTTGAATCTAATGATCTAAGAATTTTCTCAATGACTCTTACATCGCTTAGAGTTTCACCATTCCTCTTTAATTGATTGACAATCGCCAAGACTCTTGTAAAATAATCGGAAATTGATTCAAAGTCTTTCTTATTTAAGGATTCGAACTCACCTCGTAGGGTTTGTAGTCGAACATTTTTCATCTTATCAACTCCATTGTGAGAATTCTCTAAGATCTCCCATGCTTTCTTGGCGGTGGTTGCACTTGCAATTTTCTCAAAAGCTCCATCATCTGCACTTTGTTGGATGATGTAAAGAGCCTTTTGATCATTGATCTTGTCTCGATTTTCTTCTTTCGTGAGTGAGCCCTTGTCTTTAGGATCCTCATAACCTTGCTCCACAATCTCCCATAGGTCTTGTCCACCTAGGAAGGTCTTCATTTGGATGCTCCATCGATCATAATTATCCTTTGTGAGCCGAGGAAATGTGATGACATTGTTGGCCATCATCTTGTCAAACCAAGCTCTGATACCAAATTGTTAGAAATATGAGGCTATATATATTTGTGGAAGAGAGGATTGATGATTTAGAAGCTTGATTGATCTTGAATGCTTTGCTTTATTGCTTAATTTCAAATGAGGGGTGATACCTCTATTTATACTACACAATGGAATAATCTAGAACACTTCTTCATCTACTAGTATCTAGATAATTCCTAAGTATTCTCATGGTAATTCTAGACTTAGATATTTTACAAAATTATTCTACACACTTTGACTACTACATATTACAAGACGTTTCTAGATAATGGACTACAATCTTGATCTAATGTACTTGGATACTTGCAAGCCCAAATCGAAAACACATAACCCAAAATCAAGTTTACTTTTCAACAGTTAACAGCTAATATTCGAATTTGTTATTTACATATACTATTTTTGTATTGTCAATGGAATTTTTTTTCTTTCTGAACTATTTGAAATGCAGCTATCTTGCGGTAATTAGCATGTCAAGAAATAAACGTCCATATTCAGAAGAGAGAAATGATGAAATGAAACT
Source organism: Nicotiana benthamiana (assembly GCA_034376525.1). Taxonomy (NCBI): domain Eukaryota; kingdom Viridiplantae; phylum Streptophyta; class Magnoliopsida; order Solanales; family Solanaceae; genus Nicotiana; species Nicotiana benthamiana. The sequence continues at coordinate 14,689,114 of CM067335.1, forward strand.
CAGGTGGCGTGAGAGTTATGGGAAGATATATATCAGTTGATGTTATTACAACGACGCAGGATAAAAATGCACAAAATCTGTTGTTAATGAAAGAATGAAGTCTCATGATGCACGTTGTCATTCGTATATTTTACAATATGATGTCGTCGTGTCATTCAGATGCATGTTCCGTGATCAGTGGGTGGTCATAGTGAGAGGTAATAGACAAGATTATAGTAAGAAATTGCGGTAATTTTCACATATCTTGATGCTGGAATTTTTTAATCAGTACATAGATGTTCAATTGAGCCGGGAGTCGATTGGAAACAGCCTCTCTGCCCTTTCGGGTAGGGGTAAGGCTTGTCTACATATTACCCTCCCCAGACCCCACCTGGTGGGAGTATACTGGGTAGTTGTTGTTGTTGTTGTTACATAGATGTTCAATGCATTGTGGTCTCTTAATCTCTGGTATGCATTATCTAGAGCTTGATTTAGATATACTTGTTCCTCAATCACAATTCATGTTACAAGTTGCTTTATATGACCTCTCAAAAGTGTTAAACCTCTTGCACCAAAGCTAAAAGACGATGTTATGCTTGTAAATGATGCTCTATGTGTGTCATTTCTTTATCCAATAGGAGTATCTTTTTTTCACTGGCAGCAGTTTGTTGATGAAGTTTTAGAGACATTATAGAACATATATAGGCATTTTTCTATATTAGAATGGACAAGTTCAACAACTGAGATTAAATTTGTCATGGTGTTAATGTTTTTTCTTGCTCGGCAATATGTCCACCATTACTAATGGCGATTTATTCATTTCTTCTATGGCTGACAACTCCTATGGAGATTTGCTTTACCATGTTTGCAGTTGTGGGGATGATGCTGCAATATAGCTCTGGTAAAACGCTTGCACCTCCTCTTTTCTAGTTTCATTCATCATTTTGCTTCTCCTTTTCTGCTCTCATTTACAACTGTTTTATCTGCTCATTTGCTATCAGAAAACCAGATAAGTTTGGTCTCCAACTCCAGCTCTATACTACTTTTCTCTTGTTGGTTTGCCTTGGATGGTGCAAAGCTAATTGTCCATGCAAATAACACTCCCACAAGACCTTGGGAGAAAGTTTCATGCTGGGCTACTTTAGTTTCTGCTGGTTTGCCTCGGACAAGTAAAGAGCCAATATGCGATGCAAATAACAAAGTCATACCATACCTTCGGGAAAGTTTCATGTTGGGCCCGGGCGAACTCCGGGAACTCCTACTAGTTGAAATAGAACTCTCTAACACCAAGGCATTACAATTAGAAGAGAGAAAACTTTTAGCAATTCTTCTTGACCCAACGATTCCAACATGATTTAAGCAACGTAAAATTTTGCCGTTCTGAGGGAGTACGGTGTAACCTTTTTCAAGAACATCATACTGATTTTTTCCTACTCTAGGTATGTTAAGGCTATCCCTTCTTTCTTTTTGGCATGATCTATACGACACAAACAAAATGAACAAATGCACAACTTCTAAAAGTTACTCTAATCGTAAAATACTAGAGATACTTATGTTCTTGATTCCCCATTATCATATTATTCTATCGTCTGTTCATGGATCTCAGAAAATACGTAAGTTGATCAAAGTTTACTTCATGATAATAATCAGAGGTATAATGGTCTTATGACATTCCGAGAGATTTTATTAACACATTCTCATGCATTGCATTGATGATTGCCCCCGGTGGCCGAGATAATATGATGAGATGTCCTCGGAGGTGTGATGATGTTATGGCGTTATATACGCGTATATATATAGATATATATGAGATATGGAAAAGGTTATGGCGTTATACATACACCACCACCTAATCAGTTGGTATACGTTGATGATTTGCCCACGGTGGCCGAGATGATATAATGGGATTTCGTCAGAGGCTTGATGATGTTATGTACGTAAAGATCTATGCATCACATGACATTATAAATATTTCATGATTTAAAGAGCTATCCAGACTTACAGGTTGAGTCCTTTACTCCATGTTTCTTCTATGTCCTTTATATACTGACTTACATGCCTTACATACTCAGTACATTATTCGTATTGACGTCCCTTTTGTTGGGGACGTTGTATTCATGCTTGAAAGTATAGATAATCAGTTTGAATAGCTTTTATAGTAGATGAGATTAGCTTCTGCCAAGGATCGGCAAGACTCCACCTCATTTGGAGTGTAGCCAAGTCTATGAGTCATTATGTTAGAGTTTTGCTACAAACTTACGGGTAGACGGTACCCTATCCCATTTGATCACAAATAATCTTAAGCCTTTGTAGACATAGAGGTTCATTTTGTACAGTATGTTAGAGTCCTTGACGGCCCATATGTATTCACGTTTTAAAAATGATAGTTTATTGATACAGTATTGCCCACTTACAGTGATACATTATGAGTTGTGGCCATGTTGGCCATTAATAGTTACGAAAGGAATGGAATGAGTTCAGCTAACTCGACCTATGTATGTTCCAATTTTGGTCGAATGATCTTGAGTTACAAAGTGGTTCGCTCGGGCCAGTGCAGCACCGGGTGCCAGCCACGCCTCCCCGGGTTTGGGGCGTGACACGAACAGTGCCATCTGAATACTAGCATGATAACTGTTGTTGTATGCAAATTCTACATGTGAAAAATAATCATCCCAGCTACCCTTGAAGTCAATAAAATAAGAACACAACATATCCTCAAGCGTCTGAATAGTCCGCTGCCTGCCCGTCAATTTGCGGGTGACGGGATGCAATAAGATTCATTTGAGTACCCAAACCTTGCTAAAATATCTTCCAAAAATTAGCCATGAACTGTGCCCTCGATTAGAGATAATAGAAAATGGAGTGCCATGAAACCTGACCATTTCCTTGATGTACAACTGAGCATACTATTCCGCAATGTCAGTAGCCTTAACATGTAACAAGTGTGCTGAATTCGTGAGTCAGTTCGCAATCACCCAAATTGAGTCGAACTTGCAATGTGTGCAAGGTAGACCCACCACAAAATCCATATAGATCATCTCCTATGTCCACATCGGAATTTCTATGTTCTGTGACAACCCACCAGGCCTTTGATGTTCGGCCTTTACTTGCTGGCAATTTGGACATTTCGCCACAAAGTCTGCTTTATTCCTCTTCATATCATTCGACCAGCAGACATCCTTAATACATCTTTGTAGAGACCAGGTGCATGGAATACCTATATGTGTGTGCCTCGATCATGATTCTTTCCCGGAGGCCATCTATATTTGGAACACATAGTCGCCCTTGGTACGTTAGTGTACCATGTCCATCTTAAGAGCAACAGCCATGGTTTTGTGTTTATGAATCCACTCCTTCAATTTTTCCAACAATAGATCGTTGTATTGCTTGTCCTTGACTTCCACAACAAGCGATTATTCAAGCCTAATTTATGCAATCACTCCTCCTTCACTAGAGTTTACAAGACGAACTCCCAAACTAGCCAACCGATGAACCTCCTTGGCCAACGACCTCTAATGAACCTCCTTGGCCAACGTTCTTTGATGTACCTCCATGTGAGCCAAACTACACATAGATTTCTGTCTAATATCATCCGCCACAATATTAGCCTTCCCCGAATGATATAGAATATCGGTGTCATAATACGTGAGTAATTCAAGCCATCTTCGCTGCCTTAGATCTAATTACTTCTGTTTGAAAATGCATTGAAAGATCTTATGGTCCATGACTATATCCACATGGACCCATATTAATAATTATACCAAATTTTAAATGTAAATACCACTGTTGCAGGTTCTAAGTCATCTGTGGGATAGTTCTTCTCATGATTTTTGAGTTGATTAGAAGCAAAAGCGATTACCTTGCCATGTTGCATCAATACACACCCAAGTACGATTCTTGAAGCATCACAATATACAACAAACCCACATGTACCCTCTGGTGGGGTCAACAATGGTGTTGTAGTCAATATTGATTTCAACTCCTCGAAGCTTCTTTCACGAGCATTAGACCATTGAAACTTAATTTCCTTCTACGTCAATTTAGTAAACAGAGATGCAAGAGTAATGAACCCCTCTACAAATTTCCTGTAATAACTAGCTAAGCCAAACAAACTGCGAATCTCCGTTGGAGTTGTAGGTCTAGGCCAATTCTTCACAGCTGCAATCTTCTATGGATCAACCTTGATTCCTTCTCTAAGAAAACATGACCCAAGAACGTGATAGATTCAAGCCAGAATTCACATTTCGAATAGTTCACACACAATTGGTGCTTTTATAGAGTCTGTGGAACTGCCCTGAGATGTTCGGCATGGTCCGCTCGACTTCGTGAATATACAAGAATATTGTCAATAAGAACTATCACGAAGGAGTCAAGGAATGTTTTGAAGACTCGGTTCATAAGATCCATTAAAGTTGCCGGGATATTTGTTAGCCCAAAAGACATCACTATAAATTGAAAGTGCCCATACCGGGTTCTAAAAGCTTTTTTCGGAATATCCTACTCCCTGATCTTTAATTTGTGATACCTAGATCTTAAGTCATTTTTGGAGAAGTACTTAGCACCCTACAATTGATCAAACAAGTCATTTATCCTTGGTAGTGGGTACTTAGTTTTGATTGTGACCTTGTTGAGCTATCGATAGTCAATACACATCCTTAGGGACCCATCTTTCTTTCTTATAAAGAGGACCGGTGCGACCCAAGGTGACATACTCGGTCGGATGAAACCCTTCTCTAACAAATCCTTCAATTATTCCTTTAGCTCATTCAATTCTGATGGTGCCATTCTGTAGTGTGGAATAGATGTGGGTTGGGTGCCCAACATCATATCAATCTTAAAATCAATCTCCCTGTATGGTGAGATCCTAGGGAGCTCATCCGGAAAGACCTCTGGAAATTCATTCACAAGAAGCACAGACTCGAGTATAGGTGCCTCAACATCGAAACCCGTAACCCGAACTAAATGGTATATACACCCCTTGCTAATCATCTTATCTCCGTGGACTTAAAGTAAAAATAAATGTACCGTTCAACACCACATTATCCCCCTTTCACTCAATCACTAAATCAATTGGAAAATCAAACTTAACGGTTCTGGTTCAACAATCAAGCTTGGAAAAACATGAATAAGATAGTCCATCTCCATTATCAAATCAAAATCAACCATTCCCAATTCAATGAGATCGGCCATAGTGTCCCGACTATGCATCGTCACAACACAGTCCCTATAAAACTGCGCGGCCAAAATAGACTCATCAACTGGAGTAGATACAGAGAACGACTCATGAAGTTGTTCCAGTTATATCCCAAATTCCATAGCAACACAAGGGGTAACATAGGATAAAGTGGAATCGGGATCAATAAGAGCATACATACCATCAGATTGGACAGTCAATATACCTCTGAATACATCTGGAGAAGCCTCTGAATCCTGACGCCCCCACATAACATAAACTGTACTAGGACCTCATGAGTTTTGAGTAACACCCCTAAATGCACCACGCCCTGCGGGTGCTGGAGTGCCTCGAGCTGAAAGAGGCATTGTGGATATTGTAGCCACAAAACTAGTTGGCTATGTCGAACCCCTGCCCATGGTCTAGCAGGATGAGCAACAATCCCTCTGAATGTGAAACCTGTCACACCTCCTTTTTACTTATCCCCGGAAGGGCGTAAGGGAGTTTTTTTTTTATTAAAGGACAATCGAAACGGGATTTATTTATTTAATTTAGAGTCGCCACTTGAAAGATTTATGGTGTCCCAAGTTACTGTTTGAATCCCAAATCGAGGAAAAGAATGACTCTGTTTAACAGTCCGCGGACCAGAAATTCGATTAAGGAATTATGTTAACCCGGGAGAAGGTGTTAGGCATTCCCGAGTTCCGTGGTTCCAGCACGGTCTCTCAACTGTTATATTTGGCGTAATTTATCTGATTTTAACAATTATGAACCTATGTGCGAATTTTAACTTTAAACCGCTTTTCATTCATTTTTAAAGAAAATTGCAACTTCATTAAAACAAGTCTTGAACCACGTTAGATAAATGCACCCGTGATTTTTGACATATTTTAACCTCGCTGAGATTTGAATTTGGGTCACATAAATGCGCACCCGAAATTAGGGTGGTAATGTTATTAAAAATCGCGTCTAAAGAGACTAATGCGTTATTATTTTGGGGAAGGCCATGAAATTCGCTAAAACTGCCCGTCCCGAAATCTAAGTTTTAGTATATACATTTAACAAGGGCCCTGAAATTTTACACATTTTATTTGGCGAGGCTCATCTCATTTTTATTTAAAGGGCAATCCTAAGTTGACTATGATTTTTCTATTTATTTTGTCTCTAAAAGTAAAGAAAAGATCCTAGTTAATTGAAGGGCTCAAAACCTTAAGGTCCAATTTAAAAGGTGTCTGAACTTAATCACATTAATGGGCAAGGTCCAAGTTTATTCAAAATGTTACGCGCACTCAAATCCAGGCCCAATCTAATTTCAGGCCCGACTAGCATCTTTAGAGTCCAATACACAATCAACAAAGTACGTGTATTCAATTGAATTGGTTTGTTCCTCACGAGCGAGTTTCTTTTAATTGCAGTTGTAAGTGAACATGAACAGGCTAACAGGATCACACATCTCTGATTTTAATTCCAATTATAAACGACGTTATTGACTCCTAAATCAAACCTAGACAGCCTTACAGTTATTATTTATGCATTGCTGAACACTATCCACTTGTGCCATTTAGACCTTAGGAGTTAATCAATTGCTAGCAATTATTTCAAAGCACACAAACATGATTAACCTATGATTCTAGATTAACACGAGCTTAAACTGATTCAATTCTGGCGATTCAAAACAGTTTATACAAACATGAGATTATGTGTTCTACTACTCATATGGATCTAAAATGATGCACAAATCATTTATCAACCTATAATGAAACTAATTGCCACTAATGTTCTACTCACAGTAATCATATAAATCTGGTGCATACAATCCAATTCAGTTCAATCTATACAGTCCATCAGTTAATGTAGTCCAGTGTTTACACAAATCTATTACTACTATTTTTCATCTAATATTCGACAATAAATAACAAATTGACATCAAATTGGCAGGACCCAGATTGTATTTTTACAATTAACCAGTACACCTGGACTCATTCCTTCATAAATCAACTGGAGTTGGAAAAATACCTGGAAAAGAAAAAATAGGAGAGGGACAAAGGAATCAGTGATGAGCAACAACAGGAACACAACCAGCCAGGAAAGATGCAATATCAAACAGCAAGAATGTAAATCAGCAGCAACCACACGGCCCAGATTTAGTGAATGAAACCAGGAAACTCACTCAAAACCCAATAAAACAGTAGATTTAACAGTTTGAAACCCAGTTCATCACTCTTAATCTCAAAAATCTCTGTTTTTCCTCCCAGTATCTTTTCAAGAGTTTTCAAGCTCCAGAAAACTCTCAGAATGCTATGTAATCTCTATCTCCCTGTTCAAATCTCCTACTCTCAAAACTCCCAAGAAATCTATCTCAAAGTTCTCCCAATGCCCTTAAGGAACTGATTGCAATCTCTAAAACTCTGAATCCCCACTCAATGGAACAGTAGGACCAAGTGTATATGTCTGTATTCTCAGTCTATTTTTCAGTCTCAAAAACTGATTTTAAGCTCTCAAAAGCTAACCTCTAAGACTGCCTCTCTAACTGATTGCAATCAGACTCTATCTTTTATACCCAACACCAGACCCTCCCTTCAGCTCTTAGGAGCACTTCAAACATTAATAAAGCCTCCCCCAATCATATTCCCTGAACTCCCCGACTACTATATGTCCCATTTCATTATTTAATTCAAAGGTTATGGGTAGCACATTTTTAATCAACTTCCCCTTTAAACCCATGTTACTTCTGACCTCCCATCAGTAAAGGCATTAAACCATCATTTCTCTTTTCCCAATTAAAATCCCATCAGCAATAACCAATAAACAAGACTACCAATTAACTAATTACACATGAAAATAAATCCTAATCAACACTAGCACACCAAAACTAAATTTAAACCCAGATCAGATTCATATTAGACCCTAAACAGAACAATATTAGGATTCAACTCGTCAAACTCAATCCACAGTTTAAGCTCGAACTCAAATTAGATCAAATAGCATCAAAACAAAGACAAAAGATTCAATGATTCAGTTTAAAGGGTCCAAATGACCAATTCAAATCTAACCAGTTTATTTATTCGAAATCAAACTAAGTATTCTAAAGATTAACTAATTCAAGTCTGATATTTTTATCAAAAAATCAGAAAACAAATAACACTAAAAAGTTCCGTAATTAAAAGCTATTTCTAACATTTAACTATCAATATTCATAGAATTAAATCAAGCATAATTAACAAACTCACTAAGAGCTAATTCATGTCCCACAGTCGAACTCTAATCACAGAAAAGAAGAAGGGGAAGAAAAGACTTGCACAGACGAAAAAGAAAAACAAAAATTTTGAAAATAACACAAAGACTTACCTGCTGAACTGGAAAATCAAACTTAGTGCCCTGACTTGAATTCGAACTCCCATTTCGATTTTGAGATTGACATGAACCTTAATCAAATTTTCTCTACTGAGAACATACGACTAAAGTTGATTACGACCTCAAATTTTTAAAATTTTAATAATCCTGGAGCTAGGGTTCGTCCCTTCGATCTAAAATTTGAGGGGCTCTATAAAGATTCGACGGAAACTAGCGGTTGTTAAAGGATGAGGGAGGCCTACGATCAAATGGTGTTGATTTGGGTTCACGGGGAGGCGGCTAGGGTTTTGGTCCAATCTTTGATCTAAGATTTGAAATAACGTAGGACGATTCGAGGGAGATGGTTAGAGGGGTTAGGTTGGTGAGGTTGAGGGGAATCTGGGGTGTGAATTTGGTGGTCATTGGAGTACCGCCGCCGGGTTTTGGGCGGTGGAACAGGCCTTCGGCTGCTAGGGTTTGGGTAGGTAATTGTTTGGGGTCTGTAATCTTTGGAGACGAAGAGGGAAAATGGGAGGTTTGGCTTGGGGCGGGGGGGGGGGGGGTTATGGTTTAATGTTATATACTAAATTAGGGATTAAACACAGGCCGTTAGATCAATCATGATCAATGGCCTAGATCATCATACTAAATGAGACGGCGTCGCTTGGTTTAGTGAGGGGATCGGGCCATTTTGGGAAAACGGGTCGGGCTGGTTAGATGGGTATGGAGGGATGATCTTGACCGATGGATGAATTCAGATTTGTTGTCACTGAAACGATATAGTTCTGTTGTCATACTACGTCGTTTCGATGGCCTGGGCGACGAGCTTCTTGAACCAGAGATGCTTGGGCCTGTTTGGTTTAAATTAAGCCTGTCAACCGGTCCGGGTTGACCCGGGACCGAACCGGACCGGTCCGGTATAAACCGGGACCGGACCGGCCCGGTTCTTAAGGGGTGGACTGGGCTGGGTTGGGGGGGAGGGGTTAGAACGGTTAGGATTTTAGGGTCTTGACCCGTGACCGGACCGGCCCGGTAAGCAAAACAGTGCTTGAACCGGTCGACCCGGACCGGGATCGGACCGGTACAACGGTCAAATTTTTTTTTTAAAAAAAAAATTTCTAAACATGTGGGCCCCACAGGACCGTTGGCAACGGTCCAGAACCGTTGGCCAACGGGAGTATTTTCAGAAATGGCCACTTTTTTGTTTTTTTTTTTGTATTTATTAAATTACATTATTAACCCTTCTTAAAATCTATAAATACCCTCCCCTCTTCTTCATTTCCTCACTCAAAATTATCAATCTCTCTCTCAATTCTCAAATTATCAATCACTCTCTTCTCTTCAATTTTCAAGAATTCATATTCTAATTTTATAATTTTATTGTCTTTGTTTTCCCGAATTTAATTTATCGTAATTTCTCATTCGGAAATCGGAATTCTAAGCTTGAAGTTCAAGTGTCCAACATTGAAATACTTGCTTGACGTTTGTTCGTGGTAACACCGGATTTGCGTAATCAAGTGCTCAATTTATTGTCGAATTCGGTGCACTCTCTCCAACTCTTTCTCTTATTTAATATTTTAATTGCATATTTGATTTTAGCTTATATTTTCATTTTTACAATATGTTTAATGCTGCTAAAAGAGCGTGTAGAATAGTTACTGGTAGGGGTGGAAGTAAAAAAAGAGGTAGTCCTGTAGCTTCTGGTAGTAATAGTAATGACCCAATAACACATGTTTCTGAATCATCGCCTAATTTGCAAGATGTAGATATTGATTATGAACAATTACAAGAAGATTACGGAATAGAAGATAATGAAATTGGAATAGCAGATGAGATACCACCTACACCTAGTAGTGGAAATGTTGGTAGTATTGGAGTTGGAGTTGCTAGTGCAACAAGCGGTAGAAGACCACCAGTGGCTCCAACTTCTACTCGTAAAAAAAGAAGTCCTGTTTGAAAATTTTTTGATATAGTAGAAGGTACTGATAGAGTTAAGTGCAAACTTTGTAACGAAACGTTTAAACATTTGACCGGAGGTAATTTAGGGGGGACTGGGACACTTATTAGACATCTGTCGACTAACCATCCTATAGAATGGGGAGCTAATGGGGATGGAAGTCAAACAACAATTAACCCAACTACCGGAGGTCTCCTAAAATATGATAAAATGAGGGATCGAGAGGAATTAGCGAAAATGATTGCTTTGGGTTGTCTACCTTTTTCTTTTGCTTCTTCCTCTTATCTTATTATATATATTCAAAGGATATACAATCCTTTGTTTAAAGGTATCCCTAGAAGTACTTGTAGAGCAGACATCTTTAGACTTCACGGCCAATATCAAACATACATACGTTATTTGTTTAGTCACCTTCCTTCTAGAGTATGTCTAACTTCTGATATTGGCCATGCTGTTAATGGAAATGATTATTTAACAATTACATGTCATTGGATAGATGATAATACTTGTATGCAAAAACGTATTATTGCTTTTAAATATGATGAAGATCAGAGTCATACTGCTGCATTTATTAGTAGTACAATTATTGAAGTTGTTGAATTTTATAATCTAAACCAAAAAGTTTTGTGTATGTCTTTTGATAATGCTTCAAACAATAATGCTGCAGTTTCAATTTTAAAATTGAATTTGCAACCACCTCTTGATGATATTTTTCATGTTAGGTGTGCATGTCATGTTTACAATTTAATTGTTAAAAGTGGGCTCGATTTATTTTCAGTTGAGATTACTCAAGTTAGAAGAGCAGTTGGAGTTATTCCGGGAAATAATAGACAATCTAGAATAAGAGAATTTAAGAATAAGTGTATGCAGTATAACCTTTCACCTAGATTCATGCCAGACGAAATAGTTACTAGATGGAATTATACGTATATATTTTTAAAATGTTGCTACAAATATAGATTTCCAATAACTGAAGTTGCTAATGCACATTGTACTGATCCTAGGCGTATGTTAACAACTGATACTTGGGGGGTCATTAGTGATGTTGTTAAATTTTTGCATAAATTTTATACTGCTACTGTTGTGTTTTCTGGCGCATATTACCCAACTGTTACTATGGCTTTAGTACATATAGCTGAAATTTCTTTGCTACTACATGAATTTAAGAAGAAAGATAGATATACGGATGTTGTTGTAAATATGCAAGCGAAATTCAAAAAATATTTCTTTCCAATTCCTCCAGTTTACTTAATTGGTGCAGTTTTAAATCCTTCTATTAAAATGTCTGATTGTCACCAATTAATGAATGCTTTATATACTTATATGGAGATTGGGCCCACTGAAAGCCCAAATTTGTATGATTCTATGAACCAGCTAAATGAACATTTACAACATCTATATAATTATTATGCAACTCAATGTGATAATTCTCGTGCTTCAACAGATGTAAATCCCGCTATGCAATGTAGCAGTTCTAATGTAGATGATGAAGAAGGCATTGATAGTTTTAATATTTTTTCAACTTTTTCTAACACTCAAAGTAGTAGCAGGAATATTGATGAACTTCAATTTTACTTGCAGAAGCAAAAGGAGCCTCGCACCTAGGAATTCTCACCGTTAGGCTGGTGGCATGAAAATGCAAAGCAATTTCCCGTTCTTTTCGCTATGGCTCGGGATGTCCTGAATGTGCCAATTTCCACTGTTGCATCCGAGAGTGCATTTAGCCAAGCAAGACAACAACTTGGAGACACACGCCACTCATTGGGAAGCAATGCTTTGGAAGTTTTAGTATGTTTAAGAGATTGGATTAGATCGGAACGAAGAAATCAAGAAAAGGAAGATCTTGATAGCCCAGAAGACGAAGAACTTGGAGATATATTAACGCATGGAAACCCATCCGAATTTAACACGCCAGAAGAAGGTCAATCGGTTCATATTGATTACGATGAACTTGCTAGGGCAATGCAAAGAATTTGATGATTCGGATTACTACTAGTATACTACTTGTTACAAAAGATGTAAAGTTTTTACTACTTAAGATACATTTTAGTTTTTCTTTATTTGAATTTAAGAAATAAAGTAGCACTTGCAATAAGTGCAATTTTTTCTCATCTTTTGTTGTGTTCATTCAATTATTACAAAGTATTAATATAACTTAATATTTATACGTAATTCTAAAAAAATATACAAAATAACGAAATCCGACCCGGCCCGGACCATTACAACCCGTAACCCGTACGGTTCAATCTAAGCCTGTCTCAACCCAGCCCGGTGAAAACCGGTACTGTTTGTAACCGGCCCGGCCCGGACCGGTAACCGGACGGGTCGAAAAAAAATCGATCCGGACCGGTGGAACCGGTTGACACCTCTAGTTTAAATTGGACAACCCAATTCGACTTTCTCTTTCTATTTTTATTTTTGTTCTCTTTTCTTTTATTATTTTTCTTCTTAAGTTAATTTTCCGAAAATTTAACCTAAAATCATAAATTAAATTACAAAAAACTAATTGATTTAAAAATACTAATTAACTTCTAATAACAATTATCACACATAATTAAATACCAACTTAAAATAAAATCACACAATTTGACATTAAATGCTAAGAAAATGCAAAGTACATTATTTTTGTGATTTTCATTTTCATAAAACAAATTACTTTATTAATTCTAAATGTAAAATTAAATCATAAATACATATGCAATGCATTTTTGTATTTCAGTTAATTAAGACAAAATAAACATGCACCGACAAATATAAATAATTAATAAACCGCCACGAAAATTCTCAAAATTGCACACAGAGGAAAATTATTTTGTTTTTTGAATTCTTTTGGAGTAATTCGTGTGGGGCAAAAGTCACGTGCTCACAGTTGCCCCTCTTTGTCCAGAAACACGAAGATTTTTCGTGCAAAGATAAAGTGAGCGAATACAAGCGATTTTTGCCCGTTTGAGTACTCCGTGTGAAGAATTTTTTGAAATTTTTGACCGAACCTCTGCTTCAAAGGTTTCCTACATATCCTTGGCTAAAAAGGAATCAGGTCAATATAGTTCGGAAAGTTTTGGTAGCTGGGACTACCATGGAGCTGTGGTTTTACTGTTGCTACTGTTGTTGCTGCTGCTACTACTTACTGGCCTCCTTATTACACTATGCTAAAAGAAAATAAGAAGCTAGACTAGACTATAGTCTATGAATTACAAAATCTATCTAGATCTTCAAACTTGCTCTTGTGTCTCTCGTCGCCTTGTTGTCTTGTTGACTTATGTTTCCTTTGTTGCTTCTTTATTTCTGACTTGACTGGTAGTCCTCTCTTCCTTAGGTGGATGTCTGATTGCCGAACTCGAATTGCTTCTTTCCTTTTTGCAGGATTCAAATTAATTTTCCTTTAAACTTGAACTTCCTTCTTCTGACCATTGTTGCCTTCCTTCCAATTTTTGTACTTGAATTTATTCCCCTGATCTTGTGTTGTAACCCTCTGCTCTCCGGATGGGTTACTGACTTCTGACTTAAATAGGTATGCCTCTTTTCTCCATGAGGGCTCCTGACTTCAATAACTACTTAAAAGATAACACCTCTGTTCTCCAGGCGGGCTCCTGACTTCAACAACAACTTAAAAAGATAACGCCTTCGTTATCCAGGCGGGCTTCTGAACTCAATAACTACATAAAATATAATGCCTCCGTTCTCCAGGCAGGCTCCTGACTTCAATAACTACTTAAAAGATAACGCCTCCGTTCTCCAGGCAGGCTCCTGACTTCAACAACTTAAAAAGATAACGCCTCCGTTATCCAGGCAGGCTCCTGACTTTAACTACAACTTAAAAAGATAACGCCTCCATTCTCCAGCCGGGCTCCTAACATCAACTACAACTTTAAAGATAACACCTCGGGCTCCTGACTTCAACTACAACTTAAAAGGATAACACCTCTATTCTCCAGACGGGCTATTGACTTCAACTACAACTTAAAAGAATAACACCTCCATTTTCCAGGCGGGCTCCTGACTTTAACAACTTAAACTGTATTCTATTGACATTGTTTCCCCTTGCCTCCTGAACCATTTCCCTTTGAAACCTGATTTATCTTCCTTCAATAATACGAATTTATCTTCCTTCAGAACTGCTTTCCTTAAAAACTTGTGTTATCCTCCTTCGTAAACTAATTTCCCTTAAAGTTTGTGTTAACCTCCTTCAAAAACTACTTCCTTTAAAACTTGCGTTAACCTCCTTCGAAAATGACTTCCTTTAAAACTTGCGCTGTCTTCCTTCGAAACTGCTTTCTTCGAAACTTGAGTTGTCTTGCTTTCCCTTAAAACATGATTGACTTCCTTTTTCTTCATGTGAGTATCCTACTTCAAGAAAGATTTCAAAACGAAAGAAGTTTTATGCCTCAGTTTGTTAATCTTCCTTGTAGCATGTCTTTCCGCCATCAATAACATTTCCTGCCCCTGTTTCAAACTAAAGAAATTTTTTTTAGTTTAAAATGTGGTGAGTGGTTGTGATACTCCTGCTGGGAGGGTTTTCCCTTTCTCCTTTCCATGCTCTGCGTTGTCCGACCATCTTGAAACTAAGCGGATAACTTCCGACCTTCTTGACAGTTCCTTATTCACAAACTTCTCAACTATTTTTTTTCCACTTTTACTCCATACTTTCTACGAAATCTTAGTCCCATCCACCATTTGGCCTTACAATGACGTCTTTCACGTCCCATCACACTATCTTTGGCATGTCCTATCCATATTTTGCCTTGCACCATTTTGGAAACTGGTAGTAAGCTCTGAAAATCCTTTTTATTTGTCAAAGACAAACTACTATTGAAAAATCTTAACCAAAAGAAATGAAAAATGATGACTTCAAAAGAAAAATCTTTCTGAACAATTGTTTGAGGAGAAGAAAAAAGAAAAGAACTTATCTGAATGGGATAACCGATCTCAATGATCATGTTGTGAATTTCGGATTAATCAACCCAGTCTATTATATCAATCAATCTTTTGGATGGCCTTGATTTGTGTTTCAAATGTTCCAAGACCTAACTATTTTTCCGAATCACCATCTTTGTTCTGCTTGATGCCTCGAGTGATCCTTTCCATCAAACTTATCTCATTTGTCCCCTTTTTAACTTCTCGTTGCCTTATAGTGTCCTTCAAAGGGTTTTCACAAATAAGACTCTCTCATTTCTCTCAACTCCCGTCGCCTTATGGTGCATGTGAAGGTTTTCAGCGATAAGACCCTCTCATTTTATTCTCAACTTGCGTCGCCTTATGGTGCATGTGAAGGTTTTCGCCAATAAGACTCTCTCATTTTCATCACTTTTCTGCTGGGGATCAAAATGTTATCCTCGACTTCCATTTGCCTGACTTGGCACTTTTCGGAGACTGATCGGGAGGTCTTTCTTTGGACATCAATATGGATTCTTGTGTATGGTTAGAAGAAAAAGGGTATCAAAGAAACTCAAAACAATTTTGATGGGTAAAACCAGAGGTGTCAACCGGTTCCACCGGTCCGGTCCGAGTCGATTTTTTTTCGACCCGTCCGGTTACCGGTCCGGGCCGGGCCGGTTACAAACAGTACCGGTTTTCACCACGGCTGGGTTGAGACAGGCTTAGATTGAACCGTACGGGTTACGGGTTGTAATGGTCCGGGCCGGGCCGGGTTTCGTTATTTTGTTTTTTTTTTTTAGAATTACGTATAAATATTAAGTTATATTAATACTTTGTAATAATTGAATGAACACAACAAAAGATGGGAAAAAATTGCACTTATTGCAAGTGCTACTTTATTTCTTAAATTCAAATAAAGAAAAACTAAAATGTATCTTAAGTAGTAAAAACTTTACATCTTTTGTAACAAGTAGTATACTAGTAGTAATCCGAATCATCAAATTCTTTGCATTGCCCTAGCAAGTTCATCGTAATCAATATGAACCGATTGACCTTCTTCTGGCGTGTTAAATTCGGATGGGTTTCCATGCGTTAATATATCTCCAAGTTCTTCGTCTTCTGGGCTATCAAGATCTTCCTTTCCTTGATTTCTTCGTTCCGATCTAATCCAATCTCTTAAACATACTAAAACTTCCAAAGCATTGTTTCCCAATGAGTGGCGTGTGTCTCCAAGTTGTTGTCTTGCTTGGATAAATGCACTCCCGGATGCAACAGTGGAAATTGGCACATTCAGGACATCCCGAGCCATAGCGAAAAGAACGGGAAATTGCTTTGCATTTTCATGCCACCAGCCTAACGGTGAGAATTCCTTGGTGCGAGGCTCCTTTTGCTTCTGCAAGTAAAATTGAAGTTCATCAATATTCCTGCTACTACTTTGAGTGTTAGAAAAAGTTGAAAAAATATTAAAACTATCAATGCCTTCTTCATCATCTACATTAGAACTGCTACATTGCATAGCGGGATTTACATCTGTTGAAGCACGAGAATTATCACATTGAGTTGCATAATAATTATATAGATGTTGTAAATGTTCATTTAGCTGGTTCATAGAATCATACAAATTTGGGCTTTCAGTGGGCCCAATCTCCATATAAGTATATAAAGCATTCATTAATTGGTGACAATCAGACATTTTAATAGAAGGATTTAAAACTGCACCAATTAAGTAAACTGGAGGAATTGGAAAGAAATATTTTTTGAATTTCGCTTGCATATTTACAACAACATCCATATATCTATCTTTCTTCTTAAATTCATGTAGTAGCAAAGAAATTTCAGCTATATGTACTAAAGCCATAGTAACCGTTGGGTAATATGCGCCAGAAAACACAACAGTAGCAGTATTAAATTTATGCAAAAATTTAACATCACTAATGACCTCCCAAGTATCAGTTGTTAACATACGCCTAGGATCAGTACAATGTGCATTAGCAACTTCAGTTATTGGAAATCTATATTTGTAGCAATATTTTAAAAATATATACGTATAATTCCATCTAGTAACTATTTCGTCTGGCATGAATCTAGGTGAAAGGTTATACTGCATACATTTATTCTTAAATTCTCTTATTCTAGATTGTCTATTATTTCCCGGAATAACTCCAACTGCTCTTCTAACTTGAGTAATCTCAACTGAAAATAAATCGAGCCCACTTTTAACAATTAAATTGTAAACATGACATGCACACCTAACATGAAAAATATCATCAAGAGGTGGTTGCAAATTCAATTTTAAAATTGAAACTGCAGCATTATTGTTTGAAGCATTATCAAAAGACATACACAAAACTTTTTGGTTTAGATTATAAAATTCAACAACTTCAATAATTGTACTACTAATAAATGCAGCAGTATGACTCTGATCTTCATCATATTTAAAAGCAATAATACATTTTTGCATACAAGTATTATCATCTATCCAATGACATGTAATTGTTAAATAATCATTTCCATTAACAGCATGGCCAATATCAGAAGTTAGACATACTCTAGAAGGAAGGTGACTAAACAAATAACGTATGTATGTTTGATATTGGCCGTGAAGTCTAAAGATGTCTGCTCTACAAGTACTTCTAGGGATACCTTTAAACAAAGGATTGTATATCCTTTGAATATATATAATAAGATAAGAGGAAGAAGCAAAAGAAAAAGGTAGACAACCCAAAGCAATCATTTTCGCTAATTCCTCTCGGTCCCTCATTTTATCATATTTTAGGAGACCTCCGGTAGTAGGGTTAATTGTTGTTTGACTTCCATCCCATTAGCTCCCCATTCTATAGGATGGTTAGTCGACAGATGTCTAATAAGTGTCCCAGTCCCCCCTAAATTACCTCCGGTCAAATGTTTAAACGTTTCGTTACAAAGTTTGCACTTAACTCTATCAGTACCTTCTACTATATCAAAAAATTTCCAAACAGGACTTCTTTTTTTACGAGTAGAAGTTGGAGCCACTGGTGGTCTTCTACCGCTTGTTGCACTAGCAACTCCAACTCCAATACTACCAACATTTCCACTACTAGGTGTAGGTGGTATCTCATCTGCTATTCCAATTTCATTATCTTCTATTCCGTAATCTTCTTGTAATTGTTCATAATCAATATCTACATATTGCAAATTAGGCGATGATTCAGAAACATGTGTTATTGGGTCATTACTATTATTACTACCAGAAGCTACATGACTACCTCTTTTTTTACTTCCACCCCTACCAGTAACTTTTCTACACGCTCTTTTAGCAGCATTAAACATATTGTAAAAATGAAAATATAAGCTAAACTCAAATATGCAAAATAAAATATTAAATAAGAGAAAGAGTTGGAGAGAGTGCACCGAATTCGACAATAAATTGAGCACTTGATTACGCAAATCCGGTGTTACCACGAACAAACGTCAAGCAAGTATTTCAATGTTGGACACTTGAACTTCAAGCTTAGAATTCCGATTTCCGAATGAGAAATTACGATAAATTAAATTCGGGAAAACAAAGACAATAAAATTATAAAATTAGAATATGAATTCTTGAAATTGAAGAGAAGAGAGTGATTGATAATTTGAGAATTGAGAGAGAGATTGATAATTTTGAGTGAGGAAATGAAGAAGAGGGGAGGGTATTTATAGATTTTAAGAAGGGTTAATAATGTAATTTAATAAATACAAAAAAAAAACAAAAAAGTGGCCATTTCTGAAAATACTCCCGTTGGCCAACGGTTCTGGACCGTTGCCAACGGTCCTGTGGGGCCCACATGTTCAGAAATTTTTTTTTAAAAAAAAAAAATTTGACCGTTGTACCGGTCCGGTCCCGGTCCGGGTCGACCGGTTCAAGCTCTGTTTTGCTTACCGGGCCGGTCCGGTCACGGGTCAAGACCCTAAAATCCTAACCGTTCTAACCCCTCCCCCCCCCCCAACCCAGCCCAGCCCACCCCTTAAGAACCGGGCCGGTCCGGTCCCGGTTTTTACCGGACCGGTCCGGTTCGGTCCCGGGTCAACCCGGACCGGTTGACAGGCTTAGGTAAAACTTACAACTCTAGGAATCAAATTTCTTTCCCAAAATTACCAACACAACTTCTGCCCCATACTCAGCCATGTTGTTGGTACAATAGAAACGTAGTTGAGTCGTAACAGGATAATGATGCCCTGTTTCAGAAATATGTACCGCTCCTATTCCAACTCCCTTCGCATTTTCAGTTCCATCGAAGAAAAGCTTCTATTATGGTTCTCTAGTCAATTCCAACTCATCGATATGCATCGCTCTTCATCAGGAAAATACGTTCTCAATGGCTCGTATTCTTCATCGACAAGATTCTCGGCCAAGTGATCGGCCAGCGCTTGGGCTTTCATTGCAGTCCTTGTCACATAGACGATGTCGAATTCCATGAGTAATATTTGCCACTTTGCCAATCTCCCCGTGGGCATAGGCTTATGAAAGATATACTTCAATGGATCCAAGCGTGAAATGAGGTAAGTAGTATAGGATGACAGATAATGCTTCAATTTATGTGCCACACAAGTAAGGGCGCAACACGTCTTCTCAAGTTGAATGTACTTAACCTCATAAGCTTTAAATTTCTTGCTAAGATAGTAGATGGCTTGCTCCTTCCTGCCTGTGATGTTGTGTTTCCCCAGTACACAACCAAATGAATTCTCCAAGACCGTTAGATAAAGAATCAATGGTCTCCCTGGTTTGGGCGGAACCAACACGGGTGGATTTGATAAATACCCTTTTATTTGGTCAAATGCCTCCTGACATTCTTCATTCCATTCTACCGCAGCATCTTTCTTCAGTAACCGGAAAATCGGTTCACAAGTCGCTGTGAGTTGAGGGATAAGCCTGCTGATATAATTCAACCTTCCCAACAGACTCATTACTTTGATTTTTTTCTTCGGAGGTGGCAATTGCCGGATGGATTTGATCTTTGATGGGTCCAACTCAATGCCCCACTGACTGACTATGAATCCCAACTACTTTCCGGATGGAACCCCAAATTCATATTTGGTGGGATTGAGCTTAATATCGTACTTTCGAAGTTTTTGGAAATACTTCCTTAGGTCTCCTACGTGGTCTGCCTAATTCTTGGATTTTATAATCACATCATCCACGTATACCTCAATCTCTTTGTGTATCATATCATGAAACACAGTACTCATTGCCCTCATGTACATTTCCCCAGCGTTCTTCAAACCAAATGGTATTATCTGATAGCATTAAGTTCCCCTTGGTGTAATGAAAGTTGTCTTTTCTGCACCTTCTTCATCCATCAGAATCTGATGATTCCTAGCATAGCAATCCACAAAAGACCCGATCTCAGTTTGGCACAATTATCGATCAAAATATGAATGTTGGGAAATGGGAAGTTATCCTTTGGGCTTGCTCTGTTCAGATTGCGATAATCAACACACACCCTGATTTTTCCATCTTTCTTCGGAACTGGCACTACATTGGCCAACCAATCAGGATATCGAGTGACCCAAATAACCTTTGCATTCTGCTGTTTGGTTATCTCTTGCTTAATCTTCACACTCATGTCAATTTTGAATTTCCTCAATTTTTGCTTGACGGGAAGGAATGCCGGATCAGTAGGCAATTTGTGAACCACTAGATCTATGCTCAGACCCCACATGTTGATATGATCATGCAGAAATGTCTTTAAATTCCATAAGTGTTTTGATTAATTCTTCCTCGATGTTTGGTTCAACGTGGACGCTTATTTTAGTTTCCTTGATGTCATCTGTATCCCTAGATTGATGTCTTCCATGTCATTTAGGTTGGGTCTGGGTTTCTCTTCAAATTGACTTAATTCTCTATTAATTTCTTCGAAGGCGTTATCCTCATCGTATTCCGACTCATCATCACACTCTACCTCTTGCACTATTAGTTCGGAATCAGATTGATTTTTTAAACTATGTTGAAGATCCATCGTGCATGCCATGTCATTAGGACCAGTATAAAGAGAACTGTACAGAAAAAGAAAAGAAGAAAACAAAATTAAAACAAAATAAGGAATGAAGAAGAAACTTTCATTTTATTGAAGTACGGGATAACAAGGGTTTTCCACTTTGACAAATATAAAATAGAAGAAAACTGGATTACAACCCTGGAATAATCCAGTTAAAACAGGAAGGAAAATCAGAGCCAACTACCAAGACTCCCTGTGAATGGGAAGAGGAGTAGCCATCCAATTATTGATCTTGGCTTTTGGCCCCACAAACTGCACATCTGCTTTGCTGGACCCTTCCCCAGCTTCTATCATGTTGGCTTCGGCAAATAACCTTCCGAACCCTTCATTCAAATCTCCATCTGCACCAATCAGCGGCCCAGGAACCTTTGGGGCCAGCAACTTTCTATTACCTGGCCTGACAAATAATTTGGATAGATGAGGGATTGGCTTAGACAAGACCCATGCTTTCCTCTTCATTTTGCGAGCTCGTTTCACATCTGCCGCAGTGGGCTTAAACCCCAAACCGAAAGTATCAAGATTCTTTTGAAGAGAAACTGGCTGCACGATACCCGCAAAATCAGCACCCAAACTTCTACTTGGTATGAAACTATTCTTCAACATTTCAGAAACCATCATGACGGTTGCGGCCTTCACTCTAGGAATTGATAGGCTTTTTCCCTCTGAGACTTTCTTCACTGGTACTGTGTCAGAGACTTGATATACCCACGGTCTCTGATCGTCTTTCGTTTCGATGAAAGGTACAATGGCATTACCCAAGGTACCCACATTATCTTCGCCGTGCACCACAATTTTTTGTCTTTTTCACTCGAATTTAACTACCCGATGCAATGTCAATAGCAACACCTTGGCAGCATGGATCTAAGGTCGCCCCAACAGAAGGTTGTAAGACACCGTCACGTCTACCCTTTGTTTATGTCACTGCTCATCACCCTTAAGATATGCATAGTTTTGAAAATGTGGGCCCATCTGACCATTTATTCTACCTGCCATGCATTTGTAGTAGCATCACAAGTTGCCACTTCCAATCACGTGGGCCCTTTTTCTAATGTTTCAAAGTTCCAACTTTCAAGTTTCAACACACCTTAAATTTACGAAATTGCCATTTACTGGAGTATCAAATGGCTTATTTCATGTAATTAAATATATTATATATCAGCCTTTTGTTCCAGTTATATTCTAACCCAAAGTACATCAATTTTCATTTTCCTTCCTTTCTGTGTGCACATTTTTGTATTATTTGTAGTCATTTTGCAAAAATTTTGTGGATAAAATATTGAATTAGTATTTTGATGTCCAAACCTATTACTCCAATCAGATTTTAATTTTGATTTTGGTTGGAGTAAAAAATTATTTCTTAGAATAGATTGTAGAATATTTATCAAAAATAAAATAAGATAGAAACCTAATACAATGAAAGCGATACAAGGTATTTATTGTAGGAAAAAAAATTGTAAAAGTAAATTACAGAAAATTTATATAAAAAATAAAGCAACATACAGACCTAATACTCTAGACGTAATATAAGACTAAATGACGTGAACATTTTTATTCAATAATTTATAGTATAAGAAAAATGAATTATGCACATAATAGCGATATGAAAAAAAATGCAAAGTTATTGATGAGCAGGAAAAATCCAGTAGGTTAGTATAATCAAACGATGTGATTAACTTGGTGCAAATTTAGTGCAACACTGCCGGAGGTAAAGTTTCTTTACAATGATATTATGGATAAATTTTCTAATTAAATAGAAGAATGACATTTATTATGCTAATAACTTTTATAAAAATTAAGCAAAAAACTAAAAACATTACAGAAGAATTAAGAGAGAAAAAAGAATTTAATTGGAATCCAAAGGCATTGATATATCTATAAAAATAAAAAATAAACTATAAAAATATTAAACTACATGCCTTAACTTCAGGAAAAAGTTATTTTCATTCAGTTGAAACACAAACAAATAATCACCTAGCTTGTTAAAATGATGAGTAAATCTTTAAACTATTAATGTATACTATAACTTAAGAATTTTTTTTTACTCTTGCTAATTATCTCAACTTAAACATAGTGTTATTGGGCCAAGAAATTATCATCCATATACAAAGTTTGACAAAATCAGTACAAAGAGGATGCTGCTAGAAAATAACTAGAGGAATATAGGTTTTGTTACTTAATAGGATTGAAAAGTTTGTAAGATATATGGACTTATATCTACATACATATGAACAATATATGGATAAATTATATGTTATGTGCTATCTTTTGGTTTGGCCTAATTTTGTGGTCTTATGGACATTATGTTAAGGGGGCCAATGTGTTGTCATATAAAGTGTAGGACTAATGTGTAGATACCCAAAAGGGTAACCTTAGTTAATGATGGGCTAACTAAGGTTACATATATGTAACTATGGTTACAAGCTTGTGACTCTTGAGTTATGTAACTCTTGTGACTCTTGGGTTATGTAACTCTTTTGTTATAAAGTGGGGGTTATGGTTCCCACATTATTGCAAGACAAAACTCTTCTTCCTCCCATTGAATCAAGAGCAAAAACACCATTGTTGTCTTGCAAATAATTGTGGAAAATCACACACCAACCTTTGATCATTGTCATAATATTGTTGTGGTAATACTACTCACATATTGTTTAAGTCTTGTAAAGAATTGTTGTGGATAGATACATTTCAAGACACTCTTGAAGGAAGGATCAAGGAGCATTCTTCAAAAGGACAATTAGGCAATCATCAAAGGAGGCTCAACAATTTCCACACATGGATTCAGGTTAGCTTCCGCTCATGTAGTTTTAATTCCGAATTGTTTAATATGAAGGTTATTGTCTTTAGTAGGAATCATAATCCTAACAATTGGTATCAGAGCCACCTTCATTTTGGATAATTTGGATTCATAAGATTCATGATATGTTAGGATTCATGTTCAAGTTTTGATAGAATTTTATTTATGAAATTCAAGTACCATGAAATAGCATGTTTCTTATGAATGTTGTGTTTTGTTTAAATTTGATGTTTTAATATCATGTTAATCTTTACATGAATTAAAACATTGTATTATGCATGATTTTAGTTGGTAGACAACATGTTTTCTTGTTTAAGATTCTTGTTGAAAATCATGTTGAAACAGTAAGGTTCACTGCTCAAAGATAATCGAGTATTTTGGACAGATAATCGATTATCTTAGTCCAGTGAGTTTGAAACGTTTTTATAAATACCAGAATTATCGATTATTGTGGTCCAGTAACTTAAATTTTTTTTTCGTATACCAGATAATCGATTATCTATTTCAGATAATCGATTATTCTGGTCCAGTAACTCAGAAAATTTTTCTTAATACCAGAATAATCGATTATCTGGTTTAGATAATCGATTATTCTGGTCCAGTAACTTATGAAATTTTTTTTTATGTCAGAATAATTGATTATCTGTTTAAGATAATCGATATCCTGGACCAGTAAGGTTAAAAACGTTTCAAATCTTTTAAGTTTCAGATTTTAATTGACATATTATTATTCAATTGAAATATTTAAGTTTTATTATTAATGTATTATACATTAATATTTAAGTTTTGAATATTAATTGTTTTAAAGTCCATCAATTTTCATATTTTTGGAATTGTCCTCTCAAGTATAATAACAATTAATATTCAGTTGTTGCATGTCAAAACATGTAACATATTAAGTTAAAGATTCATAATATGGCTTAAGGAACTAAAGTTTATAGCATCTAATATTTTAACTAGTCAATTGAAGCATTATGTTGCCAAAGTAACCTCTATTGTGTAGATTGATTAATCTTAAAATATAAGATGACTGTGGATGTTAGTCTTCCATGCGTTTAACAAGGCCCAAAGGAAGGTTGTTATTTGGCAGGAATTCGAACATGCTTGTGGTGATAAATATGATTCAATTATTTGGTTTTCCATGTGAATATTAAATCGGCCCAAATGAAGGTTTGATATTTGACAGGAGTTTATTGTCTATGTTTGATCACTACACCAAGAGTACCACTTACAAGTTGTTTTTCTGTCTAAAGACTAAAATCAATGTTGTGCTAGGTATCTTGTAATGGGATATGCCTATTTTGAATCTATAAAGTAAGGTTAAAGTTCAAGTAATTGTAAGCATGTATTCAGTAATCCTTTTGTTCTATTTTCAGTTAATTCTTCTGCTTCTACGATCTCTGCCAACATCAATAGCATCCCTGTGCTTAACGGCACAAACTTTAAGGAATGGAAAGAGAACGTCATGATCGTTCTCGGTTGCATGGATCTTGACCTTACTCTTCGGACCGAGCAACCTACTCCTCTTGAGGATATATCCTCTCCTGATGAATAGGGTGATGGAGAAGTGGGAACGCTCGAATCGCATGAGTCTAATGATTATGAAACGTGCAATTCCAGAATCATTCAGGGGCACTATGAATGATGAACCTAATGCCAAAGTTTTCCTTGGAAACCTTGAACATCGTTTTATGCAAAACAAAAAGGCGGAAACAAGTACACTATTGAGTAAACTTGTTTCCATGAGGTATAAGGGCAAGGGAAACATTAGGGAGTACATTATGGAAATGTCTCATCTTGCTTTGAAACTAAAGTCACTCAAGCTGGATTTACCTGAGGAACTGCTTGTGTACTTTGTTTTGATATCTCTTCCTGCACACTTTAATCAGTTTAAGGTCAGTTACAACTGTCTGAAGGAGAAATGGACTCTTAATGAGCTCATTTCACATTGTGTGCAAGAAGAGGAAAGGATAAAGCTAGATAAGACAGAAAGTGCTCATTTGGCATCCTCTTCTAAGGAAACTAAGAAGAGGAAAGGTAAGGAAGTTGCGGTTGCAAAGCCCAAGATTAAGCAACATAAGGAACCTAAGGTTGAAATTACTGCATTAGGTTGCTTCTTCTGTAAGGGGACTAATCATGTGAAGAAAGATTGTACCAAGTACCATGCCTGGCGTGCGAAAAAAGGTACATTTCTTTCTCTTGTTTGTTCTGAAGTTAATTTAATTTCGGTACCTAAGGATACTTGGTGGGTAGATTCTGCTGCTACTATTCACATAAGTATATCAATGCAGGGTTGCCTGAACTGCCGAAAATCAAATGATGGTGAAAGATACATCTATGTGGGTGACGGCAAGAAGGTGCCAGTTGAAGCTATTGGCAAATTTAGGCTGTTGTTTAAAACCGATTTTCATTTAGATTTGGATGAGACTTTTATTGTACCGTCTTTTAGACGGAATTTAATTTCTGTTCCCCAATTGGACATATCCGGTTATACATGTTCTTTTGGTGACAATAAAGTTAGTCTCTTTCAGAATTCAAATCTTATTGGTACTGGTGTTTTATCAACATTTGATAGCTTATATTTGGTTGATACAATAACTTCAAATAAAGAAACTTTGCATACAAGTTTAAGTGGTACTAAAAGAAAATTAACTAATGAGAATTCTATATTACTCTGGCATAAACGTTTGGGTCACATATCCATTCAAAGAATTCAGAAACTCGTGTCAGATGGAATTCTTGATTCTCTTGATACCTCAAGTTCGGAAATTTGTATTGAGTGTATCAAGGGAAAACAAACAAACAAGACTAGATTAGGTGCTAAGAGAGCTTCGGACGTCTTAGAATTGATATATACAGATATTTGTGGGCCATTTCCTACTCCTTGTCGGAATGGTCAACAATACTTTATCACATTCATAGACGATTACTCTCGTTATGGGTACCTATATCTTATTCATGAGAAGTCCCAATCCATAGACGTGTTCAAATCATTTAAGGCTGAAGTTGAAAATCAACTAAGCAAAAGAATTAAATCCGTTAGATCTGACCGTGGTGGTGAATACTATGGTCGATATGATGGTTCCTTGTGAACAACGTCCAGGGCCTTTTGCTAAATTCCTAGATGAGTGTGGGATCGTCCCTCAGTATACTATGCCAGGCAGTCCTACGATGAATGGTGTAGCTGAGAGACGAAATCGGACCCTTAAGGATATGGTAAGAAGTATGCTTTGTCGTACTACTTTGCCAGACTCACTCTGGGGTGAAGCATTAAAAACCGCAGCTTATATTCTTAATAGAGTTCCAACTAAAGCTACAATCAAAACCCCATATGAACTTTGGATTGGGCATAAACCCAGTATTCGGCATTTACACATTTGGGGTTGTCCAGCTGAGGCAAGGCCTTATAGGCCGAATGAAAAGAAACTGGATGCTAAGACGGTTAGTAGCTATTTTGTTGGATACTCTGAAAAATCCAGGGGTTTTAAGTTTTATGATCCCACTTCTAGAACTATTTTTGAGACGGGTAATGCTAGGTTCTTTGAGGATATTGAGTTTGGGGGGTGGGGAGATAAAGTTGTTAGAGATTTTGTCTTTGAGGAAGAACATGTGTCTTTCCCTCAAGTTGTTGATCTTGGTCTTCATGACACGGATCACACAACTCCGGTTCAAGACAATCTCGAAAATCTTCCCCATCAGGACCCTGATATAACTAATGAAAATCAAACTCAACAACCTCAAGAAACTGAAATGCCATTAAGGAGATCCACTAGAGAGAGGAGAAATGCAATTTCGGATGATTATGTAGTATTTCTCCAAGAACAAGAAAGTGATATTGGACTTGAGGAAGATGATCCAATCAACTTCCGTCAAGTCATTAAGTGTTCTAACTCTCAAAAGTGGATTGATGCCATGAATGATGAGATGAAGTCTATGAGCGATAATGACGTTTGGGAGCTTGTTACATTGCCCGAAGGTATTAAACCTATTGGTTGTAAATGGATTTTTAAAACCTGAAATGGATTTTTAAAACCAAAAGGGATTCAGGGGGCAATGTTATTAAGTATAAAGCTCATCTTGTCGCAAAAGGCTACACTCAGAAGGAAGGAATTAATTATAAAGAGACTTTCTCTCCAGTTTCATCGAAAGACTCTTTCAGGACTATAATGACATTAGTAGCACATTTTGATCTTGAGCTTCATCAAATGGATGTTAAGACATCATTTCTCAATGGTGACATTGAGGAAACAATTTATATGGTGCAACCTGAAAACTTTGTTTCGGATGAATCAGAAAAGAAGGTTTGCAAATTAAAGAAATCCATCAATGGGCTCAAGCAAGCTTCTCGTCAATGGTATTATAAGTTTCATGCAGTCATTACATCTTTTGGTTTTGAATCGAATATTGCTGATGACTGTATATACCATAAGTTCAGTGGGAGTAAGTATATTTTTCTGGTTTTATATGTCGATGACATACTGCTTGCCTGTAATAATATAGCATTATTACTTGAAACTAAGAAATTTCTTTCAAAGAAATTTGAAATGAAAGATCTTGGTGAAGCTTCTTTTGTATTAGGAATTCAGATACAACGAGATCGCTCTAAAGGTGTTCTCGGTCTGTCACAAAAGGGCTATATCGATAAGGTTCTGAAAATATTTGGCATGCAGGATTGTAAACCAGGCAACACCCCTGTTGCTAAGGGAGACAAATTTAGTCTCAAACAGTGCCCAAATAATTATTACGAAATTTCGGAAATGCAGAAGACGCCTTATGCTTCGTCGGTAGGTAGTCTGATGTATGCTCAGGTATGTACACGACCTGATATAGCATACATCGTTGGGATGTTAGGCAGATATCTAAGCAATCCGGGAATGGACCATTGGAAGGCAGCCAAACGGGTCATGAGGTACTTACAGAGAACAAAGGATTACATGCTTACATACCGGAAATCGGACCACCTTGAGATCATTGGGTATACCGATTCCGATTTTGCTGGATGTCAGGATAGTTTGAAGTCCACTTCAGGCTATATTTACATGCTTGCGGGCGGTGCTATCTCTTGGAGAAGCATCAAGCAAACTCTTACAGCCACTTCCACCATGGAAGCGGAGTTTATGGCATGTTATGAAGCATCTAATGAGGCATTATGGCTGCGGAATTTTGTTGGTGGACTGCGAATTGTTGATAGCATCAAAAAGCCGCTTAGGCTATTTTGTGATAACAGATCGGCAGTCCTTTATGCTAATAACAACAGTAGTTTGACGAAAGCAAAACATATGGACGTCAAATTTCGGGTTGTTAAAGAAAGAGTACAAAATGGACAATTGTGCATTGAGTACATTAGTACAAACTCCATGCTTGCGGATCCGCTCACTAAGGGATTGACACCAAAAGTATTTCTTGAGCATATTGCTTATATGGGTGTCAAATCAGATAAGGATTATGTATTTTAGTGGGAGTTTTGTATTGTACATTTATGTATTGTTCATTATATTCAGAAATTCAGTAATTCAGTTATATCTGCAGATATTCAGTTTTAAAGTTTTTGTACTCTTACAGTTTATGATTGATCTCAATAAAGAGAACCAGTTGGAAATAGACATTCTATTGACCACACTTTATGTTGTTTCCATGCTACATACCTATACTTGATCCATGTCGTTGGTTATATTGATATACGTGATCTATGTTGGTTCTAGTTACGAATGAGTAACGAAGAGCTCTTAGTTCGTATGTTGATATGATTGATGGACCGGATTGTTCATGACAATTTTATTGTGATAGCAATTTTGCGCACCTAAGGTTATTTTGTAACATATAATGCTAAGGTTTGTACATATGTTTGTGTATCTCGTCCAAGTGGGAGATTGTAAGATATTTGGACTTATATCTACATACATATGAACAATATATGGATAAATTATATGTTATGTGCTATCTTTTGGTTTGGCCTAATTTTGTGGTCTTATGGACATTATGTTAAGGGGGCCAATGTGTTGTCATATAAAGTGTAGGACTAATGTGTAGATACCCAAAAGGATAACCTTAGTTAATGATGGGCTAACTAAGGTTACATATATGTAACTATGGTTACAAGCTTGTGACTCTTGAGTTATGTAACTCTTGTGACTCTTGGGTTATGTAACTCTTTTGTTATAAAGTGGGGGTTATGGTTCCCATATTATTGCAAGACAAAACTCTTCTTCCTCCCATTGAATCAAGAGCAAAAACATCATTGTTGTCTTGCAAATAATTGTGGAAAATCATACACCAACCTTTGATCATTGTCATAATATTGTTGTGGTAATACTACTCACATATTGTTTAAGTCTTGTAAAGAATTGTTGTGGATACATACATTTCAAGACACTCTTGAAGGAAGGATCAAGGAGCATTCTTCAAAAGGACAATTAGGCAATCATCAAAGGAGGCTCAACAATTTCCACACATTGATTCAGGTTAGCTTCCGCTCATGTAGTTTTAATTCCAAATTATTCAATATGAAAGTTATTGTCTTTAGTAGGAATCATAATCCTAACAAAGTTTTCAACACATGTAAAATGTGAAGGATGCAAATAATAATTTTAAATAAGATCAAAAAAAGTTTATGCTTGCTGTGAGGATGAGCTAAATGACACACCCGTGAAAGTACGAAGAGAAATAATAGCTTATACATTACACTTAAGTAATCTTTGTATTGCAATATAAAAATTGAATTATCATATTTGAATTGTACGTATTTTATATTATTTAAGAAATAATAAATTTATATGATAAATAATTGGAGATGTCGATAATAAACAACCAAAAAAAGGTTCCATTGGTGCTCTAGAAATTACTATACATTGGACGGACAAAATATACTAGATTTCATAAAATTAGTACAATGAAGATGCTAAAGAACATTCGTGAATTATTAAAGTTATCACAACCTCAAACTTTCTGATTTTACACGAACAAAAAGAGATAAAGTTATTGCCTCAAAATAATTTGAGAGAAAAAGAGAAATGCATGTCATAGACATACCTTAACTTAAAAGTCATGCTCAAATGCATATTATATATGAAGGCATATTATATATGAATCTGTCTTCGGCTGAAATAAAATCATAAGTTCAAGAGGTACGCATTCTATTTTACCGCAAAATTTAATTTGGTTATAACTTTTATTATAATATTTATTTGATATATAACTTACTTTTATATAACTTGAAGTACTTCGAGGGACATGTAACAAAAATATATATGTGAAATTGTCGTTAAACAGAATAAATAACTATTGGAGAGTTAAACTAAACATGTTCCACCACTTAAGTTGCCTCATCTATTTGGTGAATATAGCCAATTCTGAGGTCTTTTTAAGACGCTTATTTTGAATTCTACCAGAAGACAAGAGTTGACAAGAGAGGTTGCTCTGATGGTAAATAATTTTTACTTTCAACTAAAAATTGTGAGTTCGAGTCTCCCCAAAAGCAATGTGAAAAGTTCTTAAAGAAAAAAATACTGAAAATCTATTTGAAAACAGTCTTTCTACCCTACCATAGAAAAATAACAAAAAATCATTAAATTAAGATATAAATTTAGATACGAATTACTCATCATTGGGCCCGGGCATAACCTTACTAGTTATTACTTCACATAAAGAAGAGCAAAGCACCTTCCCGTCGTCGTGTGTGTTTATTTCATCTGCAAAAAAATGACTGAGATTAAGGGCTCAACACGTGTGACTTTATGGCCCAACACACGTGGCTTTATTTGCATAGGTGGAACTAGGATAAAAAGTTATATTGTGATTTACCACTTTTGTCCTTGAAAAATTTAAGGAACACTTTATGCTGAGAATTTATTAGACATTTGCCTAATTAAGCGGTGGCTTTCTATTCTTATCCTCCTAGAACTCAACGATGAAACTCTAAATTTTCTTTCAATTTTCTTTCTGAATCTATGTTCTTGCTTGACTTTCAGTCTCAATTAGAGCTGTCAAACGGGCCGGATTGATCCGGGATCGGTCCGGATTGGATCGATAAAATTCGAGATCGGATCGGACCGGTAGGTGGAGGTCGGGCTGGGCTGGGTTTAAAGGGGTAGGGGTTTGGTCCGTTAAAATATTTTTATTTCGGAACCGGCCCGGTATGGTGAACGTACCGTGAACTGGTACAGCCCGGACCGGACCGGCCCGGTTCAACGGTAACATTTTTTTTTATTTTTTATAATATTTGAATTGCTGGGGCCCACATTTCCGTTGGCAACGGCTACAGATCCGTTGGCCAACGGATTTCTTTGCAAAAATGGCATTTTTTATTTTTATTTTTGTATTTATTAAATTACAATATTAACCCTTCTTAAAATCTATAAATACCCCTCATCTCTTCTTAGAAGAGAAGTTGGTGTTATTCAGGGAAATAATAGACAATCTAGAATAAAAGAATTTAAGACAAAGTGTATCCAGTATAACATTACACCTAGATTCATGCCGGACGAAGTTGTTACTAGATGGAATTATACATATATATTTTTAAAATGTTGCTACAAATATAAATTTCCTATAACTGAAGTTGCTAATGCACATTGTAATGATCCTAGGCGTATCTTAACAAGTGATACTTGGGATGTCATTAATGATGTTGTTAAATTTTTACATAAATTTTATACTGCTACTGTTGTGTTTTCTGGCGCATATTACCCAACTGTTACTATGGCTTTAGTACATATAGCTGAAATTTCTTTGCTACTATATGAATTTAAGAAGAAAGAAAAATATATGGATGTTGTTGTAAATATGCAAGCGAAATTCA
Source organism: Nicotiana benthamiana (assembly GCA_034376525.1). Classification (NCBI taxonomy): domain Eukaryota; kingdom Viridiplantae; phylum Streptophyta; class Magnoliopsida; order Solanales; family Solanaceae; genus Nicotiana; species Nicotiana benthamiana. The sequence goes on from CM067335.1 coordinate 14,722,036, forward strand.
AAAAATATTTCTTTCCAATTAATTGGTGCTGTTTTAAATCCTTCTATTAAAATGTCTGATTGTCACCAATTAATGAATGCTTTATATACTTATATGGAGATTGGAGAATCTGAAACCCCAAATTTATATGATTCTATGAACAAACTAAATGAATATTTGCAAAAACTATATAATTATTATGCAAATGAATGTGATAATACTGCTCGTGCTTCTGACAATGTTAATCCCGCTATGCAATGTAGCAGTTCTTCTAATGTGGATGATGAAGGCCTTGATAGTTTTAATATTTTTTCTACATTTTCTAACACTCATACCAGTAGCAGGAATATTGATGAGTTTCAATTCTACTTGCAGAAGCAAAAAGGAGCCTCGCACAAAGGACTTTTCACCGTTGGGATGGTGGCATGAAAATGCAAAGCAATTTCCTGTTCTTTTCGCTATGGCTCGTGACGTGCTGAATGTGTCAATTTCTACCGTTGCATTGGAGAGTGCATTTAGCCAAGCAAGACAACAACTTGGAGACACCCGCCACTCATTGGGAAGCAATGCTTTGGAAGTGTTGGTATGTTTCAGAGATTGGATTAGATCGGAACGAAGAAATCAAGGAAAGGAAGATGTTGATAGCCCAAAAGACGAAGAACTTGGAGATATATTAACCCATGAAAACATCGGAATTTAACTCCCCAGAAGAAGGTCAATCGGTTCATATTGATTATGATGAACTTGCTAAGGCGATGCAAAACATTTGAAATTACTACTTCACTAGTTTACTTGTTAGAAAAAAAGTAAACATTTTATTTTCTACTTATTAATTTGAAATTAAGAAATAAAATAGCACTTGCAATAAGGGCAAAATTTTCCCATCTTACTTGTATTTATTCAATATACTAAATCCGGCGCGGCCCGGCCCCTTTCAACCCGTAACCGGTATGGTTCAATTTTAACCCGAACCAACCCGACCCCTTAAAAACCCGGTACTGTTCAACCCGGCTCGAACCAGAACCCGGGCGGGTCGAAAAAAATCCGACCCGGCCCGAACCCGTTGAACCGTTAAACACGTCTAGTCTCAACTGTTGTGCCTTTGTGACTTTTTTGGCCTTTTGGTGAGCAAAGTTACTACTTGAATCAAATTTCTGAATAGAAAACCCAGAAACGACGTTAAGAATCTGTAACGAAGGGAATCTCATTAAAAATTTCTGAATAGAAAACCCAGAAACGACGCTAAGAATCTGTAAAAAAGGAGAAAGAAAGGGTGAGACAGGGAGAGAGAGGCTCTGGAAGATTCAAGAACAGGTATACTCTAAGAAAGTATATTAAACTGTATTGTTTTCTACCTTTGTGTCTCTATGTAGATTTTACTACACTATTTTCCATTAATGTGATACCAAAAGCAACAAAAACCTTTTTTCTTTCTCTCCTCAAGGTTCCACCATCAGAACTTCATCAGAAATAAAAATTAATCTTTCCTCTTTGGGCTCCTACACTTTTGCTAGCATTATGGATTCTATAAGTTTTCTCAGTTATTGCTCTATTTTTTTGGTTGATTTGGGAATAAATACTGATTTTATATTTATGAGGGAATAATTTGATCAATAGCAAATTACCTCTTAATTGGGTTTTTTTTGGTTCGTAAAATTTATCTTTTTTTTTTGGGGGGGGGGGGAGGGGGGGGGGGTTTTGCTTTTGGTTGATGTGTGAATATCTTTATATTTTTGTCCTTACAAGATTTTTCCTTGCATGCCTTTTTATAGTAGATTTACTCTGAAAAGATTTTTCATCTTCAATTATGTTTAATATTTTCGTGTATTGCTATTTTAAAGATATTATTTGTCGGAGAGAAGCTCTGCCTTCTCTCTAAAGCTCAAAACCCTCCTCTAACAACTCAACCGTCACCTTCCCTAAATGGACATAGATTTAGAGATGAAAATGACCCCCCCCCCCCCCAAACCACATGACGTAACTAATAACGATACTGTCACCAATTATATTACCAATGTCCCCGGAAATCATGAAACCAATTCCTTAAAGGAACCAAAGAGGCAAACATCTTTGAACAAACGATTTCCCTTCCTAATAATAAATACATTGAGCCATCCACAAGTAATGCAGATACTCCTTTGAGTGAAAATGGAAGAATCACTCTCTCTCTCTCTCTCCTGAGGATAAAGAATGCCTTGGAAAAATTCTATAATCATCAAATTACAAGGCAAACGGATCCTCCATCAAACGCTTAAAAGAAAGGTTGAAGAACTATGGAAGCTAAATGAAAGCTTCCTTTTAATCGATTTGGGGGACAGACTATTATATTGCAAAGTTTCAAAGAGTAGAGAGTATGAACCATGTCCTGCAAAATGGACCATGATTTGTTTTTGGATTTTTCTTAAGTTGCCAGAAATGGAAGCTAAACTTTGTGGCAGCAAATGCTAAACAAATATGCACTGTTGTATATGTCCGGCTACCAAATCTGCCTACTGAATTTTATGATAAATTAATCCTTCAAAGGATTGATAACTCTGTTGGTAGATTATTGAAAGTGGATGCATGCACTTCCTCCACTTTACGGGAAAGATATGCAAGACTGTGCATTGAACTACCATTAAATAAACCAGTGAAAAAGTTTATAGTTATAGACGATTATAAATAAATCATTGAGTATGAAGGAGACAAGTTACTTTGTAAAAATTGTGGGTCCTTAGGCCACACAAATGGCCAATGCTTGATGGTGATCAACTCTGGGAACAAAGTAGAGAAACCTGAAGACAAACTCAGCCAATTACAAAGCACTAAAAACGCTACAAAAACAACCAATGAAGATGATTGGCACACTATCTCATTCCAGAAGACAAGAAGGTCAGTAGAGAAGACTACAAGGATGAATAATTCCACGAAGGAAGGTCTAAACGTTAAGTTATTTAATGCCTCTACGGGTAAGTAAATTAACACACAAAAGTTCAAATTTGTTAATAGATTTCATAATACTCTTTCTCTTAACAAGGAAGACGAGGCCATATTGAAATGGCAAACCACAACAAAACCACCACAAACGTAAACAACAATGTTTTTCACTTGGAAAATAGCTTTTTTGAGTTGTGCAACGAGCACATCGTTTCAGACTCTAACCCAACTGAAATTCACTCACCAACTTAGACATGCATAGGTCCACGTGTAGAATGGAACCTTAGGTTGCTAATACTACTAATCACCCTACTAATACTTGCACACAAAAAAACCCGTTACAACCACCCCTTGTCTGGTGAAAACGTCCCAAATGAACACATGGACACAGGGCCGGATTTACACATTAAAATTGGGTGCTCGAGTACCCATTAACTTCGACGCAAAGTATATATAGTTATATAAAAAATCTGAGAAAACGTATAAAAATTTACAAAAGCAGCCATTAATTTTATGTAAAAAAAATTAGTACCCACAAATTTGAATTTCCTAGATTCGCCATTGCATGATGGACACCACTATACGACAAGTGGCAATAAATTCCCATGCAAAATCCCACCCCAAATCTACAAAACCTGTCTCGAATGCAAATACGCTATCCCACTCGGATTGCATGCATATAGATGCAATAATACCCTACTCCCCACACCCTTCGACTTTAAGTAGTAACAAAGACTTCAACCATGCCAAGACTCCCATTAAACAATCGGAGGAGATACAGGTTAATACAATTCATCCGATCAATGTTGAAATCTAATTTTTTCTTACGTATTTTTGTACCCAGAATACTTTTAAAATAGCATATATATGCATATATAAGAACACCAGAGGACTTTGGTACTTTCCCCAATTTTTAATGATTGTTAAAACCCGTTTATTACCTATTTTATACCATAAAAATCAATAATTATTTCCCAAAATTATTGTTTTTTGGTGAATAACTTATTTTATTCTCATATTTACACCAAAATATAGTAAAAGTGATTTTTTACATATTTTTACAAATTTATTCTGTATTTTAAATCTAAATTGCATATAATTGCAATTATAGTCTACTTTGCGATTAATAATATTTTACAGTTATAAAATTGCTTCCAGTATTTTTAAATCAATATTTATAAAAAATTTACCTACTCAGTGTTTTAAATTTGTTTAAAAAATTGTTATTACTTTTTTATAAATCAAATAAGAAAAATTGGCTATTTAAATGCAAGTCCCAATTCTATTTCAATTTTAGCCAAAATGGCGCCCCAAGTTAACCCCAATTTTAGCCCCAAATCAAACTCAATTACCAAACCCAATTCCCTAATATACCCGACCCAGACCCATTTAATTGAACCGACCCGTGTCCCTTTCTATCTGAGCCGTTGATTATTTTGATCGACGGTCCAGGCTCCCCCTTTCCATTTTTAATTCACACAAGCCCTAACCCTATCCCCATTCTCTCCAATCCCACTGCCTTGGTTTCTCTCATCTCTCTCGAATGCTCTCAACCCCAGAAACCCTAAATAGCCGCCTACCCCTTTCCGACCTCAAATACACCAGAATCCATGGCTAATCTAGCCATGGACGATCTCTACTCACCATCTCCTGCTCCCACACGCCTGCTCATTGAAGATTTGAGGCTAGACCTCGAGGGTCTTCATCCAGACCTTGGCTGATTCGAGATTCTTTGGCCGTTTCCGGCCTTGCTCCGGCGTATCTTAGCCTCTTGAGCCTGGATTCGACCTTATCAGCTCAGATCCATTCTCGAGACTTCCAAGCCTTCTCGTCTGTTAGGGTTCTCAGAAACCCTAGCCTATTCGAGGTTCCTTTTCGTTTAATTCTTTTAGATCTGTGCTAGATCTATGCCGCTTGTTCCAGAGGTACAGAGTGGCGGTACTAGGTTATTTTACGTATAACTCACTCCTTACCTACATATCCATGTAGATACTATTGGTGAAGACGGAGCTAGTAGCTGACGAGTTCTCTAGAGTTGATTGAGGTGAGCTGCCGCATCGTTCGTAGAGACTGCCAAAAAGTCTTTATTATTTATTCATATGAGGTCTTTTGTAATTCTCTTAGATGTTCCATGGTCTAGCGTGGGATTTGGGTTAGAGTGGTAATCTTATATTGTGATATATTAATTGTTCGTACTAGTTATCAAGATTATTGCTCTGTCTGCTGCTTCACATGCCTGACAGTCTGAGAGTAGGGCACATTATATTTTCTCTTTAGGGTAAACGGTGGGCAAACACAAAATTTCACGATTCCTCATGTACAATCTTCATTCAACTTACACTTTCTTCCGCCTCTCTGTTTACACTTTCGCTCTTGTTTTTTTCTGCTGTTGCCATATTTCCAGCTGACCACTTTTGGATGAGGTCAGTTTATATTGTGTTCTTGTGATTTTTTCCTTCAGGATCTGCGGTGGTAAATTTTTTATTAATTTTATGGTTTTACGGATCGGGATACAGAGGTAATGAAGCAACTGATTAAGCACGAATAGTAAATTTTGCATAACTGATGGATTCCAAAAAACGGATGACTGTCTACATGGAGAAAAAAGGAAGGCTGCAATGCAACTCAAACGTCGCGATACTTGCAACTAAATATCTCCTGCTAGAAGGGATACATTATTGTTATCACGGCGTATGAGAAAACAAGACATAACCTTGCTGAAAATGCAACTGTTGCTGTCTTGGAGCAGGCAACATCATCTTTATACAAAGTAGGATTCCCAAAACAAATCCTCATGCTCTTCTTGAAATGTTGTACTCATTGTACCATACATATTGATAAAGTAGTCTTTCTTTTCTCCTTGTTGTCTTACATGTGTGTATCAATAATGTTATGGATATAGTAGATATGCCCTAGATCCAATATCATATTTGATAACTTGAATATATTTGTGTGAATGTCATTTGATATAAAATATATGGCATTTGATATTCTTTTATCATTATTATCAATTGTTTGATTATTTTGATAAGGTCATTGATTAAATTTTGAGATTTGTCATCGTGATAGAGATCATGATAATGAGAGCAAAGTCTTTTACAATTTAATCTAAATTTGTTCTTGATCGTAGGATTATTAATTTGGACATTAGTAATCCGGTTAGATCAATATTTATGTGATCGTCTTTATCGGGTAAAGATTAGTTGATCTCATTAACTAAATCACATAGATAGATGATGCATATAGAGATATGATCATTGAACCGACTCATTGGATAATTCCTAATGGTTAGAATTACCATAAACTGTCAATAGGATATTTTCTTGAAGAACGTGATGTAACTGTTTCCTTTGACTTGAGGTCGTCATAGCAATTGACAGGTTATTTATTGTGCTTTGATACTAGACACCTATGGCCCTAGGGCGATAGTTGAAAGGATATTGGGTACGATTAAATACTTGTAGAATTAGTGATTGATCAAGACGGAATCTGTCAACTCTTGGTAATGAGTTTAAGCTCCATGTTGTCATGAATTATAAACGACCAAACTAAGACCTTGGCCAGGGCAATTGAATGAAGGAAGAAATGAGTTTCTTGGGTAATTCAATGGTCGATTATATTTGACGAGAACACATAGTTGATCGCCTATTAGGATTGTTAGAAAATACGCTTAACGCTACATGGGGGGTGAATAGCGTTATAATAAAATTTAGCGTAAACTTGCGGAAATTAAAATTTGCAGGAAATAAATAAGTGCGTTAAATAAACAAAAAGGAAAGAACGCACCGATATATTCTGGTTCACCACAACACGTGGCTAGTCCAGTCCCCGAGAGACTCTCTCGAGATTTTCCACTAACTTGTTAAGCTTACGGGTGCTCAACAGACCTTTACAACTTAAGGACACAAGCCTTAACACCTTTGCTCGGAGATACAACACTTACAACAAGAGAATTACAATTCTCTTACAAGTGTATAAAACACTAAACACTCAAACAAAATACTCCTTAATGAGTAGATATGAGTAAAAGAAGTAAGCTCTAGATCACAACAACTTTGGACAAGAATATGGCTCTCAAAAGCTTTATGAAATTGAATATAAAATGATAAACAAAAGTATGCAAGCTTATAGCAATGTAATGACCAGTTGTAGTATGTTGTTGTGTTTAAAGCACTGAAATGAAGCTGTATGTATAGTTGAAAAACTTGGCATTACCGTTGCCTAATTGCCAATTAAGAGTTGCTGATTTTACTCACTGACAATCGATTGTCAAACCTCAACAATCGATTGTCTGCCAGTCAGATCAAAATTCAATCCCAGATTTTACGCTTGATAATCGATTACTTACAATCCATAATCGATTACTGGCAACGTTCAAAAAATCCTTTCCAGATTTTACCAGAAACAATCGATTGTCCAGAATCAACAATCGATTACTCAGCAACGTTCAAAAAATCTTTTCCGGATGTTAATCAAAACAATCGATTATACCAAATCAATAATCGAATACCCAATAACGTTCAAAAAATCTTTTCCAGATTTTAATCAAAACAATCGATTATACAGAGTCAATAATCGATTACCTGACGGTATTTGAAAACTTTACGACAACAGTCATCTTCACAATCGATTGCACAAAGTCAACAATCGATTACTTATCAGTTTTTGAAAAACATTTTAGACACTGTCTCTTTGACAATCGATTGTCCAATACAACAATCGATTATTTAATAAATTTGAAAATCACTGGAAGACACTGTCTCAACATAATCGATTACCATTAGTTCATAATCGATTATTCTGAGTTTTGAAAAACTTTGATGGACACTGCCTCAGTCACAATCGATTGTCATTAGTTCACAATCGATTGTCATGCAAGTTTGAAAAACCTGATGCTCACTGTCTTACTCACAATCAATTGTCATTAGTTCACAATCGATTATCATGCAGTCTTGGCTTAAAACAATCGATTATCATAAGTATATAATCGATTATCTTAGTCCAGATTTTTAAGGCATGTCTAAAAATTATTTTGACTACTGTAAATATGCATGATTTAAAATCATTTGACATTAAATTAAATATGCATGATTTTGGAAAATAGTTTTATGAGAGAAGTCATGTTACGAGTCAAGTTAGGATCAAGATCACAAATAAGAATGACTCAATTAAACTTATAAAACTTTGTCTTGAGCTTGAATTTCGTTGTATATCAATTGTGCGCTTGTTTCTTGAACTTCGTCATATATCAATTTTTGCTTCGTTTGTCATTCATCAAAACCTACACAAAAGAACACACGTTTTAGTATATTGCATTGAGAACGTGTTTCCAACAATTTCTCCCTTTTTGATAATGGCAAACATTAAGCGGGATATGCAAGACAAGCAATTTATAATGACGATTCAAGACAAGTATATACATGCAACAAGTATGCAATTTGTTCCCCCTCAATATGTGAATTCCCCCTCAATTTAAGCTTATAAATATTGAGAGTGCATACCCGTTATCTTCCCCCTTTTGCCATTAGCAAAAATAAAAGAAGAAGATGCCAAAGAAGTAAATAAAACTTGTTTATTTATTAGAAAGAAATTACAGCAACAGGGAAGACAATACAACATATAAAAACAAAAAAAACTACAATTATTCATTCATTATTTTCCGCCTCATCATCCGGCGCTGCTTCATATGGAACAAGACCCGCATATGGATAATGAACGTGGTCAAAATATCCATGGATCTCGTGAGTTAATTGACCGAAAGAGGAGGTCAATGAAGCAATTTGGTCGGAAATGAATTGGAGGGAAGGCTCTTGAGGCGGAGGAGCACGACGGGTTGGAGGAGGAGCAGGCGCTACATGATCACCGTCATGATGAAAGGAGGATTCCGAAATTTCCCACTTTTTGGTACTCTTTTTGAGAGGACCATTTCCAGTGACGAATCCGGTGGCTTCAAGAAAGTTCATGATGAGGAGAGCATAAGGAAGAGGCCTATTATCTCCGATAGAGTCACGCATGTGAATTTTGATAAGCCGACACCAATTGATGTTAGCTCCGGTTATTATGGCATGCATGAGCTTAGTGTCCTCTTGAGAAATGGTAGTATGGTTATGCTTACGAGGCTTGAGGACTCGGGTGATGAAATAGAAAATCAACCGATAATTGGGATCCATTCCCGTAATTGTAGGACGACGGGAAGAAAGATTTGGATGATAAGAAGTAAGACCGATTTGGTGTAAGAGGGTTGTTTCATCAAAAAGGGCTCCGGCCTCTCCGGTGTACCGAAAAATATCTTCACCATTATGAGGAAGACGGGCAATGGTATGAAGATTTTCATCGGAAAGAAGAATTTGAACACCATTAATGTTGGTGACAAGCTCACCATCATCATCCTCATGGAGGTTGGAATAAAATGCTTGAACCAATGTAGTATTGATGTAAGGATGGGTAAGGAGTAAAAAGTCAAGAAGTTGAGAATTTTTTAGCATATTTGCAGCAGGCCCAAATGATTCAAGATACTTGTGGGTTGAAAAGCGGGGTGGAAGAATGTTGCGCTTTTCAAATTTGGTTAAGAATCGAGTAAGCTCGATATCGGAATTAAAATATAGAACGGAACCATCTTGATAGGGAAAGTTCAGACGAGGAGGGGCAACAGAGGGGGATGCGCCGTGCCTAGCAGAACGGGAACGCTTTGAGTGACGGCCCGATATTTTTAATGAAAGCTGCTGGATTTTGCAAAGGATTAGAGAGAATTTGATATTTTGAAAGCCACAATTGATGCTTGAGTGAATGCATATGAACATATATGAAGCCTATTTATAGAGGGGAGAGTGGCTTATCATTTATGGAAGAAATCCGCTGAGAATTTAAAGCCAAATCAGTCAGAAACGGTAAAATAAATTCACTGACCGTTAGACAATCGATTGTTGAGATGCAATAATTGATTGTTGAAGAGTTATGACCTGACTTGGAACTGACACAAATCGATTGAGGAGCCAAACGGCAACAAGAGTTTAAATTTCTGACATGAAATAATCCATCAAAATATGGTAATCGATTGTTATGTTACAGTGAGCACAGAAATTTTCTGATTTTAAAAATTGTCGATTATATTTTGAAACAATCGATTGTTTTGGAAAAGCCTTGCTGAATGATTGAGACGGAAATCGATTTTGCAGTTTAAGGAATCAATTATTTAACGAAACTGCATAATAAACATAAACCATAAACAATCGATTAGTGATACTGCTAATCGATTTTCAGCACAGCAAAATAATCGATTATTTGCTTGGAACAATCGATTGTTCTGTGCCAAAACTTCATAATTCCCCCTATCTTTTAGGGTGATACCTGCAAAATAGAATTAAACGTCTCCGACGCTCAAGTCAGTAATTTGTAAAGAAGTAATAACTTAAACTAGTGTTGCCAAGTGAGAACGTGAGCTCTTAAGAAGTGTGTCCTAAAGTGTTCTTAAGAGAGTTTCGGGTACTTACCTTTCCTCCGACGTTGCCAATTACCTGTTCGAGAGGGTGATCTTTGATTGTCCTCCACTCGTTAGACATATTTATTTCTTTTTCCAATTGTGGCGCTTCTTCCGTTGGTTGTTCCTCAGTTTCATCTTTATTTTCCTTGGGTGGTTCCTCTTGTATTTTGTCTTTCAAGCTATCTAAGCTACCTGCAAGATCAAAACCGGAATCCTTTCTCGCCAAGCGAGCATTATTTTCGGAAAATACAACATGAGGGGATTCCTCCACAATTTGGGTTCTTTTATTAAAGACCCTATATGCTTTACTACGTGAGGAATATCCAATGAAAATACCTTCATCCGACTTAGCATCAAATTTACCCAATTGGTCTTTGCCATTGTTATGAACAAAACATTTGCAACCAAAAACTCTAAAATGGGAAATATTTGGTTTTCTACCCTTATAGAGTTCATAGGGGGTTTTCATGAGTATCAGCCGAATTATTACTCTATTTAGAACATAGCAAGCGGTACTCACGGCGTCTGCCCAAAAATGTTTGGGTATCTTAGCTTCTTCGAGCATGGTTCTAGCCATCTCTTCGAGACACCTATTTTTCCTTTCCACCACCCCATTTTGTTGTGGTGTACGTGGAGCGGAAAAGGTATGCTCGATTCCGAGTCTGTCACAAAATCCGCAAAGAGATTGTGATCAAACTCTCCCCCACGATCACTTCTAATTGAAGTAACAGTTGTTTCTTTCTCATTCTGAACACGCTTAAGAAAATATTTAAAATTTTGAAAAGCATCACTTTTATTGGCAAGAAATAAAGTCCAAGTAAATCTCGAGTAATCATCGACAATCACAAAAGCATATCTATTTCTTCCTAGACTTTCAATGCGAGAAGGACCAAATAAATCCATATGAAGCAATTGAAATGGTCTAGAAGTTGAAACAATATTTTTAGATTTGAAAGATGCTTTTGTTTGCTTCCCCTTTTGACACGAGTCACAAATAGAGTCATTTTCAAATTTTAAATTGGGAAGACCAACAACTAAGTTTTGAGAAATCAATTTGTTCAAAAGATGCATATTGATATGTGGTACATTACGATGCCATAGCCAAGTATCATCCTCTTTACTCATAAGACAATCAACATATTCGGGTGAGGAATTAGCAAGATCAACCATATAAATATTATCAACTCTAAAACCACGAAGTATGATTTTGAAATCACTACGTCTAAATACTAGGCATTCATCCGAATCAAATAGAGCAAGATTTCCCTTGTCACACAATTGGCTTATGCTCAAGAGATTATGCTTTAATCCTTTGACAAGTAATATATGCTTAATAGAGGAATTTTCATCCTTACCGACCGAGCCGATGCCGATGATCTTTCCTTTATTGTTATCACCGAAGATAACACTTCCTCTTTCTTTGTGCTCTAATTGAAGGAATTTGGATTCATCTCCCGTCATATGCTTGGAGCATCCACTATCAAGGTACCATAGTACACTTGATCCCTTCAAGCACACCTACAAAACAAATAAGTGTTCTTTAGGTACCCATGCCATCTTGGGTCCTTGGGGGTTAGGCATATTATAATGATGCAATTGAGTAATATGTCTATGACGTGTAAAGCATGCAGGAGCAATATGACCAATACGTCTACAATAATGACAAGTCACATTTGGGTTATGCATCCTTCTAGGTTCATAGTAACTAGACGGATGAAAATTTCTTACTCTATTTTGAACATTGTGACTATTTCGCATTTCATGAGAATTATTTCTCCTACTATGAGCTCTAGGATGGGCAGCATTTCTAGAGTGATTGTTTCTCGGTTGAAGGCCATTTCTAGGTCTTCTCAAAGGTTCAACATTTGGCCTAAAATATGCTCATTTCTAGGGTAACCTCATTCTTAAATCCTATGCCATGCTTGGTTGATTTCAAATTTACAAGGACCTCATTCAAATTCTTGTGGGAAGAATTAAACTTATCTAAGGTACCTTTGAGTCTATCTACCTCATTTTTGAGATGCAAGCAAGAAGAACAACTTTTAGTAGAACTTTCGGGCTTATCGGCGCTTCTTTTTCCAAAAAACTTGTTTTCCTCTTTCAGCTTTTCATTTTCTAAAATCAGTTTTTCTAAATCCTTTTCTTTCAAAGAAAGCTGTTTTTGAAAATCCTTTTCTTTTAATGAAGCATTTTCTTTTATGCCCTTAACAGTTTTTGAAGCCTTAATAAATTCAGTATATAATTCATCCAAAGTAGTTCGCATTTCTTCAAGAGTAAAGAAGTTTTTAGACGAGATTTGACATACCTCATCTTTATTGTCTTCTTGTGCCATAAGGCAAAGATTTGCTGCTTCGTCTTCTTCTCCTTCGCTTGACTCATCTCCGGAGTCGCCTCCCCAAGAAATATATGCACGTTGCTTTTTAAAAGGTTTCTTCTCCTTTTTGATGTTTGGGCAATTTGATTTGATGTGCCCGGTTTCACCACATTCATAGCACTTGATTTGTTCGCCTTGCTTTTTGCCCTTGCGTTCATACTCCTTGCGCATGAACTTTTGAAATCTTTTGATAACGAGTCCAAACTCGTTGTCTCCTTCCTCATCAATTTGCGGTTGGCTTGTGCTCGCCTTTAGAGCTATTCTTTGCCTCCTTTGATCATCAACAAAAGGGTTAAGAATAGTAGATTCATAGGTCTTAAGGTTACCTCTTAGTGCGTCGATGGTGACGTTTGAAACGCCAATGGATTCTTGAATTGCATCGGCCTTTGATCTCCATGCCGGTGTGAGACTTCTAAGAATTTTTCGCACGAGCTCTCTATCCGTGAATGTTTTCTTGAGAGCATGTAGGTCATTTACGATTATTGAAAATCGCTCAAACATTTCGTCCACCTTTTCACCTTCCTTCATGTGAAATAATTCATAAGAATGGGTTAGGAAATCAATTTTTGCTTCCCTTACCTGGTCCGTACCTTCGTACGTAACTTCTAGTTTGTCCCACATCTCCTTTGCCGTTGTGCAACACGATATTTTCCTGTAATCGTCAGCATTAACAGCACAATATAATAAATTAATTGCTTTAGCATTATTTTGAATCTTTCGGATGTCATCCGCGTCATACTCATCCTCGGACTTGGGAACCCATTCGTTTTCCACCTTCTTTGTTGGAATTTGGTTTCCCTTCATTATCACCTTCCAAAGGTGAAAGCTGTTGGACTGAATGAAGATCTTCATCCTCTCCTTCCAGTACGTGTAATTTGTACCGTTGAATAGAGGTGGTCGTGTGGAGCACTGTCCTTCATCAAATTCCTGCAAAAGAATCACGAGTAGAAGCCATGGATGGTTCTCTCAAACTGTTAAGTTTTCAGAGAGTTGGGCTCTGATACCAATTGTTAGAAAATACGCTTAACGCTAGAGGGGGTGAATAGCGTTATAATAAAATTTAGCGTAAACTTGCGGAAATTAAAATTTGCAGGAAATAAATTAGTGCGTTAAATAAACAAAAAGGAAAGAACGCACCGATATATTCTGGTTCACCACAACACGTGGCTAGTCCAGTCCCCGAGAGACTCTCTCGAGATTTTCCGCTAACTTGTTAAGCTTACGGGTGCTCAACAAACCTTTACAACTTAAGGACACAAGCCTTAGCACCTTTGCTCGGAGATACAATACTCCAAGACTTCAACCAAGGAAACACAAGTTCCTTACAACAAGAGAATTACAATTCTCTTACAAGTGTATAAAACACTAAATACTCAAACAAAATACTCCTTAATGAGTAGATATAAGTAAAAGAAGTAAGCTCTAGATCACAACAACTTTGGACAAGAATATGGCTCTCAAAAGCTTTATGAAATTGAATATAAAATGATAAACAAAAGTATGCAAGCTTATAGCAATGTAATGATCAGTTGTAGTATGTTGTTGTGTTTAAAACACTGAAATGAAGCTGTATTTATAGTTGAAAAACTTGGCATTACCGTTGCCTAATTGCCAATTAAGAGTTGTTGATTTTACTCACTGACAATCGATTGTCAAACCTCAACAATCGATTGTCTGCCAGTCAGATCAAAATTCAATCCCAGATTTTACGCTTGATAATCGATTACTTACAATCCATAATCGATTACTGGCAACGTTCAAAAAATCCTTTCCAGATTTTACCACAAACAATCGATTGTCCAGAATCAACAATCGATTACTCAGCAACGTTCAAAAAATCTTTTCCAGATTTTAATCAAAACAATCGATTATACCAAATCAATAATCGATTACCCAATAACGTTCAAAAAATCTTTTCCGGATTTTAATCAAAACAATCGATTATACAGAGTCAATAATCGATTACCTGACGGTATTTGAAAACTTTACGACAATGGTCAGCTTCACAATCGATTGCACAAAGTCAACAATCGATTACTTATCAGTTTTTGAAAAACATTTTAGACACTGTCTCTTTGACAATCGATTGTCCAATACAACAATCGATTATCTAATAAATTTGAAAATCACTGGAAGACACTGTCTCAACATAATCGATTACCATTAGTTCATAATCGATTATTCGTAGTTTTGAAAAACTTTGATGGACACTGCCTCAGTCACAATCGATTGTCATGCAGGTTTGAAAAACCTGATGCTCACTGTCTTACTCACAATCGATTGTCATTAGTTCACAATCGATTGTCATGCAGTCTTGGCTTAAAACAATCGATTATCATAAGTACATAATCGATTATCTTAGTCCAGATTTTTAAGGCATGTCTAAAAATTATTTTGACTACTGTAAATATGCATGATTTAAAATCATTTGACATTAAATTAAATATGCATGATTTTGGAAAATAGTTTTATGAGAGAAGCCATGTTACGAGTCAAGTTGTAGGATCAAGATCACAAATAAGAATGACTCAATTAAACTTATAAAACTTTTTCTTGAGCTTTAATCTCGTTGTATATCAATTGTGCGCTTGTTTCTTGAACTTCGTCATATATCAATTTTTGCTTCGTTTGACATTCATCAAAACCTACACAAAAGAACACACATTTTAGTATATTGCATTGAGAACGTGTTTCCAACAAGGATTTGACAGTTGAACCATATCCTAGGGTGATCCAGAGCTATAAGGACAGAAGGAAGTACTACACTATTCTTCTACTGGTTCTTGAGAGTAAATTGTATACTTCATGCTATCCGGTCGTTAAGGAGTGTTGCTAGACGCCATCCTTGGTTAGTATATTGATATGATCAATTTACTACCGGTTTAGTATTGAACCTATGGGGTCGCACACTAACGAGTGTTCTGATCTTTGCTAAAGGATTAATTAACTTATTATTTGATAATTAAATTAGAGAATTTAATTAGTCAAATAAATTTAGTTATTAGTCCAAATGAAATATTATTATATTCTTTGCTAGCACAAAGATTATAATTAATATGGTGAATAAATTGAAGTTTCTATTTGGAATAGAAATTAAATAATATCTCTTGGTTGAAATATATGTGATATATATAATTAATATTATTTTATATAATAGATGTATGTAAAATATATATTAATAAAGACTTGTTAATAAATCTAATTTTGAATTAGATTATTAATTGAAGATTTATCCTATTTGGAATGGAATTAATATTTTCAATAGGAAAATATTATATTAATATAAAAGTTTACAAATTAGAATCCAATTTAGAATTGGACACAAAATTTGTAAAATTTTCGTTACTCAACATACAAGGAAAAGGTGTACAAAGTTTATTTTTAGAAAATAAAACTTTTACTTAAAAAAAAAAGTGCTAAAAAAATTTTCGTCCATTTACAGAAAGGAAATTTTGAAATTTCCTTACAAATATTCCAAAGAAAGTATATTTGGAATTTCATACAAAATTTTCCATGAGTTTATTTTTAGAATAAATTTTTACCCTAGGAAAATTATTACCTCAACAAAATAGGAAAAGGGTTTGTAGGTAATACTATATAAAGGGTGATGGAGAAAATTTGTATGGTTCTTTTTTCATTTTTTTATTATTATTCTTGAAAAGAAAAACTCACTTTATGAAAGTGAGAGTGCAATACAAAGCCAAGAGAGAAAATACAATTACAAGAAAAGTGTTTCTTGTTCTTCTAATTTGAGTTGAGATTTTTGAGAAAAATTTCAACACAATATTCTTCGTTCAATTTGTTCGCGGGTTTCATTGATCAAAGAGTTGATAGCAAGGATCGGTCTCGGTGTGGATACGCATAGAGTCTTCGTACTATCGAAGAATTTTGAAACGAGACTCTCTTCACCAGGTACGTCTTTGATCCGATCTTTGATACGTAAATAAATTTTAGACATGAGAAAATCTACCTAGGATTGTAATTGTCTTCCGCTGCATATTACGAACACCTATACGCAATCCTTCAGTGGTATCAGAGCAGGTTTGTTGTGTCTAAAATTTATTTATAAAATATTTTAATATTATATTTGAAGAGTTCAAACTATAATAGATGTATCTTGTGCAATAGTCAAATCGTTTGAATGTTGATATTATTTTATTGTGGATAAAATATGCATTCATGTAACTATTGAGATCGTTTATAACTTGAATTTGAAATTTTGTATTAGATACAACGGGAATCTATTATAGGTTACATGATTCTATTATTAATTTAATTGTTATTAGTTCATGAGATGTTAATTAATAATAATATTCTAGCATGAATTCTTTTTATGTGATATATAAGATAAATATGTTAGGGGATGTTGAATTTTGTTTTATGTCATGTGCTTGCTCATTACATAATTTTGAATTATTTATTACATGTGATGTAAATTAATTTAGGGCTAAGCATGTAGACAATTGAACTAAATTCACATGCTATAAAAGATTCGATCTTCGTGTTATTAAATATAGTTTTTGTGACAATTCCCTCTTATTAAAAATTTGAGTTCTTAAATAATAAAATATAAGATATTTTATTATAAAGCTATCCATCAAGGTAATTAATTTTACTTACTTCTTGTTTATAAGGAGCGGCTTGACTACCAGGAGACTTATAGTTCGAGAATATGTTAAAATTATTTATTGCATTAGATGTATGGATTGAAAGAATTATTCATTTTGCACTAAACGCCTGGACTACCCGGAGGAGTATAAAATTTAATAAGTTCTTTGCAATCATGATGGTTGAACTCAACTATGCCAATAGGAACGACCTGACTACCAGGGGACTATTTGACATAGAGCTATTTAAGGAAATTGTATGGGGATACAGTTGGTAAGAGTACCTACCTTTAAAATATAAGTGAGAAACGACTTGATTACCAAGGGGCTCATACATATTGTTAAAGGATTCCTTTACTCCACTAAAAGAAATAAAGATTTCGTAAACTATAATGAGGGTAAATAGTTTAAAATAATTAGTGGAAATATCATTTAGATAAAAGTCCATGTCTTTATGATATATGCAAATATGTTCTTATATTACTGCTTTTTCTTTTCTATATTTTAGATTTCTTAATATGTCAGTTATATCACTGTGTGAAATACTTGAGACCAACAAATTGGTAGGACCAAACTTTGATGACTGGTATAGAAATTTGAGAATTGTTCTTATGCATGAAAAGCTTATGGATGTGATCAATAAGCCTGCAAAGATAATCCCTCCAGAGAATGATGTTCAAGGCAACAAGGTTTATCATAAATAATTGAAAGAAAAACTGCAAGGAGTATCTTGCAACCCCAAAGGACATTCAAGGTGAGACATTAATGAAAAATATTTTCAAGGTTTCTTTAGCTACTACTCATTCTTCACTGTGGGTATTAGATATTGGCAGTGGTTATAACATTTGCAATATGTTGCAAGGGTTCAAGATAAGTAGAAAGTTGAAGAAAGGAGAAATTAATCTACAAGTTGGAAATGTTGCAAAAGTTGCGGCTGTAGCTGTAGGATCAATTTCTTTAATAATACCTACGGGCAAAGTACTTATGTTGGATGATTGTTATTATGTTCCTAAATTTGTTTCGAACATAATTTCAGCTTCTATGTTAGACAAACATGGTTTTCGCATTAATATAGGCAATGGTATTCGCTCTATTTATTATAGTGATAATTTATATGTGAATGACTATCTCCAACATGATGTTTATGTCTTACCTAGTGTGAATGCTAATTCGATTATGCATGTTTCAAGTCTAAAGAGGAAAAGAGATGATAAGGTAAATCAAACATACCTTTGGCATTGTAGGCTTGGTCATATTGGAGAGAAAAGAATTAACAAGTTGTACAAGGAAGGGTACCTTAACAAGTATGATTTTGAATCATATCCAACTTGTGAATCTTGTCTCAAAGGAAAAATGACCAAATCTCCATTTAATGGAATTGGAGAAAGAACTTCTAAATTATTGGGACTAATTTATACAGATGTTTGTGGGCCCATGAAAATTCAAGCTAGATGTGGATATTCTTACTTCATCACCTTCACTGATGATATGTCAAGATATGGATTTGTGTATCTTATGAAACATAAGTCTGAATCTTTTGAAATGTTCAAAAGGTTCCATAGTGAAGTTGAGAATCAGACTGGTAAAAGTATCAAAGTACTAAGGTCTGATAGAGGTGGAGAATATCTTAGTGAAGATTTTACTAAATATCTCAAAGAGAATAGGATTCTCTCACAGTGGACACCTCCAGGAACACCACAACACAATGGTGTGTCTGAAAGGAAAAATAGAACCTTATTAGATATGAGGAGATCTATGATGGGGTTCACTGATCTTCCAATAAATTTATGGGGATATACTTTGGAAGCAGCAACATACTTACTTAATAAAGTTCCCACTAAGTCAGTCTCTACAACACCATATGAGATATGGAAAGGATGTAAGCCCAACCTTAAACATATTAAAGTTTGGGGTTGTCCAGCTTATGTTAAGAGACTACAGTCTGATAAACTTGACTCAAGATCTGATAAGTGTAGGTTCATTGGGTATCCCAAGAAAACAAGAGGATATTATATCTATCACCCTTCTGACCATAAAGTGTTTGTGGCCAGAGGAGCAACCTTTTTGGAAAGGGAATTTCTTTTGGAAGGAAATTATAATGGAGAAATAGAACTTGATGAAGATCAAGAAACTAATGAATCAACACAATATAAAGATCATGAGACCCAAGTTGAAGAACCTTTATTGGATGTTTTGAAGTTGCCAAGGAAATTGCCATCTTCAATAGTTGAAGTTCAAGAACTAAATGAAGTTTAAGAACAGGTTAATGAACCAGTTCCAAACCAAATTGAGCAACAACGAAATCCAATACAAGGTGAACAGGTTGTACAAGTACCTCTTCGAAGGTCTACACGAGAACATCATGTACCAACTAGATTAAATTTATTGGTACAAGATGATTTATCAAATGAGGTTGATCATAATGATGATGACCCTAAGACCTATGAAGAGGCTATACAAAGTTTTGATTATGAGAAGTGGCAAAAGGTCATGGAATCCATGAAGGAAAACAAAGTATGGACTTTAGTTGAACCTTCAAAGGATATAAAACCTATAGGTTGTAAATGGGTTTTTAAGAAAAAGATTGGAGCAGACGGAAAGGTGGAGACCTACAAAGCACGTCTTGTTGCCAAGGGGTATCGTCAGAAAGAAAGAGTCGACTATGACGAGACTTTCTCTCCCGTGGCAATGCTCAAATCTATTCGGATTTTGCTTGCTATAGCAGCATACTATGATTATGAAATATGGGAAATGGATGTGAAAACGGCTTTCCTTAATGGTGAGCTAGAAGAGGATGTGTACATGACACAACCTGATGGTTTCACATCTTCATCTGATCATAATAAAATTTGTAAGCTACAAAGATCTATTTATGGATTAAAGCAAGCTTCTCGAAGTTGGAATATTCGATTTAACAAAACAATTGAAAAGTTCAATTTTGTTAGATGCGAAGAAGAACCTTGTGTGTACAAAAAGGTTAGTGGGAGCACAATTATATTTTTAGTGTTGTATGTTGATGATATATTGCTCATAGGGAATGACGTACCGGCATTGAAAAATACCAAGATTTGGCTATCTGAACAATTTTCATGAAAGACTTGGGAGATTCAACTTATATATTAGGAATAAAGATCTATAGAGATAGATCTAGGAAGCTGCTTGGACTTTCCCAGTCTTTGTACATTGATACTATCTTAAAGAGGTATAACATGGAAAATTCCAAAAGAGGCTATCTATCGATAGGCACTGGAATTTTTCTCAGTAGGGAGGATTGTCCTAAAACACCTGAAGAGAGAGAACGCATGAGTAGGATCCCATACACTAGTGCAGTGGGAGCTATCATGTATACCATGACATGTACATGTCCTGATGTGGCTTATGCACTTGGAGTGACTAGCCGATATCAGGGAAATCCTGGTGAGGAACATTGGAAGGTGGTGAAGACCATTCTTAAGTACTTAAGTAAAGAACAATTCCTCATCTATGGGGATTCTGAGTTGAAACTTGAAGGTTATACTGATGAAAGTTTATCTTCAGATAGGGATGATAGAAAATCTATTTCTGGTTATGTATTCACCTTAAATAGTGGTTCAGTGAGTTGGAAAAGTTCCAAACAAGCTACAGTAGCTGATTCAGTGACTGAAGCAGAATATATAGCAGCTAGTGAAGCTGCTAAGGAAGCTGTATGGATGGAAAAGTTCTTAATTGAACTTGGTGTGGTTCCTTCAATAGAAGGTGCGGTTCCATTGTTGTGTGACAATACTGGAGCCATTGCTCAAGCAAAAGAACCAAGATCACACCAAAGGTCCAAATACGTTCTGCGAAGGTATCACTTGATAAGAGAGATCATTGAACGTGGAGACGTCGAGATTCAAAAGGTTGATGGAAAGGAAAATGATGCAGACCACTAAAGCGCTTGGCACAAAAGAGTTTGACAAGCATAAGTGGAAATTAGGGATGAAGTACAAGAGCGATTGGCTCTAGTGCAAGTGGGAGATTGTTAGAGATATAGTAGATATGCCATAGATCCAATATCATATTTGATAACTTGAACATATTTTTGTAATGTCATTTGATATAAAATATATGGCATTTGATATTCTTTTATCATTATTATCAATTGTTTGATTATTTTGATAAGGTCGTTGATTAAATTTTGAGATTTGTCATCGTGATAAAGATCATGATAATGAGAGCAAAGTCTTTTACAATTTAATCTAAATTTGTTCTTGATCGTAGGATTATTAATTTGGACATTAATAATCCGGTTAGATCAATATTTATGTGATCGTCTTTATCGGATAAAGATTAGTTGATCTCATTAACTAAATCACATAAATAGATGATGCATATAGAGATATAATCATTGAACCGACTCATTGGATAATTCCTAATGGTTAGAATTACCATAAACTGTCAATAAGATATTTTCTTGAAGAACGTGATGTAACTGTTTCCTTTGATTTGAGATCGTCATAGTAATTGACAGGTTATTTATTGTGCTTTGATACTAGACACCTATGGTCCTAGGGCGATATTTGAAAGGATATTGGGTACGATTAAATACTTGTAGAATTAGTGATTGATCAAGACGGAATCTGTCAACTCTTGGTAATGAGTTTAAGCTCCATGTAATCATGAATTATAAACGACCAAACTAAGACCTTGACCAGGGCAATTGAATGAAAGAAGAAATGAGTTTCTTGGGTCATTCAATGGTCGATTATATTTGACGTGAACACATAGTTGATCGCCTATTAGGATTTGACAGTTGAACCATATCCTAGGGTGATCCAGAGCTATAAGGACAGAAGGAATTACTACATTATTCTTCTACTGGTTCTTGAGAGTAAATTGTATACTTCATGATATCCGGTCGTTAAGGAGTGTTGCTAGACGCCACCCTTGATTAGTATATTGATATGATCAATTTACTACCGGTTTAGTATTGAACCTATAGGGTCGCACACTAACGAGTGTTCTGATCTTTGCTAAAGGATTAATTAACTTATTATTTGATAATTAAATTAAAGAATTTAATTAGTCAAATAAATTTAGTTATTAGTCCAAATGAAATATTATTATATTCTTTGCTAGCACAAAGATTATAATTAATATTGTGAATAAATTGAAGTTTCTATTTGGAATAGAAATTGAATAATATCTCTTGGTTGAAATATATGTGATATATATAATTAATATTATTTTATATAATAGATGTATATAAAATATAATATTAATAAAGACTTGTTAATAAATCTAATTTTGAATTGGATTATTAATTAAAGTTTTATCCTATTTGGAATGGGATTAATATTTTCAATAGAAAAATATTATATTAATATAAAAGTTTACAAATTAGAATCCAATTTAGAATTGGACACAAAATTTGTAAAATTTTCGTCACTCAACATACAAGGAAAAAGTGTACAAAGTTTATTTTAGAAAATAAAACTTTTACTTAAAAAAAAAAAGTGCTAAAAAAGTTTTCGTCCATTTACAGAAAGGAAATTTTGAAATTTCCTTACAAATATTCCAAAGAAAGTATATTTGGAATTTCATACAAAATTTTCCATGAGTTTATTTTTGGAATAAACTTTTACCCTAGGAAAATTATTACCTCAACAAAATAGAAAAAGGGTTTGTAGGTAATACTATATAAAGGGTGATGGAGAAAATTTGTATGGTTCTTTTTTCATTTTTTTATTACTATTCTTGAGAAGAAAAACTCACTTTATGAAAGTGAGAGTGCAATACAAAGCCAAGAGAGAAAATACAATTACAAGAAAAGTGTTTCTAGTTCTTCTAATTTGAGTTGAGATTTTTGAGAAAAATTTCAACACAATATTCTTCGTTCAATTTGTTCGCGGGTTTCATTGATCAAAGAGTTGATAGCAAGGATCGGTCTCGGTGTGGATACGCATAGAGTCTTCGTACTATCAAAGAATTTTGAAACGAGACTCTCTTCACTAGGTACGTCTTTGATCCGATCTTTAACACGTAAATAAATTTTAAACATGAGAAAATCTACCTAGAATTGTAATTGTCTTCCGCTGCGTGTTACGAACACCTATACACAATCCTTCAAATAAAACATTGGTAATATTCTGTGCTTATGCTCTATTTTTCTGTAAGTAAAGCTTTAGTTGAAGCTCTTGCCTATTTCTCTAACAGCTGCTAGCCATCAACTTTGTAAAGGCATATAGATCTATTATGTACAAAACAAAAATGATAAATTTAAATACAAAAGTGAATGATATTTAAGATTAAGAACGACACTTAGTCGTTACCCTTTTAGAGGTCTGAAAATTTGACCACATAATCTTTACTAGTATGTTAAGAATTGAGAAATATGTACGACTCCTATTACATAGAATATACTTTTTTTAAGAATTAGTTTAAATTTCAAAGAATGAACAGCCAATGGACATCGTTAATGCCTTCACCAAAAGGCAAACTAACGTCTATTCTTCCGGCTTTTTCAAAGAGTTGGAAAAAAGAAAAAAAACTCGGTGCACAAGTATCTCGTTATCACGCAGGGTTCCAAAAAAGATCACACTTTCAGGGGCAGATGCCAAATTGGTGTCACGCGATACTGTTTAATCGGAAAATTTACTAAATATATGTATTAATACTATATTGAAATAGATAAGTATGAAAAAATAACACCACCTAAAAAAAGTTCTTGATGTATTGATTATGTGCTTGATTTTACTCTAACAGTCAATGGTTCAAACCTCATCAAGCACATTTTTGTTTTGCAAATATTTGAGAGGGTCTTGTGGTTAAACATTTTGATGGAATAGAATTGAACGCAGAACCTTTTCTAATTTAAGAAGCGACAAAATCATTAGACTAATGCTATTTTTTGTCTAAAAGTATGATAATCAAAGTCATGTTCTAGTTCTTCTATAAATTTCAACATTACTTACAAAAATTTTTGCGTACGCCCCCACGAACATAAAGGGTGAGATGTAGACAATATATCCTAATGCAAACATTAATTAACTACTTCTGCGATTCAGACGCGTGAGTTATAGTCACACAAATAATTTTATCTCTGCCCAAAAGCTCTCCTTCAAATAGTTGGAAAAACCCCAAAAATGAAAAGGAACGGTGGACTCTTTCTCTATCGTCGCCAACTGGCGGTGTTTAATTGGCCTCAATTCTTATAGACAACAACTCGGGGATAACAATTTTTTTTTTAGCTGCACCTAGAAATTGATTTGGTTGAATAACCAAATTCTTACTCCATAGCACCATTTAATTGAATAAGAAGTTAAGAAACTACTATATGAGTACTATAGTAATACATTAATTATTGTGAAAGAAACTTATTAGTAAATAATACCTCCTCCGTTTCATTTTACTTAAACTTATTTGATTGCATATAAAGTTAAGTAAGCAAAAAAAAAATTGAAAACTTATAGTCTTTAACTATGTTATGACATAGTTTGGTTATAAAATTATGTCATTAAACATAAAATAGAAAGTTTAGCTAAAAATATTTTAGATATAGAAATATGATTTTTTTTTTCAACAAATTAAAAAGTAAAGACTATCACGAACAAAACAAAAAGTAGTAAATACGGACGTCTGATCGAGAAAAAGGTCTTAATAAAAGTTAATGCTTTGTAACTAGATAAATAGGATAGTGGGTAATGTTATAAATAATTATCAAATATTTTGAGATGTTCCCAAATTAAAAGTATTTTAATCAGTTTTATGACTCCTTATAAATGTTTTTTTTGTTATATGATCTTCTTCACAGAAAAATGAGAGTGAAATACAGAAGATTCTTATATATTTAATATTTAATTCTTCAATTCAAATTAATTTGAGACAGATAAAGAGTAAGTTTCAGTCATTGATGAAAAATATGGAAATTAAAACTGTAAGCATAATTTATTTTTAAAAATTATACTTACTACATACAACAACAACAACAACAATAACAACCCAGTATAATTTCACAAGTGGGGTCTAGGGAGTTTAATATATATGCAGACCTTATCCCTACATGTGAGCACGTGATCTTTGCCCTATATACGAATTACTCCCAAAAAATTCGAAATAAAACAATTTTTTTGTTTGTTTGCAATTGTTGCGAATTTTGTGTTATTTTCCTTGTATTATTTGCATATTTGTATGACATGTTTATTCGTTAAATAAATAAAAAATACAAAAATATGTTGCATTTGTATTTATGATTTAACTCTACAATTAAGAGTAATCAAGTTTGTTTTACAAAATGAAAATAACAAAAATAGGCATATTTTGCATGTTTAGCCTTTAATGTCCACATTGCATGATTGTGTTTTAATTGTTATATAATTTTAAATAATAATGATTATTATGAGTTAATTAGTATTTTAAGATAATTGTGGTCTTTATAATTTAATCTTAGTATTTTAGTTTTATAATTTTTAAGTAAAAGAAAAGAGAACAAAAAATAGAAAACAAATTCGGAATTGGGGCAATTCTTATAATTTTGAATTAACTAGGTCCAAAACACTTCTACCCAACCCAAAAATCCTTGACCCAGGCCCAACCACCCCCCACCCCCATCTGACCACGCCCCCCCCCCCCCCCCACTCTTCCTCTCATTTTTTCATTTTTTGCTACTCCAAAAATCCTAAAGACACTCTAACACTCTCTAATCTAGATCTAGCCGCCACACTTAAGCACCCACCCCCTACTCTCATCTTCCTCACACCAAAACCACCCTCCCTAACCCTAAAACCACCCAAAGCTATGGCTGACCCTCCCATCTTCTTCCCCATCACCTTCACGACCACCCCTCCATCGCCGGAATATCTCACAACAGTTAGCCCCCTCCCTCACGAACCAGGTGTCTAGCCCGTTACCTTCACGAGCCCCATCAACCTCACATGTCCGTCGACCTCCTCGATGTTCCTACAGCCCCAAGGCCACCATGAAACAAACCCCACCAGTCGTCTTCCCCAGCTGAACCAGTCATGGTAATGACGACCAAAAGACCCTACTGTCGTCACAGCTCACCAAATGACCCCCCCCCCCCCCGGGTTCGAAACCAAACGAGAAGCCCAACGTCCAAACGACCTTTTTTGTTCCCGTCCAGTTCACGGTCATCCCCTTCACGTCGTACAGTTCGTGGTCGCTCCGTTGTCCAGTTTCATCGCTTGAAATCAACAAGAAAATATACAAAATTTTCGGGCCAGATTCGAGTTATTTTGGATTTCAAAGTTTTCGGGCAGATTTGTTTCCATTCGAGTTCATCGTTGTTTCGATCCGGTTAGTTGGTTTAAGTTTCATCTCTGTCTGTATTTTGTTTGATATTTTCGGATCTAAAATCAGTATATGTTTGATTATTTTCTTGTTCGTTGTTTTCATTTTCTTGATTATTTCTTGAGTTTGTTTTATTCATTTGTACTTGTTTAGTTTTAATATAGAAATGTCTTAGTTTAATCACTTGAATTATTTATCTAGATTGTAATGTTGTTAGATTTAATTTGAAGTTCAATTGATGATTAAGTTTAGTGAGTTGAATTTGTTTTATTGTTCTGTTAAGTTTAATATGAATATGAGTTTAGTGATTTGAATTTACTCATTTGCTATTGTTGTTGAATCTGAAAGTATGTTTGTTGTTAAAAATGTTGTTGGTCCTTTGTTGTTCATCATATAATTTGAATTTGTTGATTGAATTTTATTAAAAATTGGTTATAGTTGCGATATTTTGGTTAATTGATTCAGGTGAATTGGATATAGTTGATAGGGGTAGAATAGTAATTTTTGATAATTTTGGGGGTATTTTTGGAATTTAAAGTTGGACAATTATTTAATTTAAGTGTTATGTCCACTAGGCACAAAAAATAGTAAAATATTATAGTGGGGGACAAGACATATAGTAGTGGGAGTTTAATATATTTATTTAAGTAGTGGTGGGAACAAGACATAGTAAAGTAATGTAAAATATGGTAATAGTGTGGTCTTCTTTGACCATTGAAAAAGGGGGGAATGTGGGACCTGTATTGACTACTTTTTTATTAATTAAAATCAAAAATAATATAGGTAATGATAAAAGGGTAAAAGATAGACATAGAGGGAATATTTTGGTCTGGAAAGTAAAGAAAGAAAAAGGAATAATAATAAAAGAGGGTAGTAATAATAATTAAAGGGTAGGAGGAGAGACTCTTGCTTGGTTGTGTAATAGGAGTCATTTAACACTTAAAGGAGGACTGAATTTGGAGAGCAAAAATTTCAGAACTAAAGAGGAGATAAAAACAGACTTTTTATCTTGAGAGGAGGATTGAGAGAAAAGGGCTGATTTTCAAAAATCATAGAGTCAATAGTTTGAGAGTGTTCTACTTCGAGTCTCAAAGAACAAAAAATCATAATTATCCCATTGTCTCTTCTATCTTTTTGGGTTCATTCAATCATGCATGTGAGAGTTATTGGGATTTCTGGGTCTTCGCTTGGTTTTTCCTAAGTCTGGTTGGTTTTTTGGTTACTGCTCCACCGGTTTTTCAAACTCTATTTCCCTGCTATTGCATTACTGCTACTGGTTGTTTGTCGTTGTTGCGTTGTTTCTACTGCTGCTGATTTATTCTTCCTTTTGCTTGTATTTAAATACCAGGTACACTACTCTGAATCATTTTGACATATGCATTGAAGCTGAAATGAAATGGCCAGAATATTTATGCTTCCAATTGTAGAATATTCGTATTTTTTAGTTAGATATTTATTATATGTTTCATGTTATATGAATGGTTGAAGTATATATAATGCGAAGCGTTAAATTGCGAAACTATTGAATGGGTGACGGTATGAACACTGTGAGAAAGCACGGGAGAAGAATAACTGAGATTAAACATAATACAATGAGCCCTATATATAATACACATAACCTAGAGTTCTACTATAACTAGAGTTCTACTATAACTACATATCTAACACTCCCCCTCAAGCTGGTGCATATAAATCATATGTACCGAGCTTGTTACATATGTAGTTTAACATCCAACCCAGGTTTCTAGGCCCGAAAGCATCGATTCCCAAATACATCGTTGAAAATTTGCTGAAACAGATGAAGGAAACTGTTTTTTTTTTTTGCCGAAAAATCACTGTAGATGCCGGAAAAATCACTGTAGATGCCGGAAAATTCAATAAAGTCGCCGAAAAAACTGAAAATTGTCGGAATCGAACGAAACAAGGATGGGTAGGGTCGGAAAATAAGGCCGACCAAACTGTCCTTCTGGAGCGAAGTGAAAAACTGGCCGGAAAAGGCTCCACGCGCCGGCGCGTGGTCTGACGCGCCGACAGCTGTGGTGGCGCGTGGCGGCGCGTGTGGAGGTATTTGCCGGAGAAATTTCTAGGGTTTGGTCGGAAATATATTCCGAGTCTTGTGGTGGTGTTGGTTTTTGCACAACACTGATAATTAGTGACTTTGACGCAATTAGTCACTTAGGTCACCGGAAAATTGCACGGTGACCGAGTTATTTCTTCCCGGATATCGTTGGAATGACGCACAACGATAATTATCTCACCAAAGCTCTGATACCATGTGAGAAAGCACGGGAGAAGAATATAACTGAGATTAAACATAATACAATGAGCCCTATATATAATACACATAACCTAGAGTTCTACTATAACTAGAGTTCTACTATAACTACATATCTAACAAACACCATAAATATTAGTTTGGGCTTTGTTAATTTTTGTGTTTGAATCATGTAGTTTGAAATCGTAGTTTGAAATCGCATCAAATTGGTAAATAGTCAATATGGGAAATCGATTTAATTTAGGGGGTAGAGGTTAGTAAATTTGAATTATCATATATTGGAATAGAAGCAATTTGAGATTTTTTTTAACCTTTGAGTCTTGTTAGTAATAAAAATCCGCAAATATTAGGCAAATATAACAGGCCAATAGTTTTTTATATAACACTGCGAGTTTTAATCTAGCTATATTGATTTATTTTGAATATTAGTTGTTGAATTTCGTTTTTTCTATACAATTTCGATTTTTTTTGGTAAAATCCTTTACATTAATATTTGTCTTAGTCTAGCAATTAGTGTGTTATATTTTAATTTTTATTTTTTTAGCTTGTAATTAATTAGGATTTTCTTTCTTTATTTTAGAGATGAATTTAAATAGAAATGTAGTCACTTTAGGATATCCTTAAAATAAAGGAGGCGTGCCTCGCCATAGTAAATTACAAATTGCGGGGCCCTCAATAAATACACTTAATAATTGGATAGACTTCGGCGTTGGCTGCTTAGCGAATATCACGGCCTCTCCCAAAATAACGACATGTTAGTCTCTTTAGGATGCACCTTAATTAATCTTACCTTCCTAAACTCGGGTGTGCATTTATGTAACCCAAATCCAAATCTCAACGAATTCGAAATGTGCCAACGACCACTTGTACACTGGTTGTAACGTGATTTGAGATATGTTTTCACGACGTTAAATTCTCTGTATAATAATAATAATAATAATAATAATAATAATAATAATAATAATAATAATAATAATAGTAATAATAATAATAATAATAATAATAATAATAATAATAATAATAATAATGATAAAAACGGCTAAAAGTTAGAATTTGCACATAAGTTACAACATGTTTAAAAATTAAATAAATAAGCCGAATAGAGCGACCGTGCTAGAACCACAGAACTCAGGAATGCCTAATACCTTCTCCCGGGTTAACACAATTCCTTACCCGGATTTCTGGTTCGCGGACTGTTAAACAGAGTCAATCTTTTTCCTCGATTTGGGATTCAACCTGTGACTTGGGACACCATAAATCTTCCAAGTGGCGACTCTGAATTAAATAAACAAATCCCGTTTCTATTGTTCTTTAATTGAAAAAACTCTCGTGTACCCTCTCGGGGCAGAGGAGATGTGACAGCTATGACGACTCTGCTGGGGACATATGACCCAGAACCACTGGTTCAGGGTTAGAAATTCGAACTTGGAATAATTGTTGTATTTTGGCTTTATTATCTGATATTCTCATATCATATGTGCTTAATGTGCAAAATGATACCTGTTACCGCTTTGATATTATTTGATTCTACATATAAACTGTGTCGAAACCTTCTCTTCTTACCTCCGGGGATGTGCTCACTGGTTTGAGGCTCCCTATTCTGTTAGTGTCATACCTTTAAGTAGAAAGAGGCTCGGATAAGTTACTAAGCCGGACGATCTCGCGGGTCCCCGGATTTGTAGCCCCCTCCTCGACTTGAGTTGTCCGCTCAGGAATACAGTCTAGGACACATACCCAGGTTCTGAACTTAGAAAAACTTGACTTCATGCTGGATCCCTAGTAGGAACGCTTATTTGCATCATGTTGCATTTGACTTAGGGGACTCAACACAAGGGTTGGGTCCGTCTAGGAATAGCAACCTGAAACAGAAAAGACCATCCTGATGCCTCCTACTTGTTTTCTGTGCATTTATTTATTTTGGACCTCATGTTGACCGGCTTCTGAATCTCAGGAATGTTGGGAAATTGAGATATTGAGAAAAAGAGAGAAATGACAGTGTAATTACCTATTTTGAGGAAAAACCAATTCTCAAATACTGTCGAAACTCAGCCGAAATTTTGAGAAAATAAAAAAAATTTGTTTTTAAATAGTTATTTTATTAAAAAAGAGTCTGTTATTCTAGTTTATCTTGTTTTCAAAATGAAAAAAAAAGATAGTTTATTTTCGTGGAAAAGGAAAAAAGAAAAGGAATTTTGGTTTTTGGTTTTTCTTGTTTTCAAAATAGTTTATTTTATTTCTTGTTGAAAATGAACAAAAGAGTCTTTATTTTTAGTTTGAAAAATAGGTCGTTTTATTGTTGTTGAAAAGAAAAAAAAAGAAGTTTTGTTTTGAAAAGTAATTTTTTATATATATTTGCTTACGAAATTCCAAAAAGAAAAACGAAAAGAGCCTTGTTTTTAAAATAGTTCGGTTAATTGGCGAACTATGCCGGTTTGATTCTCACAGGGTGTGAGATACATAGGCAACCCTTATCGGGTCTAACTTCCCCTTTTGCAAAAATATCCAAAATGTCAGAATTCAAATTTTTTTCCATCAATGAGTCGGGTGACGCCACTCTTGACAAATATGGCCGAATGTTTCCGAAAGGGACGCTGGAAGGCTGAATTTGCATAAACCGCCACCTTTGGGTCATTTTTAGATTTTTGGCCGGTTGACCCACACAGCCTTAAAATCTTCGTCTCCGAGGTGCTGAAAGACCGTGTTTGCAATACCATGTCTTTTATTTCAATTTGAAAAAAAGAGTCAGTGGGCAAGTGAGTGCCATTTGGATTTTGGTCAAAATAAGCCGAGCCAGCTTCAGCGATGTCTTAAACTGTTCTTGCCGAGATAGCCTTAGAGTATCCTTCAATTGTCGAAAGGCTATTTTCTTAAAAGAATGGACAAGTTTGTCTAGTGTCGTGAAATAATTTTCCCGGCCTCAAAATTCTTGTAAATTGGGAGAGGGCCACGTTTGCAGAAATAGGCATTTGGCTGAAAGTGGCAAATAAGGAAATGAATTTGTCCGTTTCTTTTTGAGTTTGTAATTCTTTTTATAGAATATGCAGGTTGTTTGATTTTCGAGTCCGGATGTTGTCTTTTCGTCAAATTTTGATAGTTTCGTCCGTTTTTAAACCATTGTAATTAAAGTTGGTTTTATTATGAAAGTTGAAAATTCCAAAAAATGTTTTATTGTTGATTACCTTTTATTGGCATGAACTACGCTTGGTATGATTCATGCGGGGTCATGATACGTAGGCAATCTTCATAAGATTCGACCACACACAAAAAAATCAAAAAAAGATCCAAAAAAGAATAAAAAAGAAAAAAAGAAAAAGAAAAAGAAAAATATGTTGTTAATAATGAGAACCGACTAAGTCCATTCTAAAATGTTTTTTTTTGAATTTTGAGAAAGCTGGAGAGATCGGTTTGTGGTAAGCTGGAAGCACAAGATCCAGGAAAATTTGATTCAAGACAATGACACCCAGAATATCACGCTGAATCCTTTACATAAACATGATGATGCACACTTTGTGGGAATGATGCCCGGTTACATGGGGTGTGAGAATGTACTGACTAAAGCTGAAGATATTGAAGCAGATAGTAGTCTTGACAATATGGATGTGAAGCTCAATGGCTAAAAATGACGTGCTTGTTAATTGGAAAGACGCTCCATGTCTGGGTCAGTTGGAGGG
The DNA here is from genome assembly GCA_034376525.1 of Nicotiana benthamiana. Taxonomy (NCBI): domain Eukaryota; kingdom Viridiplantae; phylum Streptophyta; class Magnoliopsida; order Solanales; family Solanaceae; genus Nicotiana; species Nicotiana benthamiana. The sequence continues at coordinate 14,754,605 of CM067335.1, forward strand.
AATCTTGGTAGTGGGCTCTGATTTTCCTTTTTGTTTTCTAGATCATTCTGGGGTTGTAATCCTTTTTTTTATTTATTTTTGTACTCGTCAAAGTTTGAAACTTTGTTATCCTGTAATTCAACGAAAATGAAAAAAACATTCTTCAATTTTACTTTATTTTAATTTGTTTTCTTCTTTTCTCTTTCTCCAGTTCTCTTTATACTGGTTCGAATGACATGGCATGCACGATGGATCTTCAACCCAGTCTAAAAAAAATCAATCTGATTATGAACTAATAATACAAGAAGTAGATTGATTTAATGAGTGGGTCAAAACGCGAATGGAGCGTTGAGACGGCCAACAATAACATAAAGAAGATATTGAGGAAAATGCTAGAAGGGTCCAGGCAATGGCATGAAAAGCTATCATGTGATTTGTTGGGTTATTGCACTACTGTTCCTACTTCAATAGGCGCAACTCCTTATCTGTTGGTATACGAAACTGAAATAGGTATACCAACAGAGGTTGAAATTCCACTTCTTCGAATCCTCACTGAGGCTGAGATTGATGATGATGACTGGGTCAAAGCCCGATTGGAGCAGTTGAGCTTATTTGATGAAAAGAGATTGGCAGCAGTATGTCATGGCCAGTTGTATCAAAAGAGAATGGCAAGAGCAATAATAAGAATGTGCGTCCCAGGAAATTTGAAGTGGGGCAGCAAGTGTTGAGAATCCTACCACATCGGGCCGAAGTAAAAGGCAAGTTCGCCCCGAGCTGGAAAGGACCATTTATTGTGACCAAAGTGTCATCCAATAGCGCTTTATGTTTGACAGATGTCGAGGGAAGTTGTATCGACATGGCTATCAATTCTACCGCAGTCAAGAGGTACTTTGTATGATTTCTTTGATTATAATTGTTTGTTTGTTTGCACTTGGTATTGATCGGAGAATGAAATGACGAAGGGAATTTTTCTACTATCCAAACACTTTAATCTTTGCTTCCCCCTTTTGAGCCTTATTTATTTTTTCATACCCCTATTTTGGAATCATTAATGAAAATGAAAAAAAAAATAATGAGAAAATGAGAGAAGAAAAGAAAAGAAGGAAAATAATAAAAAAGAAGAAGAGAAAAATAGAGGAATCGAGTGAACTACGTTTGAGCTGATTCCTCAAAGAGGATAAGTAGGCGCCTCACGGCTCGGTCATAGCGTGACAAAGCGTCACAAAAAATAAAAATCCCCCAAGCAAGAAAACTAGGGCAGAAGTTATGTTTTAAATTTTGAAAAGAGGTTTGATTATAAGAGTTGTAATGTTTTACCCATCAAAGTTATTATGAATTTTTATCTCCTTTTCTTTTAAGGCCCACATAAAATTCATGTTGATGTCCAAAAAAGACCTCCCGATCAGTATCCGAGGGATGCCAAGACAGACAAATGAAAGCCGAGAATAACACGCTGGTCCCCGACTGAATACGGATCATGAGCTGAAAAGAATGGATAGCCAAAAGAATTCCCAGCATAGAGAATCTTATCGGTAACACTCCAATCCCCAGCTGAGGAAACAAAACGAGAGAGTCATATCGATGAAAACCTTTACAGGCACAATAAGGCGACGTAAGCTGAGAGAAGCAAAATGAGAGAGTCTTATCAGTGAAAACCTTCATAGGAACCATAAGGCGACGAAAGCTGAGAGAAACAAAACGAGAGAGTCTTATCGGTGAAAACCTTCACAGGCACCATAAGGCGGCGTAAGGTGAGAGAAGCAAAATGAGAGTCTTATCAGTGAAAATCTTCACAGGCACCATAAGGCAACGGGAGCTGAGAGAAATGAGAGTCTTATTAGTGAAAACCCCTCGAAGGGTACTATGAGGCTACGAGAAAAGATTGGCGGAAGGGGTCCGCATTCGGCGAAGAGTTGGGCACCTATTTATCCCCATCAAGTGAAGACATCAGAAAGATTGATTGATACAAATAGATTGGGTTGATTAATACGGAATGCACGACTAGATCGTTGGGGTCGATTATACAACCCAGATAAGTTCCTTTCTTTTCTTTTCCCCAGCATTTGTTCAGAAAGATGTTCTCTTTTTCTATCTTTTCATTTCTTTGTTTAAAAGACTTTTTCCAGAAATTTATTTTAGAGAAAGATCTTTCAGAGCTTACTACTAGTTGCCAAAATGGTACAAAGAAAAATGGGAAGAGGACAGGCAAGAGACAAGGCAAAAAGATGTTTGTTGCAAGGCCGAATAATATATTGATCTAAAATGTCAAGGAAAGTATGGAGAAAAATAGGAAAACAACAGTTCAGAAAATTGTGGACCAGATTCCAAGAGGGTCCCCAGCAGATCATCGAGATGTAGGAGCATCCCCAACAGATTTTTGACCAAGTTCCAAGAGGGACGGACAACACAGAGTGGGGAAGGAAGAAACGGAAAATTCATCCCCATCAAAATAATCCCTAACAAGTTTTGATAGCGTAATGAAACACAGAGCGGGGAAGGGAGAAAGTGAAAAACCATCCTCAGCAGGAGTGGCACGACCACTCACCATGTTCTAAAACTAAGAAATTTTCTTTGATTTGAAGCAGGAAAAGCAAATCTTATTAATGGCGAAAAACATGCCACAAGGAAGAGCACCAAAACTGGGGCAGAAAATTTTCTGCCATTGTCAAAAATTTTCTCGGAAGAACGAGGACATCAATTCAAGTTTTCAGGGATAGCAAGACATCACAATTTTTTAAGAAAAACGATCGGAGGTAAGATAATTTCAAGTTTTGAAGTCGGGAGTCCGCCCGTATAATAGAGGTATACAATTCACTCTTTAAATTTCAAGTTTTGAAGATGGGTCTATCCGCCCTCGAATAGGATATTATGGGTTCATCCGCCCTCGAATAGGATATTATGGGTTCATCTGCCCTCAAATAGGATATTTTGGGTTCATCCGCCTACGAATAGGATACTTTGGGTTCATCCGCCATCGAATAGGATAATTTAAGGTTCATCCGCCTTCGAATAGGATATTTTAGGTTTGTCCCCACCTTCGAATAGGATATTTTGGTTTCATCCGCCCTCTAATAGGATATTTTGGTTTCATCCGCCCTCGAATAGGATAATTTCAGATTCATCTGCCTTCGAATAGGATAATTTAGGTTCATCCACCTTCGAATAGGATATTATAGGTTTGTCCGCCTTCGAATAGGATATTATAGGTTTGTCCGCCTTCGAATAGGATATTTGGGTTCATCCTCCCTCGAATAGGATAATTTTAGGTTCATCCGCCTTCGAATAGGATAATTTTAGGTTCATCCACTTTCGCATATGATATTATAGGTTTGTCCGCCTTCGAATAGGATATTATAGGTTTGTCCACCTTCGAATAGGATATTTTGGGTTCATCCGCCCTCGAATAGGATAATTTTAGGTTCATCCACCTTCGAATAGGATAATATTAGGTTCATCTGCCTTCGAATAGGATATTTTAGGTTCATCCGCCTTCGAATAGGATATTATAGGTTTGTCCGCGTTCGAATAGGATACTATAGGTTTGTTCACCTTCGGATAGGATATTTTGGGTTCATCTGCCATCGAATAGGATAATTTTAGGTTCATCCACCTTCGAATAGGATATTATAGGTTTGTCCACCTTCGAATAGGATGTTTTAGGTTCATCCGCCTTCGAATAGGATATTTTAGGTTCATCCGCCTTCGAATATGATATTATAGGTTTGTCCACCTTCTAATAGGATATTATATGTTTGTACACCTTCAAATAGGATATTATGGGTTCATCCGCCCTCGAATAGGATAATTTTAGGTTCATCCGCCTTGGAATAGGATATTATTAGGTTCATCCGCCTTCGAATATGATAATTTGGGTTCATCCGCCTTTGAATAGGATAATTTTAGTATTCATCCGCCTTCGAATATGATATTATTAGGTTCATCCGCCTTCGAATAGGATAATTTGGGTTCATCCGCCCTCGAATAGAATAATTTTACGTTTATCCGCCTTCGAATAGGATATTTTAGGTTTGTCCACCTTCGAATAGGATAGGTTGGGTTCATCCGCCCTCGAATAGGATAATTTTAGGTTCATCCGCCTTCGAATAGGATATTTTAGGTTCATTCGCCTTCGAATGGGATAATTTAGGTTCAGTCGCCTTCGAATAGGATATTTTGGGTTCATCCGCCCTCGAATAGGATAATTTAGGTTCATCCGCCTTCGAATAGGTTATTTTAGGTTCATCCACCTTCGAATAGGATATTTTGGCTTCATCCGCCCTCGAATAGGATATTATAGGTTTGTCCACCTTCAAATAGGATATTTTGGGTTCATCCGCCCTCGAATAGGCTATTTGGATATTTTAGGTTCGTCCGCCTTCGAATAGGATATTATAGGTTTGTCCACCTTCGAATAGGATATTTTGGTTCATCCGCCCTCGAATATGATAAATTTAGGTTCATCCGCCTTCGAATAGGATAATTTTAGGTTCATCTGCCTTCGAATAGGATATTTTAGGTTCATCCGCCTTCGAATAGGATATTATAGGTTTGTCCACCTTTGAATAGGATATTATGGGTTTCTGCGCCCTCGAATAGGATAATTTAGGTTCATCCGCCTTCGAATAGGATGTTATAGGTTTGTCCATATTCGAATAGGATATTTTGGGTTCATCCGCCCTTAAATAGGACATTTTAGTTTTGTCCGCCATCGGATAGGATATTTGGATATTTTGGTTTCATCCGCCCTCAAATAGGGTATACTTGGTTCTATCTGCCCTCAAATAGGCTATTGAACTTGATCCTTACTCAAAAGGACATTTAATTTATTTCGACCGAGTGGTCTTTCTTGAATAAACATTGACAAAATATATATTTCATTGCGAAATGCTTTTTACTTTCAAAGTTGTCTTACCGATTAGGCGCCCACCTGTATATCAAGGGAATACTTTTTATGTCTTACCAATTAGGCACCCACCTATATAACGAGGGAATATTTTTTTGTCTTTACATTTCAGGTCTTGAAATCAGTAACCTATCAGTAATGCATATGGTAACAACAGAAATCCCCAGCATAAATTCAAGTGCAGAAATCAAAAGGAAGATAAGAAAAATCTCAAGATAAGCGGTCTTTGAATCAGGGATATCCCAGCATAACAAATTGCAATGAAGAAAGCAGTATCCCCAGCAGACATAACAAAGTGATGGGGCTTGTGTTCAGAAAAGGCAAAAGGCCAGTGTCATCCCCACCAGTTTGCGAAGAAAACACAGGCCGATAGGAAAGCCAGGAAACATGGGCAAGCTGAAGATAGATAGGATCTTATAATTCCTAGTCTAGCCTAGCTTCTTGAATTTTCATTTAGCACGATGTAATAAGGAGATCGGTAAGTAGTAGTAACAACATGCAGCAGCAGTAACGGCAAAATCGCAGTCCCCTGGTCGTCCCAGCTACCAAAACTTCTTGAACTACATTGACCTGATTCCCTTTTAGCCAGGTATATGTAGAAAACCTTTGAAGCAAAGGTTCAGTCAAATCTTTCAAAAAATGCTTCACACGGAGTAGTCAAACGGGCAAAAATCGCTCGTATCCGCTCACTTTATCTTTGCACGAAAACTCTTCGTGTTTTCGTACAAAGAGGGGCAACTGTGAGCACGTAATTTTTGCCCGATACACGAATTATCCCAGAAAATTCGAAATAAAACAATTTTTTTGTTTGTTTGCAATTGTTGTGAATTTTGTGTTATTTTCCTTGTATTATTTGCATTTTTGTATGGCATGTTTATTCGTTAAATTAATAAAAAAATACAAAAAGTATGTTGCATTTGTATTTAGGATTTAATTCTACAATTAGGAGTAATCAAGTTTGTTTTACAAAATAAAAATCACAAAAATAGGCATCTTTTGCATTTTTAGCCTTTAATGTCCAAATTGCATGATTGTGTTTTAATTATTATTTAATTTTAAATAATAATTATTATTAGAAGTTAATTAGTATTTTAAGATAATTGTGGTTTTATAATTTAATCTTGGCATTTTAATTTTATAATTTTTTAAGTAAAAGAAAAGATAATAAAAAATAGAAGAACAAATTCGGAATTGGGGCAATACTTATAATTTGAATTAACTAGGCCCAAAACACTTCTACCCAACCCAAAAACCCTTGACCCAGGCCCAACCACCCCCCCATCTGACCACACGCCCCCACTTTTCCTCTCATTTTTTCATTTTTTGCTACTCAAAAAATCCTAAAGACACTCTAACACTCTCTAACCTAAACCTAGCCGCCACACTTAAGCACCCACCGCCTACTCTCATCTTCCTCACACCAAAACCACCCTAACAAACCCTAACCACCCAAAGCCATGGCTGCCCCTCCCATCTTCTTCCCCGTCACCTTCACGACCACCCATCCATCGGCTGAAAACCTCACAACAGTAAGCCTTCTCCCTCACGAACCAGGCGTCCAGCCCGTCACCTTTACGAGCCCCCATCAACCTCACTTGTCCGTCGACCTCCTCGACCTCCTCGACGTCCCTACATCCCCAACGCCACCATGAAACAAACCCCACCAGTCGTCTTTCCCAGCTGAACCAGTCATGGAAATGACGACCGAAAGACCCTACTGTCGTCACAGCTCACCAAATGACCCCCCCAGGTTCGAAACCAAACGAGTAGCCCAGCATCCAAACGACCTCTTTTGTTCCCGTCTAGTTCATGGTCGTCCCCTTCACGTCGTCCAGTTCGTGGTCGTGTCCGTTGTCCAGTTTCATCGCTTGAAATCAACCAGAAAATATACAAAATTTCTGGGCCAGATTCGAGTTATTTTGGATTTCAAAGTTTTTGGGCAGATTTGTTTCCATTCGAGTTCATCGTTGTTTTGATCCGGTTAGTTGGTTTAAGTTTCATTTCTGTCAGTATTTTGTTTGATATTTTCGGATCTAAATTAGTATATGTTAGATTATTTTCTTGTTCGTTGTTTATCATTTTCTTGATTATTTCTTCAGTTTGTTTTATTCATTTGTTCTTGTTTAGTTTAATATAGAAATGTTTTATTTTAATCACTTGAATTATTTATCTAGAATGTAATGTTGTTAGATTTAATTTGAAGTTCAATTGATGATTAAGTTTAGTGAGTTGAATTTATTTTATTGTTCTGTAAAGTTTAATTTGAATCTGAGTTTAGTGATTTGAATTACTCGTTTGCTATTGTTGTTAAATCTGAAGGTATGCTTGTTGTTAAAAATATTGTTGGTTCTTTGTTGTTCATCATATAATTTGACTTTGTTGATTGAATTTTATTAAGAATTGGTTATAGTTGCTATATTTTGGATAATTAATTCAGGTGAATTGGTTATAGTTGATAGGGGTAGAATAGTAATTTTCAGTAATTTTTGGGGGGTATTTTTGGAATTTAAAATTTGGACAATTATTTAATTTAAGTGTTATGTCCACTAGGCACAAAAAATAGTAAAATATTATAGTGGAGGACAAGACATATAGTAGCGGGAATCTAATATATTTATTTAAGTAGTGGTGGGAACAAGACATAATGATGTAAAGTAAAATGGGGTAATAATGTGGCCTTATTTGACCATTGAAAAAGGGGAGACTGTGGGACCCGTATTGACTATTTTTTGCTTAATTAAAATCAGAAATAATATAGATAATGATAAAAGGGTAAAAGATAGACATAAAGGGGAATATTTTGGGCTGGAAAGTAAAGAAAGAAAAAAGGGTAATAATAAAAGAGGGTAGTAATAATAATTAAAGGGTAGGAGGAGAGAGAGTCTTGCTTGGGTATATAATAGGATTCATTTAACACTTAAAGAGGACTGAATTTGGAGAGAAAAAATTTCAGAACTAAAGAGGAGATAAAAACAGACTTTTAATCTTGAGAGTTGAGGATTGAGAGAAAAGGGCTGATTTTCAAAAATCATAGAGAGTGAGTAGTTTGAGAGTGTTCTACTTCGAGTTTTAAAGAAAAAAAATCATAATTATCCCATTGCCTCTTCTATCTTTTTGGGTACTATCATGCATGTGAGAGTTATTGGGATTTCGGGGTCTTTGCTTGGTTTTTCCTAAGTCTGGTTGGTTTTTGGGTTACTGCTCCACCGGTTTTTCAAACTTTGTTTCTGGGCTATTGCATTACTGCTACTGGTAGTTTGTAGTTGCTGTGTTGTTTCTTCTGCTGCTGATCATATTCTTCATTTTCCTTGTCTTCAAATATCAGGTACACTACTCTGAATCATTTTGACATATGCATTGAAGCCGAAATGAAATGGCCAGAAGATTTATGCTTCCAATTATAGAATATTCGTATTTTTTAGTTAGATATTCATTATGTGTTTCATGTTATATGAATGGTAGAAGTATGTATAATGTGAAGCGTTAAATTGTGAAACTATTGAATGGGTGTCGGTATGAACACCATAAGTATTAGTTTCGGCTTTGTTAATTTTTATATTTAAATCATGTAGTTCGAAATCGCATCAAATTGGTAAATAGTCAATATGGGAAATCAGTTTAATTTGGGGGGGAGGGGAGGTTAGTAAATTCGAATTTGCAAATATTAGAGTAGAAGCAATTTGAGATTTTTTTTTTAATCTTTGAGTCTTGTTAGTAATGAAGATCTGCAAATATTAGGCAAATATAACAGGCCAATAGTTTTTTTATATAACAATATGAGTTTTAATCTAGCTATAATTGATTTCTTTTGAATATTAGTTGTCGAATTTCGTTTTTTTATTTAAAATTTCGAATATTTCTTTTAGTAAAAATCCTTTCCATTAATATTTGTCTTAATCTAGCAATTAGTGTGTTATATTTTTTTTATTTTTTAAGCTCGTAATTAATTAGGAATTTTCTTTCTTTATTTTAGAGACGAATTTAAATAGAATGTAGTATCCTTAAAATAAAGGAGGCGTGCCTCGCCATAGTAATTACAAATTGCGGGTCCTTATACACTTAATAATTGGATAGACTTCGGAGTTGGCCGCTTAGCGAATTTCACGGCCTCTTCCCAAAATAACGATACGTTGTCTCTTTAGGATGCACCTTAATTAATCTTACCTTCCTAATCTCGGGTGTGTATTTATGTAACCCAAATTCAAATCTGGACGGAGTCGAAATGTGTCGACGATCACGTGTACACTGGTTGTAACGTGGTTCGAGATACGTTATCACGACGTTGCAGTTCTCTGTAAAATAATAATAATGATAATGATAAAAACGGTTAAAAGTTAGAATTTGCACATAAGTTACAACATGTTTAAAAATTAGATCAATAAGCCGAATATAACAATTGAGTGACCGTACTAGAACCACGGAACTCGGGAATGCTTAATACCTTCCCCGGGTTAACAAAATTCCTTACCTGAATTTCTGATTCGCGGACTATTAAACAGAGTCAATTTTTTCCTCGATTCGGGATTCAACCGGTGACTTGGGACACCATAAATCTCCCAAGTGGCGACTCTGAATTAAATAAACAAATCTCATTTCGATTGTCCTTTAATTGGAAAAACTCCCTTGTACCCTCTCGGGGCGGAAAAAGGAGGTGTGACAGTACCCCGAGGGGCAATGAGGTTGTTTCCAGGAGACCCTCGGCTCAAGAAAACAACAAGAGACGATATATTAGTACTATCAATAGCTTCATACTAAAATAACAAAAATAACATAAAATACATAACATAACATAGAATAACAGAATAACAGCAATATAAGAAATATAGGAAATATCCAATAGATAAATCCCTGTATCAGTAGCTGATCAGGAGCATCGTAAGAGTAACTCCTAACTGGCTAGTTTCACTTTTGTACGCTGTAGAAATATCCACAACTTCCACCTAACCTACAATTTTAATGCTCGACCTCTTGCCTATCAAGGGTCATATCCTCAATAATCCTAAGACGTGTAATGTCCTGCATGATCATCTCTCCCTAATACTTTTTAGGTCTCTCTCTACCTCTCCTCGTGCCCACCACAGCCAGACGCTCAAACCTTCTCACCGGTGCATCAGTGCTCCTCCTCTGAATATGTCCGAACCATCTGAGTCTACTTCCCGCATCTTGTCCTCCATGGAGGGTCACACCCACCTTCTCTCGAATATCTTTATTTCTAATCTTATCCGTTGTCACATCCACCTCAACATCTTCATCTCTGCTACTTTTATCTTCTGAATATGTGAGTTCTTAACCGGCCAACACTACATAATATAATTAATTGACAATTACAGAACAACAATAATAATAGGAGTAATCAAAGACAATAGGCATGCCGGCAGACACGTCAATAGAAATAGGCCAATACTAAAACACATCATTTTTCATGCTCCTAATTTTGACCAAATCTTCCCTTTTTGCCAAGTCAGCCTTTCCCAGCTTATGTCACCCAATAGGCAAGCCGATAAGTGTGTCTTATTCGGAAAAATATAATATTCTATATTTCAACCAAATCATATTAATTAGTATCGCCAAGTAAAATTAAATAGTATAAGCTTTGACAATTTAATAAACTTAGTTAACGAACATAGCTGCACCTAAATTGTGACACTCTCAATACGACCATAACTAGTTCCTTTGTTATGATGTCCATGAAGGAGGGCGGACTCACGAGAGTTGGTCAAGTAGGATTAACAGGTTTTTGGGCTCGTAAGTTTTTGAAGAAAGGATGAACATATCATCTTAGGCGAATCCCACATCGAAATAAGAAAGAAGAGTGGAGAGCTATATAAGGCATGACACAAGTTCACATGGTACGCGCGCTTTTAGGACTCGAGGTGGTATAGCCAGTAAGACAAATTTGTGCGGACGTAGGTCCAAAGCAAACTTATCATGGGCGTGGGTCGTGACAAATATAATTTTAGGGCCAAATCTCCCTCAGTATGATGCTGGGGCAAACCTCAAGGAGAACCCTGAGTACCAAAGGGGGTGAACGTGATGCCCATGATGGAGAACGGGCTGATGAGGGCAGGTCAAACATGACTGACAGGTTTTTAGGTTGACAAACTTCTAAAAAAAAGAGTGCATTTATTAAAGTGATGAGCTTTGAATATATGATTTTCCCATTTGGATTATTTGATTGGGCTTCACATGTCACCTTAGGCCCCAATCCCAACTAGAAATAAAAGAGTAAAGTGAAGAGCTATATAAGACACACTTAGACCTAAAATGGACAATACATGCCATGAGTTTGGTCGCTACATTTGTTTAAAGTACAACGGTTATCACAAAGCATGTAAAATAATGATGGTTGAGTAATAAAAATATGTACATTATATGTGTAACAAGATCTTTTTTGGCGTTTTTCTTTGATTCAAGCATGATGCATCCAGTGAAATGTTTGACTAGTAAGTATCTAATCATCATCAATTTTGCAAACAGTGTTTTCCTTACGAACGAATATTAATATAATCATATTAAGGTACATATTATTGTGTGAGAAGTTATCGAAGGGAACAGTAATTTTCATTACTTTTGTACTATTACTCTCATTATTAGTTTTCATAATCATGATTATATCCGTCAAATCTACCCCCAAAAAATAAAGGTAACTTATTATGGATTATTTTTCATTGCAAACCCCTTAGTTGTACCATTACTATCATTAGTTACTTCCGGTCCAGTAATTTTGGTTGTTTTCATATATATTATTAAAATTTTCTTTTAATATTAATTAGCAATAAAATTGACTATATTAATTTTTACTATCTGTTCACATAACTACTCCTAACACATACTTCAATATTAATTACTCCAAGGACAATGTAGGAAAAAAATAATTAATTTATTCTTGAAATCTGGAAAAATTATTTATTTTGGACCACAACAAAAAAATCAAAAAATTATTTATTTTGGACCGGAGGAAGTATTAGTTTTCATAATCATGATTATATATGTCAAATCTACACCAAAAACTAGAGTATTAATAATAACTCCTTTTAAAATGATTAAACGGAAACTCCACCAATCAATAGTTCATTTCATATTTTGCTTCACCTGCTCAGTTTCCTTTGTCTGTTCCACAGAGCTTTGAATTTCTCTCTTGATTCTTGAAATTCAATCAATTATTTGAGCTCGCTCTTCTTAAAATTATCTCAAGAACCAAAATCTCATGGCTTTTCTCAAAACTTTCTCTCAAAAAATTGGTGAAGACCAGTGGTAATTTCCCCAGTCAACTCAACAACCAACCACCAACTCAGAAAAGATTTGCCAAATTATTACTCGTTTTCCAACTGGGTCTCTCCCAATTTGATTAAAGATTCCATTTTTCAAACTGGGGTTTTCCCAATTTGATTAAAGACTCCATTTTTCCAAGTGGGGATTTCCCAATTTGATTAAAGATTCAATTTTTCCAGCTGGGGTTCTCCCGATTTGATCAAAGATTCATTTTTTCCAACTGGGTTTCTCCCAATTTGATAAAAAATACAATTTTTCCAACTGGGGTTTTGCTCAATTTGATTGGAGATTCAATTTTTCCACCTGGGGTTTTGCCAATTTGATTAAAAATCAAAATTTTTATAAGGGGTTTGTTGGAGGTGCACATGGATCATGAGAAAGAGGCCTTGATCAATGAGCTGACGGAGTTAATCGACGCCGTTTCTGGGTTGCCGGAAGGCATGAATGTGTCTAAGAGGATGTACAGTAATTTGGTGAGAAGGGTGAAGCTTTTGAGCCCTTTAGTTGAGGAAATGAAAGATAGTGATGTTGTTGAGGTTGGAGATGATGTGGTTCATGGGCTTGAGTTGTTGAGAATTGCTCTTAATTCAGTTTTGGAGCTTCTCAAATCTGTCAATGAAGGCAGTAAGATTTTTCAGGTAGTGTTTTCTAGCTTAATATTTAAATATTATATGATCTATGCCAATTTTCCTTTGTTTGGTAAATTTGAAAGTATTTGAGGTAATCAAGTTTGCATGTAAATATAGGAACAACCAATGTTTTGAATTACTATGTTTTGCTGATTGTGTGGCTGCTGGAAAGATCAATGTGATATTCAACTACTTTTTCCTTTTTCTCTCTCTGGTGAAATTTAGGTTTAGTTTGGTTAGTAACTGCCCTACTTATTTGTCAACCAGGACAAAGTTGAATCATGTATAAGAACTACTTCACATATAGTTTTTTTTGGACCTCTAAACAATTACATAGTTTGTTTTGGGCTACTTCCTGCCTTCATATAGTTGTGTTTCCATCGTTCTTTTATTCATCATGACAGCCATGGCTTGAAACTTTGGATCTAACCTGGTAAGTTTGAAGCTTTTGTAGATTACTGCATTCTAAAAAAAAAAATAGAACGAACTGTTCCTAGGACCTCGCATAGGGAAGATTCATTTTATTAGGACATCTGACTTGAATTTTCTCAGCTGACAATGGTTAGTTGTTGTTGAATAGTGAACCATCTTATCGAAAAGATTAAAGTGGTAGGGAACACTTCCATTATTTATTTTGGTCTTTAACACACCTCCTCACGCGTTGGCCAATTTTTTTCCTTGGTCCGAGTATGAGGAAATATTTTTATTGACAGGTGGCAATGAGATTCAAATCAATGATCTCTGCTTGCCATGGTAAAGTTTTATCCCTGTGAACCCAATTTGATTCAATTAGTTGTGTTTCTCTTTGAGATGTTGAATCTTGCACCATTGCAGTTTTTAGTAAAGATATGTATCTGATCTGTACTTCCATAGTTCAGGGGTGAAATGAATCTTATGTGGTTTCTTTCTGCTCTAGTTTTACACTCTGCGTGGAGGATGATTTTTGTGCAGTATCATCAAGCTCGTTGTGTCGCTGTGCTAAACATTATCAGTATGAAAGACATTGTCTCTTACTTCATACTTCCTAAACGTCACCTGTGCTTTTCGTATTGCAGGCTCTGCAGATGGACACCATATCACTAAGGTTTTTAAATGTAACAGAGCAAATTGAAGATGCACTAAGCCACATTCCTTACAACAAGCTTGATATTTCTGAGGAAGTTCGAGAACAAGTACTTCATCTACCAATCCTTTTAATAGTTATGCCCGATGTTCATTCTGTTTTACTGAAAATCTTTACAATGTTTGGTTTCTTCCAGATTGAACTTGTGCATGCTCAATTTAAAAGAGCAAAAGGAAAGATGGAATCACCAGATGTGCAACTGGTAATCGATTTAGCTATGGCAGAAAGGGAACAAGATCCCGACTCCATGATTTTTAAACGGCTGTCAGAGAAGCTGCATCTCAGGACCGTAAATGATCTAAAGAAGGAGTCACTTGCCATCCATGACATGGTCATTTCTAGTGGTGGAGTTCCTGAAGAGTGCTTTGAAACAATTGCGTTCCTCCTTAGAAAGCTAAAGGACTGTGCAATGACAGGGAATCCGGAAATGGATGCCCTTGAGGGTGACAAGAGTATGATTAAGCACAGATCTCCAGTCATTCCAGATGATTTTCGTTGTCCAATATCACTTGAGTTGATGAAAGATCCTGTTATTGTATCTACCGGACAGGTTTAGTGCCTTTATTTTCTTAATGGTTCATTTTACCTTGACGAATTATAGCACTAAATTAATTGCTCCTCGTATTACTTGCTTAGATTAATTGCTGTCTGCTTTTCTTTCACGTGCAGACCTATGAAAGGTCTTGCATCCAGAAATGGCTGGATGCAGGACACAAGACCTGCCCTAAGACTCAGCAGACATTGTTGCACACTGCATTGACTCCAAACTATGTTTTGAAGAGCCTGATTGCCTTGTGGTGTGAGAACAATGGTGTTGAGCTGCCTAAAAACCAAGGAAATTGTAGGAACAAAAGGTCTGGAGCTGGTGGTTTGGACTGTGATCGTGCTGCTATTGATGCGTTGTTACAAAAACTTGCCAATGGTAATCCGGAACAGCAAAGAGCAGCTGCTGGTGAGCTCCGTTTGCTGGCCAAAAGAAATGCTGATAACAGAGTCTGCATTGCTGAAGCCGGAGCTATTCCACTGCTTGTTGAACTGCTTTCATCGTCAGATTCTCGTACTCAGGAGCACGCTGTCACGGCACTCCTTAACCTATCCATAAATGAATCTAACAAGGGAACTATTGTAAATGCTGGTGCTATACCCGATATAGTAGATGTACTAAGAAACGGAAGCATGGAAGCAAGGGAAAATGCAGCAGCTACCCTTTTCAGTTTATCAGTGGTTGACGAAAACAAAGTGGCAATAGGAGCCGCCGGTGCTATCCCAGCGCTTATTGATTTGCTTTGTCAGGGAACTCCAAGGGGAAAGAAGGATGCAGCCACTGCTATATTCAACCTCTCAATCTATCAAGGAAACAAGGTGAGGGCAGTACGGGCAGGGATTGTGCCACCGCTAATGAGATTGCTCAAAGATCCCGGGGGTGGAATGATGGATGAAGCACTCGCAATATTGGCAATACTTGCAAGTCATCAGGAGGGTAAGGCAGCCATTGGTCAAGCTGAGCCAATCCCCATCTTAGTTGAGGTAATTAGGACAGGTTCTCCTCGGAACCGAGAAAATGCTGCAGCTATTTTGTGGTCTCTATGTACAGGTGATGTACAGTACTTAAAGGTAGCTAGGGATCTTGGAGTAGAAGAGGTACTGAAGGAACTGTCCGAGAATGGCACTGATAGAGCCAAAAGAAAAGCCGGGAGTGTTTTGGAACTTCTCCAACGAGTTGATGCTGTTGATTCATGACACCTAGATTGAGCAGTGAAGGATAAATTCAACCTGAGAACTGAGGTCAGACAATCCAGTAATTACACTACCGCGTCCACTGTACAAAGATATAGAACTGTACCTCTATATGTATGTTTTCATCTTCTTTTTGACAGCTTGATCCAGGGGCAGTGAGTTATTTTTTAAATTGGTGTTTTTAGATGTATAATCTTATTGTTTATACTTTCTTTATAGTGTTTGATTAAGTAAGCACTGTGATTTCCACTTTTGAATATGAGAAATGAAGAGAAAGTGTGCTGTTGTTAGTGTTCAATCCATTACAAGTGTTACACACTACTCTACCATTTCAGGTTGCTAAGTATTATTGGAATCAGCAAAGAAGTCTTGAGAAGGAGACCTTGGTGTAACTAGTAAAGTTGCTGCGATGTGACCATGAGGTCACGAGTTCAAGCCGTGAAAACGACCTCTTGCAGAAATGCAGGGTAAGGCTGCGTACAATAGACCCTTGTGGTCTAGCCCTTCCCCGGACCCCGCGCATAGCGAGAGCTTAGTGCAATGGACTGCCCTTAAAAATAAGCTTTGACACCCGGTAACCGGCTCCAATCCTTGTTTATTTTTTAGGTTAACTTCTGTGCACTCGCAGAACAATTTTTTAGTTAAGATTACTTACAACAACATGTAAGTTGTATATAATATATTAATCTGTTAAGATAAAATGCAGTTAATAACTTGTTACAACATGTCAAAGTCCATTGGTAGATAAATCGTCAGACCGATAGTGTAAAGAATTTTTATATTATTATGTATTTTAATATATTACAACAATGAAGTTACAAAACTTTTTTGTCCTGTTAATATAACTGAATCTTAGACAAGAGGAGTTGCCCTGATGGTAAGCAACCTCCACTTCCAATTGAGAGGTTGTGAGTTCGAGTCTCCCCAAGAACATGGTGGGAAGTTCTTGGAGGGAAGGATGTCGGGGGTCTATTTGGAAATAGTCTCTCTACCAAAGGGTAGGGGTAAGGTCTGTGTATACACTACCCTCCCCAAATCCTACTAAGTGGGATTATACTGCGTTGTTGTTGTTGTTAATATAACTGAATCTTGTGCATTATAACAGTTCAATCACTGAACTTTACTCACTGTAACTTAAAAGTAACAAGATTATTTTTGTTTCATTTGCTACTCTGCACTGAAGTCAAAACTCAATTTTGTACTGTATAAATATTGTCAAATTGACTTGTGGTTGAAATTTAACCCTTGATCTTCTCTAAACCAACTCAGTTGGGTTAATCTTTGTTCATCATCCCCATAATTGTGCACCGGGGTTAACGGTAAGTGGGTTGAGAAACATGAGGTTTCGGATTCAAAATTCCAGTGGAGGCAAAAATAGTAGTTGATAGGCATCTCGTGGAATTAGTCGAGTTATGCACAAGCTGACTCAGACAAGCTGATTCAGACACCATAATTATAAAAAAATAATCGAAAATTAGCATAAAAACTATGAGGTCTTAGGTTTAAATTCTAGCAGAGATAAAAATATTAGGTGATAGGCATCTCGTGAAATTAGTTGAAGTATACAGAAGCTGATTCGGACACCACAATTATTAAAAGAAATAAAGAATCAGCATAAAGAACCACTAAGTCCCAGGTTCAAATCCCAGTGAAAACAAAATACACTAGGTAATAGATATCCCGTGAAACTAGTTAAGGTGCCCACAAATTCGAACACCACAATTATTAAAAAAAACATGGAAAATCAGCGTAAAGAAGTACAGTCATGGTTACTACTTACATCTACTTGAAAGGAAATCCATCCACCATAAAAGCAAAAATTGAAGAAGTAATTTGAAGCAAGTTGAAACAAGTAATTTTGTTGAATCAATGAATTGAGTAGGATCACAAGAAACTTGAGTTGGGGGCGGAAAGACATTAATTCAAACTACGAGGTTGAAAATTCAAAAGTACAAGAATTTGGGAAACAGTTAGCAATATGTTTGTTAGCGCTAATAAAAGGTGGGTGGGCGTGTCACGAGCCCATGCTTCTTCTGCGCGGCAGCCGTGGAAAGTGTTAGACCCATACGTAATGACAAAATTGGTCCTTCATTGTGAATTTTGCTATTTCTTTTATAAAGAAAACCTTAACATAGCAATAAAAGCTAATTTTGAGGTAAAAGAAGACTACTAAAATGATTTAGACATTAAGAGACTATCAAACTTTAAGAGGGCGTTTGGACATAAGAATTGTGAAATTCCAAAAAAAGTGAATTTTCTTCAAGTGAAAATAACATTTGTATTAGAGGTATATTTGGACATGAATACAATTTGGAGCTGTTTTTGAATTTTTATGAGTGATTTGAAGAAAATTTTTGGAAAATAGTTTTTTGGAGTTTTTTAAATTATAAAAAAATTTAAATTTCAATTTGAAGTGAAATTTAAAATTTTTATGACTATAAATTGATTTCGGGAAAAAAATATGACAAACAGGCCCCTAAGTGTTCAAATCAAAACTTCAAAGTTAAATTGCAAAGAATATTTAGAATTGATTTTTCATTAGAGTTAAATTGCAAATTAAATCTACAATATATTTTTCACATGTTAAGAAGTTCAATATGCATGACAAATAAGATTTGCATTGACCAATATATATAATACCAGAATAGGAGTTAGAAGTTGCAATTTTTAATGGATTGAGCTAAATCCTAAATTCAAGATACTACAAGACATATTGAAGTTCTAGGTTTCTGTCAGTATTGCTTGGATGCTACTCTACTAAAACCCTAGGTCACTCCTATAAAAAGGGTTACATAATCCTTTAAAAAATATCTCAAAAAAAATGGAGATCATCTCGAAAATTCCATAAACTCACGGAATATTCACAAAGAGATCAAGAAATGGCATGTGACGACCTGACTGGTCGTCTTTGAAATTTATGCCCCGTTCCCCCATTAACTGCTTCCCCTAAGTTCATTTTTGCTATTTTGGTTTGCCGGGATGTTCGCTAATAGAATTCAAAGTGTTTTGGGACACTAAGTCCCTAAATGAGAGCTTAAGTGTTGGAAAATGGTCCGTAATCAAAACAGCGTCAAGATGACCTCGGAATGGAGATCTGATGGTTCCATTAGCTCCTTTAGATGATTTCCGGGTTGGGAGCGTGTTCGGAATGTGTTTTGGAGGTCCTTAGCTCAAATTGGCTAGAAATGTCGAAAGTTAGAATTTTGAAGTTTCCAGTCCGATAGTGAATTTTTTATCCGAGAGTCGGAATGGGATTGCAAAAGTTTCTGTAGCACCATCATGTCATTTGGGACGTGCGTGCAAAATTTCAGGTCAATCGGACGTGTTTTGGTTATGTTTTGAATCGAAAGCGTTTTTGGTTAAGTTTTGGAAGTTTTAAGTTCAAATCATTGATTAAATTGTGTTTCTGGCATTGTTTTAGGTGATTTAAGGATTGGTACAAGTTTGGATGAGGTTAAAGAATAGGTTTTTAGGTTTGGTTGAGGTCCCGGGGGCCTCGGGGTGAATTTGGGTGGTTAATCGAATAAATTTGGTGAGTTGCATGGTCTGTTGTTGCTGCCTTATGTTGTTTCCGCAATCGCAGAATGGGAGCCGCGTAAGCGGGTTCCGCAGAAGCAGAGCTGGGGTCGCGGACCCGGTCTTGGGGGATTTGGTCGTGGACCACAGAAGCGGAGGTATGCTTGCTTAAGCGGCGATCGCAGAAGCGGTCCCTAGCATGGATTAGTCAGACCGCTGAAGCGGAAATCACAGTAGAGAAAAGGGGTTTATCCGAGGCTTAAATTTCATAAGTTAAAAAATCAGTTTGAACTCGGACCAAGGCGATGTTGAGAGAGATTTGAATAGGAGATTACTAGGTAACGTTTCTATGATCCTTTATAGCTTTAATCTATCATTTAGTTGTTAAATTAATCTTTTAAATTCAAATTAAGATCCAAAAATGGAAGAATTTGAGTAGAACTTCATTGACTAAACAATTGGGATTTGAGGGAGAATGTGACCTCCGATTTAGGAGATTTTTGTATGGATAGACTCGTGAGAGTATGAGATTTCTGAAAATGTAAAAATTCTTTGATTTCGAGACGTTGGATTGAGGGGCGTTTTGGTCATCTCACATATTTTCGCTTCTTAGCTTTAATTGTAATAGTGTAATTAGTTACTTGCGATGTTATTTACAATATGTAATTGGTTTGATAGATTTTGGTCACTCGGAGTCGGATACCGTGGCAAGGGCGTTGTTTCTTAGCGGTTTTGTACCAATTCGAGGTAAGTGGCTTGCCTAACTTTGTATGGGGAACCTCTCCCCTTAGGATATTTTTGCCATTGTTTAAATGCCTTGTGTGCAAGGTGACAAGCGTGTACTTGTGCTAGTTTTTGAAAATTCACCTTACTTGGCTTATTTAGACTGTGTTTCTTCGCATATTTAATTGTTAGAAAAATATAACTTCACTTGTTTGACTTAGGGAAAGCATGTTAGTAACTTATTTGCTCTATATGACTAAATTGCAATATCTGTCTTTCTTGTGAAGCATGTTAGATTCTCGATTTTTCTTGTTGTTCGCATTTTGCTTTCTTTCCATTAAATATTGGTTTGTTATGGTGTATTTACTATTGGGACTATGGGACGGCATCCCAGGAGCTCCCCATATTTGTATTTTGTTCCGAGGCTTGGAAGTGGGGGATACCAAGAGATCACCGACACTGGATTATATTACTTGCGGATACTAAGAGATCCCTAGTGCAAGACTGATTAATTGGAGGATACTAGGAGATCCTCGGGATACTTGGACATCCCTTGTGTATATGATGAGGATACCGGGAGATACTTGGACATCCCTTGTGTATATGATGAGGATACTGGGAGATCCCTTGTGTATATGATGAGGATACCGGGAGATCCTGGGGATACCAAGAGATCCCCGATGACGAATAACCTGTAGTGATTATTCTTGTTTGTAGAATTTTATTATAGCATGTTCCGTTCTTATTATTGTTTTGTTAGATGTTCGATATTTATTGTATTCCTACTGTTACTTCATTCCATATATATTCTTATGTTTATCTCAGTAGGGGCCTCGACCTTCCTCGTCACTACCCAACCGAGGTTAGGCTTGGCACGTACTGAGTACCGTTGTGGTGTACTCATGCTACTCTTCTGCACACTTTTGTTGTGCAGATCCATGTGCATCCGGCCATGCGTATCATCAGTGAGTTCGGAGCTTGCTATCAGAGACCTGAGGTATACTGCTGCGTCCGCAGACTACATAGTCGCTGTTCTTTTTATCTTAGTTAACAATACCGTTCCTTTTTATTTCTGTTGTATTAGACTTTTCATACATTAGAGTTGTATTTACGTTATCTTATACATGTGTTGCCTGTGGGATTCCGGGTTTTGGGATGTTATCTTTCAAAAGTGGTGTATGCAGTTTATGTGCCAAGAGGCACTGTATACATTTCATGTTCTAGTTAGTGTTCGTTATTGTTTTATTTCCGCATTGTTAAATTCCGCAATGGTGATAAGGCTTACCTAGTCGCGAATACCGGGTGCCGTCATGACAGGTTCACAATTGGTGAATTAGGGTAGTGACATGGCCGGATAATTCTTGATGATAAAATACTTCAAGAAGATTCACAACATACTTCATGGATATCAAATAAGTTCATGAAACCCCACAACATCTTACGTTCGAGAAACACGCTGATCTAGCCCTCAAATCATGGAAATAATCAGCAGAGAAGAATCAAGGGAACAAACAGAATTGTACCCGCGTTATTTTATCAATAAAACTATGGTTCTTCATATTTATATTATTTTTTGTAAATTATTTCTGTATTCACAAAGAATTTATTGCAAACTCTCGGAATATGCACAAAGAGATCAAATATACGATCTCCAAAATTTCATAAAACTATTAGAATATTCATTAAGAGATCAAAGACATGATAAATATGTCTTGCTCAAATTTCTAGCAACATTCAAGATCCAAGCGGAGTGCTGCTACATGCTTCCTGATCATCAAATACATCAAGGAGATGCATATGAGCATGTATACAGTATTATTACTGGGTAACATTTCTATGATCCATTCTAGCTTTAATCCATCATTTAGTTGTTAAATTCATCTTTTAAATTCAAATTAAGGTAGAAAAATGGAGGAATTTGAGTAGAAGTTCATTGACTAAACAATTGGGATTTCAGGGAGCATTTTACCTCCGATTTGGGAGATGTTTATGTGGATAGACTCGTGAGAGTATGAGGTTTCTGCAAAATGTAAAAATTATTCGATTTCGAGACATTGGCCTGATGGGCGTTTTGGTCATTTCACCTATTTTCGCCCTTAACTTTAATTGTAACAGTGTAATTAGTTACTTGCGATGTTATTTACAGTGTGTAATTGGTTTGAATAGATTTGGGTCACTCGGAGTCGGATACTCGTGGCAAGGGCGTTGTTTCTTAGCAGTTTTGTACCAATTCGAGGTAAGTGGTTGGCCTAACTTTGTGTGGGGGACCTCTCCCCTTAGGATATCTTTGCCATTGTTTAAATGCCTTGTGTGTGAGGTGACGGGCATGTACTTGTGCTAGTTTTTGAAAATTCACCTTACTTGGCTTATTTAGACTGTGTTTCTTCGCATATTTAATTGTTAAAAAAATGAAACTTCACTTGTTTTCACTTACGGAAAGCATATTAGTAATTTGACTAAATTGCAATATCTGTCTTTCTTGTGAAGTATGTTAGATTCTCAATTTTTCTTGTTTTTCGAATTTCTCTTTCTTTTCGTTAAATATTGGTTTGTGGTGGCGTATTTACTATTGGGACTACGGGACGGCATCCCGGGAGTTCCCCCTATTCGTATTTTGTTCCGAGGCTTGGAAGTGCGGGATACCAAGAGATCCTCGGCACTGGATTATATAACTGGCGGATACTAAGAGATCCCCAGTGCATGACTGATTAACTGGAGGATACTAACAGATCCTCGAGATACTTGGAGATCCCTTGTGTATATGATGAGGATACTGGGAGATCCTCGAGACGCTTGGAGATCCCTTATGTATATGATAAGGATACTGGGAGATCCTCATGATACTTGGAGATCCCTTGTGTATATGATAAGGATACTAGGAGATCCTCGGGATACTTGGAGATCCCTTATGTATATGATGAAGATACCGGAGATCTTCAGGATACCAGAAGATCCCCAATGACAAATAGCATGCAGTGATTGTTCTTGTTTGTATAATTTTATTATAGCATGTTCCATTCTTCTTATTGTTTTGTTAGATGTTCGATATTTACTGTATTCCTACTGTTACTTCATTCCATATTTATTCTTATGTTTATCTCAGTAGGGTTGTCATTACCCAACCCGAGGTTAGGCTTGTAACTTACTGAGTACCGGTGTGGTGTACTCATTCTACTCTTCTGCACACTTTTTTTGTGCAGATCCAGGTGCATCCGGCCAGGCGTATCATCAATGAGTTCGGAGCTTGCTATCGGAGACATTAGGTATACTGCTGCGTCCGCAGACCAGAGAGTCTCTGTCCTTTCTATCTTAATTAGCAGTACCGTTCCTTATTGTTTTCGTAGTATTAGACTTTTCAGACATTAGAGTTGTATTTACGTTCTCTTAGAGTTGTGTTGCCCCGTGGGATTCCGAGTTTTGGGATGTTATCTTTCAAAAGTGGTGTGTGCAGTGTATGTGCCAAGAGGCACCGTATTCATTTCATGTTCTAGTTAGTGTTGTTATTGGTTTATTTCCGCATTGTTAAATTCCGCAATGTGTTAAGGCTTACCTAGTCGCAAAGACTGGGTGCCGTCATGACAGGTTCACAATTGGTGAACTAGGGTCATGACATGGCCGGATAATTCTCGATGATAAAATACTTCAAGAAGATCCACAACATACTTCATGGATATCAAATAAATTCATGAAACCCCGCAACATCTTATGTTCGAGAAACACGTTGTTCTAGCCCTCGAATCATGGATATAATCAGGAGAGAAGAATCAAGGGAACAAACAGAATTGTACCCACATTATTTTATCAATAAAACTATGTTTCTTCATATTTATATTGTGATTATAATTTATTTTTGTATTCACAAAGAATTTATTGCAAACTCTCAGAATATGCACAAAGAGATCAAATATACGATCTCCGAAATTTCATAAAACTATTGGAATATTCATTAAGAGATCAAAGACATGATAAATATGTCTTGCTCAAATTTCTAGCAACATTCAAGATCCAAGCGGAGTGCTGCTACATGCTTCTTGATCATCAAATACATCAAGGAGATGCATATCATTCTACGTTCGAGAAATACGCTGCTAAGGCCCTCGAATTACATAGAATAAATCGGAAGAAAGAATCAAGGGATAAAAAGAGTTGTAACCCACAATGTTTATCAATAAAATTATTTTTTTCTTTATAGTTGTTTGTGATTGCAGTTTTATTTTTCTTTGCATAAATTTGTTGCAAACAAACTGGCACACGTAGTGGTACCAGTCCTGCCCTTCTTCTCTTCCTCCTGTAAATTGAAAATTCCAAGTTTCAAAAGCAGCGGTTTTAGGTCGAGTACTTCAAGTCTTGTCTTTAAATTTTGCAAGCCTACACCCCGACAAACCTTGAAGTAGGGGGCATTTGTAGACATCGAAATTTTAATGGATTGAGCAAAATCCTAAATTCAAGATACTACAAGACCTCTTGAAGTTCTAGGTTTTAGTCAGTATTTCTTGGAGGCTACTCTACTAAAACCCTAGGTCACTCATATAAAAAGGGTTACATAATCCTTTAAAAAATATCTCAAAAAATGGAGATCATCTCGAAAATCCCCTAAACTCACGAGATATTCATAAAGAGATCAAGAAGTGGCTGGATAATTCTTGATGATCAAATACTTCAAGAAGATCCACAACATAATATCAAATAAATTCATGAAACCCCGCAACATCTTACGTTCGAGAAACACGATGTTCTAGCCCTCGAATCACAGATATAATCAGGAGAGAAGAATCAAGGGAACAAACAGAATTGTACCCGCATTATTTTATCAATAAAATTATGTTTCTTCATATATATATATATTGTGGTTATAATTTACTTTTGTATTCACAAAGAATTTGTTGCAAACAAATTAATTCTTGATGATCAAATATTTAAACAAGATCCAAAACATACTTCATGGATATCAAATAAATTCATGAAACCCCGCAACATCTTATGTTCGAGAAACACGCTGTTCTAGCCCTCGAATCACGGAGATACCCAGGAGAGAAGAATCAAGGGAACAATCAGAATTGTACCCCCGTTATTTTATCAATAAAACTATGTTTTTTTCATATTTATATTGTGGTTGCAATTTATTTTTGTATTCACAAATAATTTGTTGCAAACAAATTGGCACGCCGAATGAGACCAGTCATGCCCTTCATCTCTTTCTCTTGTAAATCGAAAACTCCAAGTTTCAAAAGCAGCGGTTTTATGGCCGAGTACTTCAAGTCTTGTCTTTAAATTTTGCAAGCCTACACCCCGACAAACCTTGAAGTATGGAGCATTTGTAGACATCGAAGTTTTAAAGGATCAAGTTAAATCTTAAATTTAAGATACTATAGAACTCTTGAAATCCTAGGAGTCTATAAGAGTTTCTTGAAGGTTACTCTACCATAAACCCTAACTCACACCTATATAATGCATATTCCCTTGAAGAAGCCTCTCAAAAAATGGAGATCTCGAAAATCCCATAAACTCATGGGATATCTCAAAAATGGAGATCATTTCGAAAATCCCATAAACTCACGGAATATTCACAAAGAGATCAAGAAGTGGCCGGATAGATGAATACTTCAAGAAGATCCACAACATACTTCATGGATATCAAATAAATCCATGAAAGCCCGTAACATCCTACATTCGAGAAACATGTTGTTCTAGCCCTCGAATGACAGAGATAATCGGGAGAGAAGAATCAACGGAACAAACAGAATTGTACCCGCATCATTTTATCTATAAAACTATGTTTCTTCGTATTTATATTGTGATTGAAATTTATTTTTGTATTCACAAATAATTTGTTGCAAACAAAATTATCAACAGCAGCAAAAAAAAATGGAGATCATCTCGAAAATCCCATAAACTCACGGGATA
The DNA here is from genome assembly GCA_034376525.1 of Nicotiana benthamiana. Taxonomy (NCBI): domain Eukaryota; kingdom Viridiplantae; phylum Streptophyta; class Magnoliopsida; order Solanales; family Solanaceae; genus Nicotiana; species Nicotiana benthamiana. Next base: position 14,780,391 of record CM067335.1, read on the forward strand.
TCTCAAAAAATGAAAATCATCTCGAAAATCCCATAAACTCACGATATATTCACAAAGAGATCAAGAAGTGGTCGGATAATTCTTGTTGATCAAATACTTCAAGAAGATCCATAACATACTTCATGGATATCAAATAAATCCATGAACACCCGCAACATCCTACATTCGAGAAACACGTTGTTCTAGCCCTCGAATGACGTAGATAATCGGGAGGGAAGAATCAAGGGAACAAACAGAATTATATTCGCATCATTTTATATATAAAACTATGTTTCTTCATATTTATATTGTGATTGAAATTTATTTTTGTATTCCAAATAATTTGTTGCAGACAAAAGTATCAACCAAGCAGCCAAAAAAAATGGAGATCATCTCGAAAATCCCATAAACTCACGGGATATTTACAAAGAGATCAAGAAGTGGCCGAATAACTCTTGATGATCAAATACTTCAAGAAGATCCACAACATACTTCATGGATATCAAATAAATTCATGAAACCCCGCAACATCTTACGTTCTAGAAACACGCTGTTCTAGCCCTCGAATCACGGAAATCATGAGGAGAGAAGAATCAAGGGAACAAACAGAATTGTACCCGGGTTATTTTATTAATAAAATCATGTTTCTTCATATTCGTATTGTGGTTGCAATTTATTTTTGTAGTCACAAATAATTTATTGCAAACAAAAGTACGTTATTTTATTAAACGGAATACGTCATAAGTACATGCAAAATATGAAAATATTATTCAATATATTGTCCTATTAGCATTTAGTTTCTCTTGGGAGAATTCTACTACGTACTTTAAAAGTATATAAAGATGAAATTTCATTAATACTTTTGAATTATTCTTTATAGGTGGAGTATTTATTATTCTTAAGTTTGCTATAATTATCGCTCCATACATTAAAAAAAAAACAAATCTTTAAAATTCATAGATGTGAGTTCAATTCTCATTATGTCTTCCCCTTAAAAATAAGAAATTAAGTTTTTTTTTAAGTGTTTGGCCATATATTTTTAATTTTCATATGAAGATGAATTTGGGTTGTTTTAAAATTTTGAAAAAATCCAAAAAGTTATTTTTTTAAAATTTTCACTCATATCACTCATAAAAATTCAAAATTATATTTATATTCAAATATAACTCTAATTTTTAAATATCATTTTCACTTAAAATCTTTTTAATTTTTTGTCAGAATTTTACAATTCTTATGTCTAAACGCCCGCTAGAAAGAAAAAAGCAAAATAAAAACTTTAAAATTTAAGAAAAGAAACCAGCACGAGACTTACGTAAAAGGGTATTCTAGTCATTTGAGAGGGTACACATTCCATTTTTAGACTCCCAATGCAACCTTTTAAAATGCAAAAAATGCAAAACAATTCAATCTTCAAAATCTCAGCTCCATCTTCGGGTCACTCCATACTCGTCACCTCTACACCACCGTATGGCCACCTCCATTCGCCTCCGTCGTCTCGGCGCTATCGCCGTCGTAGCCAGTGGAGCATACACAATTGTACGGAATCCTTCATTCTCATCAAACGACCGCAGCGACAAGTCCACCGCACTCGACACCTTCCGCCGGAAAATTGCTGATCCTTTCGCCGTCGTTCCATCTCGAGCCACTCAGGAAGCGGCTCTGATCGGCTCCATCTTGTCAAATCCTCTCGACATCCTTGTTGTCGGTGGCGGTGCCACCGGCTGCGGTGTCGCACTTGATGCTGCAACGCGTGGGCTCCGTGTTGGCCTTGTCGAACGAGATGATTTTTCTTCTGGCACTTCTTCAAGGTCCACTAAGTTAATTCATGGAGGTTAGCCTTTAAAAAAATTTCATCAATTTTGATGTGTAGGCATCCAGTGTTTATGTCAAGCCAATGAACTCGTAACACGTGTCTTTCTTAAAGTCATCATGCTTAGGTGATGTATATTCTCACTTTACTTTTAATTGCTATAGTTAAATTGCTTGATTTGGTGTAAGCGCTACGTGCAGGTAAAGACTTACAGATATGGTATACCAGGCTTAAGTTAATTCAGTTACATGTTAAAGTAAATGGTGTGATAATAGTTAGCTTAAAATATTCAAATGACGAGGAATCCGCTTATGGATATAGAGGATTCAAATAGTTGATGGGAACTGAATTGTGATTGAGATACCAACTTTTATTACCTATATGATGTCCACAATACCTAGCTAGTGGAATATTGGCTAACGGGTAGTCATTTTTTAGTCAGTTATAAATAAATAAATAACAAGTGATTCGAGCTTAGGGATTAGTAAAAACCGACAATGTAATGATCTTTTTACACATGTTATAACAAGTTACTTACAATTTTTCTAGGTTAACAATCAATGTTATTAAATAGAGTTACCTGTAATTATCTTTTAAGCAACCTTATTGTATAAAAAAAGTCTTACACCTTTAGTGCATAGATCTTAAACTCATATTCCCTCCGGTTCAAAATAAGTAATTTTTTGGCCTATTTTTTGTGGTCCAAAATAAGTGATTTTTCCAGATTTCAAGAATGAATTAACTATTTTTTCCCTACATTGTCCTTTGAGTAAGTAGTCTTGGAATGTGTCAGGAGTGTTTATGTGAGATAGTAAATGTTAATATGGTCAATTCTATTGCTAATTAATGCTAGAAGATGAATTTCTTAATATGTGTGAGAATATTCAAAAACTAACTTATTTTGGACCGGAGTAAATAAAAGTTTCAAGCTTAGGGATGAGGTAACACTTGTGAAAAATATAGTTGTGTCCATAGATTAAAATGAGAATAAAAGCTAGCTTTCTTTTTAAAATTAATTTTTAAAAATAAAAGTCGGGTACAAATTCTCTTTTTGATAATAATAAGATATTAAAAAGAATTGAAGAGTGTGGATGATCATTTTCCCTTTTATGGAAGTGGACACAATTTCAGGACAACCTCATATAGAAGATGGAACTTGTGTATGTGAGAAGGCACGGGAGAAGAATATATAATTGATATGTAAACATGATACAATGAGCCCTATATATAATACACATAACCTAGCCTACTCCTAATACAGTTTAGACTAGACTTCTAATACAGTTAGACTTCTAATACTCCCCCTCAAGCTGGTGCATATAAATTATATGTACCGAGCTTGTTACATATGTAGTTAATACGAGGACCAGTGAGGGACTTGGTGAAAATGTCTGCAAGCTGATCATTTGACTTTACAAACTTTGTAGCAATATCTCCCGAGAGTATCTTTTCTCTGATAAAGTGACAGTCAATCTCAATGTGCTTAGTTCTTTCATGGAACACTGGATTTGACGCAATATGAAGAGCTGCTTGATTATCACACACAAGTCCCATCTGACTAACATCACCAAATTTCAGCTCTTTGAGCAACTGTTTGACCCAAACAAGCTCACATGTCGCCATAGCCATTGCTCGATATTCTGCTTCTGCACTAGACCGAGCAACCACATTCTGTTTCTTGCTTTTCCAAGATACCAAATTTCCTCCTACTAAGACACAATATCCAGAAGTAGAACGTCTGTCAGAAGGCGATCCTGCCCAATCAGCATCGGAGTATCCAACAATCTGCTCATGGCCTCGATCCTCAAACAATAAACCTTTACCTGGAGTTGATTTTATATACCGAAGAATGCGAACAACTGCATCCCAATGACTATCACATGGCGAACCCATACGCTGGCTCACAACACTCACAGGAAATGAAATGTCAGGTCTTGTCACTGTAAGATAATTTAGTTTACCAACTAACCGCCTATATCTTTCAGGATCGTTAAGAAGCTCCCCCTGTCCTGGAAGAAGTTTAGAATTCAGATCCATTGGAGTGTCAACAGGTTTACAACCTGTCATTCCTGTCTCCTCAAGAATATCTAAGGCATACTTCCGTTGTGAGATCACAATACCTGAGCTAGACTGTGCGACCTCAATACCCAGAAAATACTTTAGTGTGCCCAGATCCTTAGTCTGAAAGTGTTGAAAGAGATGTTGCTTCAATTTAGTAATACCATCCTGGTCATTGCCGGTAATAACGATGTCGTCAACATAGACCACTAGATAAATACAGAGACGTGAATCAGAATGCCGATAGAATACAGAGTGATCAGCTTCACTCCGAGTCATGCCAAAGTCCTGGATAACAGTGCTAAACTTACCAAACCAGGCTCGAGGAGACTGCTTTAGACCATAAAGTGACCGGCGCAAGCGACATACAAGGCCACGAGACTCCCCCTGAGCAACAAACCCAGGTGGTTGCTCCATATAAACTTCATCCTCAAGGTCACCGTGTAAAAATGCATTTTTAATGTCCAGCTGATACAGGGGCCAATGGCGAACAGCAGCCATAGAGAGAAAAAGGCGGACTGATGCTATCTTAGCCACTGGAGAGAAGGTATCACTGTAATCAAGCCCAAATATCTGAGTATACCCCTTGGCCACAAGACGAGCCTTAAGACGATCAACCTTACCATCTGGACCAACCTTGACTGCATACACCCAACGACAACCAACAGTAGATTTATCCGAAGGAAGAGGGACGAGCTCCCAAGTACCACTCGCATGTAAAGCAGACATCTCGTCAGTCATAGCCTGTCGCCACCCTGGATGAGACAATGCTTCACCTGTAGACTTAGGGAGGGCAACAGAGGACAAAGAAGATAGAAAAGCATAATAGGGTGATGACAAACGATGATAACTTAAACCAATATAATGGGGATTAGGATTAAGGGTGGTCCGTATACCTTTCCGAAGTGCAATCGGAAGAGACAAGTCCGCAGTAGGAGCAGGGTCAGGTGCAGGAAGTGAATCAGCCAGGCCGGATGCTGGGCGAGGACGACGATGATATGTCAAGAGTGGAGTGTCTTGTGCATGGAGTCTAGGAGGAGCCACAGTAGGTGGTCCAACGTTTGGAATGGGTAAGACTTCTGTAGCGGAAGGTGAAGGAGGAGATATAGACTCCCTAAAGGCCGGTATAGGTAAAACTTCAGATATAGCCAGATGGTCAGAATGGTCAGAAGAGGTAAAGAAAGGCTTAGACTCAAAAAATGTGACATCGGCTGACATAAGGTACCTACGAATATCAGGTGAATAACAACGATAGCCCTTCTGAACACGAGAATAACCAAGGAAGACACACTTGAGAGCACGAGGAGCTAACTTATCTTTCCCAGGAGCTAAGTTATGAACGAAACAAGTGCTCCCAAACACACGAGGGGGGACAGAGTATAAGGGTGACTGAGGAAACAATACCTCATGCGGAATCTAATTTTGGATGGGAGATGAAGGCATCCGATTAACCAAATAACAAGATGTGAGAACTGCATCGCCCCAAAAACGCAGCGGAACATGAGATGCAATGAGAAGTGTGCGAGCAGTCTCAATAATGTGCCTATTCTTTCTTTCTGCAACCCCATTTTGCTGAGGGGTATAAGGACAAGAGGTCTGATGAATAATTCCATGAGAGGACATAAATTGCTGAAATTGAGAGGACAAATATTCTAAGGCATTATCACTGCGAAGGGTGCGAATAGAAACACCAAATTGATTTTTAATTTCAGCACAAAAATTTTGGAATATAGAAAACAACTCAGAACGATCTTTCATTAAGAAAATCCAAGTACATCTTGAATGATCATCAATGAAACTAACAAAATAACGAAATCCTAAGGTTGAACATACTCTACTAGGACCCCATATATCCGAATACCATGTGAGAAGGCACGGGAGAAGAATATATAATTGATATGTAAACATGATACAATGAGCCCTATATATAATACACATAACCTAGCCTACTCCTAATACAGTTTAGACTAGACTTCTAATACAGTTAGACTTCTAACAGTGTAGTATCTTTATAATGGGCAAGCAACATTAGTTTTGGGACACCATATCTTTGTTGCGTGCTACACTATATATTCTTGTTTGGGGCGCTAATAAGCAGTGGTGTCAAAGGCTCATTTGAGGCGTGCTTAAGCCCTGAAGCTCAGTAAAGCTCAAGGAGGGTGCTTCGCGTCGCTTATGTTGAGCTTCAGCGTAAGGCAAGGCACCTTTGCGTCTCATTGCCCACGAGTTCTTTGTTGAATCAAGTGGCACTAAACAATAAATATAATTGAAAATAAGTGTATCAAGTTCTAAAGGAAGCACTATAAATGAATTTGTTACTTTGTTCTTGAATTTTATATATATATATATATATATATATATATATATATATATATATATATATATATATATATATATATATATTTGTTGTGCCTTTTTTAGTGAAGCCCTCACTTTAAGTACGCTTTGCGCTTAAAGCCTCAACGGACCTAGAGCGCTTTGTAGAGATTTTCGCCTTTGACAATACTACTAATAACTACGTTTAAAGTGAAATCTCAAAAGTTGATTTAGTGTGGTTTATGTCTTTGTGAAAACTTTCTTGGAGAGTATTTTTGTCTATGTTTCTAGAAATTCTGGGAGCCATCCTTGAGGAGGAGGGGTCTTGATGTTAGGAACATTGTTACTCGAGGCATCTATTGTTGTGCGTCTGAGTTGGCAACGTAAGGTAAATTTGGACTGAAGAGAACGACTTTGTGAGATAATTATACAGTAATATCAAAAAAATATCCAACTGAAATTTTTTTGTAATATTGACTTTGGAGCTTGGATACACATGTATCTCTCATCAGACAGGGTACATGAGAAAGGATTAGGAAGCTTCTCTTATTATTGAATGAATCTCAAGAGTTTCAATAGGAGAAGAATTACTAAATTCATCAATTTAGTATGCTCAGTAGTTACTTGGTTGCGTGATTTCTTAATATTTTATCTAAGTGATTATGCCTCCCATTTTTTCCCTAAGGAATTAATGTTGATGTTTTCAGCTCCTTGAATAGGAACTACCGAAATCAAAGTCTTTAGCCATTTTTATTAGTCAATATTTTACTGAGGCGGTGTCAAAAATACGTTCAGAGTATGTAGCTGGATCAACCACAATCATCTATGAAACTATTTCATCTATTCTCCCAAACATCTTCAATAGGAACTTTTAGAGTATATGATTTGTTAGCTTCGTGGATATCCAAGTTGCATGACTATCCCTACTCTCCCTACTCTCCGCTAATCTTAAATCACTTGCTTATTTCCTTTCAGATTCCGTCAAAAAAATTTCTTCTTTTTTCAAAGGCATTCTGAAATGTGGATATGAGATTTTTTCCTGCGATGGTTAAAATGCGGATATGAGATATCCATCATCTTTAAGTCTCATTGCTAATCCATTCGCTGTTAGTTTGCAATTTGCATATACTCCAGAACAAACTAACAGGCCAAAACTCCAATGTATCCGTAGCCTCTGGCTTTTCTTTGGGATAGGCACGGTGAAGGAAGAGTTAAGACTTTTTTCAAATGACACTGCTCGGTATAAAATGTTCCACATTTATCTCAGACTGGGGACATTGTCTCTAAAACCATTTGCAATAGGTGCTTTGTCTCTCTCACAACTTTTCCTTAGCCATTAGCTCTTTAAAACTTCTATCGATTCCAAAATAATAGGTGCATCTTGACCAGGGGATTGGGGAAAGGCAAAAAACCAAAGAAAAGGCCAGTGAGTCAAGATTCTCATATCAAATTATCTTGTTTTCTCTTCTATAAGACCACTCTAAGCTTTGAATGGTATAGCTAGCGACTGCCTTACAGGTTAACTCGTTATTCTTTGTACTACCTTAAATGCTTGGTGGTTTGTGAATGGATTTCACTTGACCCTGCAGATAATGTGAATAACATTACTGAGGAATTTAGACGGTACCTTTTGATTTCTTCATTGAGGCATCTCTGAATTAGTAGTTAGATATTTCCATGAATCTGTCCTTCATTTGTCATGGTTACCTTCTTTTGTTTAAGATGTGCAAACTGCTTATCCTAAGACCCATGCTTCAGGAGTTCGCTATTTGGAGAAAGCAGTTTTCAACTTAGATTATGGGCAGTTAAAGCTAGTTTTCCATGCCCTAGAGGAGCGTAAACAGGTCATTGACAATGCTCCGCACCTTTGTCATGCTTTACCATGCATGACTCCTTGTTTTGATTGGTTTGAAGCGATCTACTACTGGGCCGGCCTGAAAATGTATGATCTTGTCGCCGGGAGACACCTACTGCATTTGTCTAGGTATTATTCTGCACAAGAGTCTGTTGAATTGTTTCCTACCCTTGCACGAAATGGTAAAGATAAAACTCTGAAGGGAACTGTGGTATATTATGATGGACAAATGAACGACTCGCGCCTCAATGTTGCAATAGCATGCTCTGCTGCTTTGGCTGGTGCAGTAGTGCTTAACCATGCAGAGGTTGTATCCCTTCTCAAAGATGAGGGTGATGATAGAATAATTGGTGCACGTATTCGGAACAACTTGTCAGGTGATGAATTTTATTTAGAGTCCGTTTTCCTACTCAGTTCACTGGTTACAGTTACCTTGTAATCCTGCATGACTCATTAAGGTTGTTAACTATCGTTTTAATTTCCTGATTGTAGAAAGAATTTTTTTTTATAGTGGCTTTACTTGCACAACTTGATAAAAAAGAACACTACATTTTCTGTATGGATAAACGTGTGAACAAGTTAGGTGCTGACACTTCAGCTTCCCATTTCCTTGGACCGGTTTTGGTTCAACATAGCAGGAAGTTGGTGAAGACGACAAAAATGGGAGGGGTGAATAGAAAAGATATCTTAGGTGTATCACTTGTCCTTAGAACACTGCCAACCCAATTATATATGTCCATGTGTGTGACTGTTCAATTTTTAGATGATTAGAAATGCTTTTAGTACAATTTTTTAATTTGACCCCTTATGGTTTGCTCCTTTTGTTCGTGTGTTACTCATCCATCTCTAAGGTCTCACTCTAGGTTAAAGTTTACAGGTAAGGAGTTTGATGCATATGCAAAAGTTGTTGTTAATGCTGCTGGGCCCTTTTGTGATGCTGTACGGAAGTTGGCTGATACAGATGCAAAACCCATGATCTGTCCCAGTAGTGGTGTTCATGTTGTACTTCCTGATTACTATTCTCCAGACGGAATGGGCTTAATTGTCCCGAAAACTAAGGATGGTCGAGTGGTCTTTATGCTTCCATGGTTGGGTAGAACAGTAGCTGGTACTACTGATTCAAACACCAGCATAACGATGCTGCCAGAACCTCATGAGAATGAGATTGAATTCATTTTGGATGCCATCTCTGATTATCTTAATGTTAAGGTGTGTTGATGTCGGTGACATGATAGCAATCCTCATCTTTATTCCCTTCTCTTAATATCATAGAGTGCCTCTAATTTAAATCCTTGTAAGCCAATTATTTATGTAATTGCTATTCTTCATTGGGCATCTGGAATATAGGTTTATATTTTGACCCCTTCTGGCCTCTTCATCTCCATTTTGGCTTGATATCAAATTTCAAATGTTAGTTTTCTTGATCAATTGCATATTTGCTCTATCACTTTCACTGAGCTAACTATTATCTCATCATTTCTTTTCGTGCATTTTAATTGAACAAAATCAATGTAAAGAAGCTGAAGTTTTTGGATGAAAATGAAATATCTTAAGCTATTCCAGTAAATGCCTAGGAGATATTCAATATACTGTTTTCGGCTATTTGTCAATATAATGAGCATGTTTGTCATCCTGTATTTTCATGTTAATTTTCCCTGTTTTCTTGAGAGCAGCCAAAATGCCAGTTTATACAGTTTTTCTTGTTCTATGTGTCACCTATAGCGTTCTTTCTTGCTTATAGAGAATGATGTTAGATTTCAAATTTAGGTACGGCGTACTGATGTCCTATCTGCGTGGAGTGGTATCCGCCCTCTAGCAATTGACCCCAAGGCAAAGAGTACAGAGAGCATCTCCAGAGATCATGTTGTCGCTGAAGAGCATCCTGGTTTGGTGACAATTACTGGTGGAAAATGGACTACCTATAGAAGGTAACATACATCTCAACTAATGGTTGTAGTATTAGCTGTCTTGAGAGATACAGATCCATTTCAATATTGGAAAGAGGCCTGTTTGGATTAGAAAGAAGCCCAAGTTTTTGTAATGGTGCAGTTCTGTTCAATTGGAAAGCAGCTTAGGCTACTTTTTATACACGAAGCAGAGGGGGTGTTTTTTGTTCCGAGAACAGTGGTTCAGCTTCCTCTTTTTTGGGTGCCCCCTTTTCGGCAAAATTGCGATTTGGACCATAGTCGTGTTTTCCTTTTAACTTGGAATTTTTTGTTTATTCTTCAATAAAAATATACTATTAGGAGATACTTTTTGTAACATTTGAAGTTGTTTAGTTGGTTTAATAAATTTATAGAGTTTAATAGTTTCTTACACCATCTTGGGGAAATCAATTTGATTTTATATATTAAAAAATTCACCCCTGTGAAAGCTTCAGAAAATGTTTTGTGGTTATAGTGATACTATCTAAAGTCCAAACCCAAAACCATTTTCCTAAAAACTGAATCTGACCACTAAACTGTTTTCTGAAAAAAAGGAAACCGAATCCATTTCTCGCAGAGCCCCAACAAATATTTCTAATCCAAACGCAAGTTAGAATGGAACACCTCCTAATCTTTCTCTTCAAGGCTGACTAGGTTAGCTCACTGTTTGAGTCTTTGATACTCCTTTATCTTTGGAGCTTTCCTTTAAACGGCTTAAATCATAGATCAATATGCAAGTTTACAAGGTTTTCAGTCCAAGATCTGCTTATCTTGCGAATGTCCATTGCTTAAGTTCTTTTTCTCCATTGTTAAGATTTTGAAGGTTTAACCCATTTCAGCATGGCAGAAGATGCGGTTGATGCGGCTATAAAATCTGGAAAATTGAACCCAGCGAATAAATGCTTGACATACAACCTACAACTTGTAGGTGCAGATGGATGGGAACCTGCATCTTTTACGATACTTGCGCAACAGTATGTCCGCATGAAAAGGTCACATGGAGGAAAGGTTGTTCCAGGAGTGATGGACACCGCTGTCGCTAAACATATATCTCATGCATATGGTGTTTTGTCTGAACGAGTGGCTGCTATTGCTCAGGTCCGCGTTCTTCTTAGTTCCAACTGTTCCTTTTTCTGCTGGCTCTTTGGGTATATATCTTTATACTGACCTTAATCATTTTATGTTAAGTGCTTCTTAATGTAGCTCATCGCAATACAAACTACTCTATAATACATGAAGAGGACAAAACTAAACATAAAAGGTGTTAGGCAATAATATGCTTGCTGATTTAGACACTAGTTCACTCTTTGGAGAGGAGCATATCAACTTTGAATTAAAATTCATTCTCAACAACACTTGCATATGTAGTAAATTTTTTATTTTTGATACAAGCTTCCTATGTTATGAAAGAGTCTGGCAGTATCACTCTGGAATAAGAACTTTTGCAGTTTGAGAATCTTGTACTGTCAGTAGGCACTAGAACTTGTTGAATGGGATGCATGATAAATGCAAGGTCGATTAGACATTCTTGGCTTTATAGCCCTTGTCAATCATGTGTCAAGCAGAATTTTGAAAATACTTTAGGAAAACGTACACAATTTCACAGCCCCTCGGTATGATTTCAAGATCTTTACAAGGCATTTGTCACGGAAGATATTTTATTATCATGCAAAGGGGTTTTCCAAAGTACTTTTTTATTTAAGTTTTTCCAAGAAGTTATTGCCAAAAAAAAAATAAAAAAAATTGAGCATCTTTCAAAGAAAAAGGTTCTTTTCTACTCGCACAACGCTCAGAAAATGTTCATAAAAGTATGACTTTCCAAGCACATTTTCTTTTTGCACATCTTTTTTCCCATAAGAGTTTCTCAAAGTACTTTATACTAAAGTTGTTCAATTGTCTCCTTAATTCTCACTTCAAAGTCATTTAGTGAGGAGGTTATTTCTGGCATTTTTATGTCTACTTCTATGAGATTCCATCTTAGTTGATTGATCTGAGTGATAGAACGAAAATCTGGGAAAACGACTGGCACATGGATACCCTTTCTTGGAAGCTGAGGTTGCCTACTGTGCTCGGGAAGAGTACTGTGAATCCGCTGTAGATTTTGTAGCTAGAAGATGTCGTCTTGCCTTCCTCGACACTGATGCTGCACAGCGAGCAATGCCACGAATAATAGAGATACTGGCTGCAGAGCACAAATGGGACAGGTCTAGGCAGAAACAAGAGTTGCAGAAGGGAAAACAATTTTTAGAAACTTTCAAGTCATCAAAAAATGCACAATTCCATGACGGGAAACACTAGCAAGTTAATTCTATCCTATACGAAAACAAGTTCTTTTAGAGTGGTATTTCCTCTTTCTGACATTTACCTAATCATTGTTCTAGGTTCATAAAACTGTATATCGATCTTCAAGCGGCAGATTTCGCTTTTACATTCTTCCATGTTATCAGGCAAATCTTGTTACGAGGAGTGACAAAAATATTATACATCCCTTTTTTCGTGTATGCATTTTATATGCCTTAAAGCTGCAGAATGAGTCATTTTGTCAAAGCTTATAAGTTTCTTAGAAACAGTTCATTTTTACTTGGTCAGTTGCCTATTGCAACCATATATGAAATAATTTTACTCTCTGTACTTTTTGTGTTTAGGACGGGAAATCATGGTTCATGGCCCGTCCGATATTTTAATTTCTAATTTGATTTAGTATAGATTAATGCACTCCAAGATTGTTGATTCATTTGTTTACGATGATGGTACAGGACAGGAGTATTAATTTGGTTCAATTATTCTCTCCATTCTTTTCCTCTTCTTTTTTTCTTTTTGGGGTTCATGAATGTGATGAACTGAAATGGAACGAATTCCATTTGTATCTAAGACACAAACTGATTTATTCATTTTAGGTATACTTGTTTACTATTGTTCATAGATAATGCTTTTATCGAGTATCGACTTACTGTTAACGTTCAATTTTTACACCTTTTCTTTCAAATTTTATTATATATTTTTGTTTAGTTCATCTTGTCCTTTTTTAATAAGTGACAATTATGTTTTCTTGAGTTTACATAATTTATTGACAAAAATCACAAAAGGAAATGCTTTTTGAAGATTTTTGAAAGAAAAAGAGAGACCATTTTTATATGTTTTGAACACATTTCTATTGAATTTTATTTTCAAAGAAAACAAAAAACCTTTTTGAAATGCATTATGGTTTTGACCCTTTACATATTTGAACAAACTTACTTTTTTTTTCTTTTTAAAAGTTAAGAAACTGAAATCAACACAAAATATTAGATAGTTGAACTGTTGTCGTGCCACTGATTTTAGAATTCGAATACTAAAGCCCGTTTGGACATAAGAATTTTTAAGTTTTGTTTTTTACTTTTTTCGAAATTAGTGTTCGTCCATAAAATTTCTAGTTTTTATTTGAAGTTGAATTTTGGAATTTTTTCAAAAATTTGAAAAATTCCAGAAAGGATATTTTTCAAAATTTCCACTCAGATCACTCAAAAAACTTCAATGACAACCCAAATTATATTTACGTCCAAATACAACTCTAATTTTCAAATACCATTTGAAATTTTTACAATTCTTATGTGCAAAGCCCACTAAATTACCATTGGCTTTAGGGAAAAAAGAAATTACCGATCATATCAAAAGTAAAAAAGAAAAAAAAGAGTTAAAAGGAAAAAACAACTTGAACCGGCCTAACCGCGCACTCCTTGGGCAATATAAAAATAACACAGCGTTCAAATAAAGCTCCAAAAAAAAAACGAAACTTTTCGATCAAAGCTAAAATAGGAGAAGAAGATAAGCCATACCATTCAAATTCTCCAATAGAAGAAATCAGTATCTCTCAATCATATTCGCAAAGGTATTTACTTCTTTCTGCTATGTTTTTTATAACAACAGTCAATTAGACAGATTTAGAATTTGAAGTTTATGGTTCTTATAGTTATCTTAAATTAATATGCAATTATTTAAAAAGATTTAGTTCTCTTTTTTACCTCCATTAATCCATGGACCAATGCAGTTTGAAAGCACCAGGTTCATCTGAACATAGTACCGGCATGGGTAATTATTTAAGTGTAAAAATTCACAAAAAATACAATAAATAGTAGATATAAGCCCCTTAACTTTAAAAATATCATGAATTTGAAATATTGTTGTTCAGGTGAGTTGAGAGTGTACCAATTGAGTTTACTTATCAGGGTTTCTTGGTTGGACTTAGATTCTATGTGTGTATCTGTGGCTAAAAGGGTTATTTTCCATGTTTAAATTAGTAAAATATGTTAGATCTCGTGAGAACATAATAGCTGAACATGGTTGCGGTGTTTCTAAACTCTTGGTAAATAACTGAATTTGTCTATTATTTGAATACTTTAAAAATAAATTGACTGATAGCACTTTCTTGTTCTATCCAGGCAATGGAAGTTCACTTTCAAGAGGAAATACTTATGGACATCCTTTGCAGGTTACCTGTACAGACTCTTCTTCGATTCAAATGTGTTTCGAATTTTTGGAAAACTTTGATCTCCGGGCCTTACTTTAAGATGGAGCATCCAAGAATGATGAAAATTCCCAAAAATTTCTCATTTGCCAGTTGTGCCCTAGGGATCGTACATATTCCGTATACTGTTGTCCATTAACGTTGGTTCAACGGGTTGAGGATGTACGAAAACTTGATTGCCCTTCAAACTCTAAATTGTGGTAATGCTCAATCTCTTGTTGTTATGATGGCTTGGCTATTATTGAGGTTTGTGGTAATACTGTTGATGAACACCACATACTTGTGCTATGGAACCCCTCGACAGGAGAATCAATTGTACTTCCTGATCCAGAATTTCCACCGAAGGGAGTTTCTTGTTTGGGATTGGGTTATGACTCAACTAGCGGTGACTATAAGATTCTTAAGGTTGACGAGAAGGAAGAGAATGGTCGCAAAGTGCCTAGTGAAATTCTTGCGCTAAAAAGTAGTTCATGGAGAAAAATTGACAAACATCGTCGTGACATTCAAAATGAGTTGTTTGGTTCGCATTCATTGGGTCGGCATTTGTACATGGGGCATTTCATTGGGTCGGTATTTCGAGAAATTATTTTGTGGTTTCATTTAATATTTCAAGTGAAGTATACAGAGAGATACCATATATTTTTGCGTAATATTGGCATTTCAGTATTGGAAGAAATGCTTTGTGTTTATTCTATTTATGATTTTTTGCGGGAGAACACTTTTAAGTTATGGGTATTGAAAGACTATGGTGGCAATAAAGCTTGGGATGCATTGGTTACTGTAGGAGATCACCGGATATATAAAGTCGTACCAAAATATAGGTCTGCCGATGGTGAAGTCCTATTCTGGTGCAGGGGTTTTGAGGGGCGGTCAGTTAGGACGTCCAGAGGACCATTTGGATTGTAGCCTCGAGCTAAGCTCTTTCACAATGGATTCGCTTTTACAGAAATTTTGATCTCTCCGAAACTACTTACTTAGTATTTGCTTATATATGATCGAAGGCACTTTTCCTTTTTTCCGTTATCATGTTACAACCTCTTATTCTTCTTAGTTTATCTATTGCTCGCCAGTTTTTTGGTTTCAAAATGTATTTACTAAAACTTTGAGCTTGCTTGTTTCATTCCCCCCTTCCTCCTCCTCTCTATTCTATTGATAGTCTAGTCGTATATACTAATTGCTTCGAGTAATGCACTGCTTATTCTTCAGCTATAGTTCACTACAACGGTTCCTAGTGGGATTGATAATTAGAACAATGAATTAATTCATTCATAATTGGATGATTAGACAATGTCATAAAGGACTGATCTTTTGAGTCTGTGAGTTGGGCTTAAGTACAATGGTATGAATGGTGCTAAAACTTTCTGATAGAATATCACTTGTCATAAGGAGATTCATATATTAGGTTTGAGCTTGTGACAGGGGAAGAAGGAGAGCTTTTGCATAATTGGTAAAATTGTTGTCATGCGACCAGGAGGTCATGTGTACGAGCCGTGGGAACAACCTCTTGTGAAATGTAGGGTAAGGTTGGGTATGATAGACTTTGTGGCCCGACTCTTTCCGAAACCGGCGCATAGAGGGAGCTTAGTGCATCAGGCTGCCCTTTCTCGTAACCGGGCATATGGGGCCAAATTGCAGGTGGTAAAATAGTTAAAGCCATCTGAAAAATATGGTGAATAGTGCTTGATGTCTTTGGTTTTGATGAGGTGCAATTTGTTCTTTTTTTGTTTTTCTTATTTTATAAAGTAATATGTGCTGCTATAACTTATTAATTTTGTTGTTTCTATTTACTTCTATTGGTACTTTTCTTCTCTCTTTTTCTCCTCACAAAGTTAAAAGAAATACTCATGCGAGTAAACGAATTTTGCAGTTGTTTATCCTTATTGAAAAATAGGTATATTTTGTGTGATGAAGATTGTGATTATAATTAGATTGCAGCTCAAGCAAAATGGATTGTCTTGCAATGGTTTCTATTTTGTTTTTTTAACTTTTCTTTAGTCGTATAATAAGTTTTTACTTTAGTTCTATGCTTTTATACGAATTTTTTTGCCTTGTCATAAATTTATAGGCCACTTAACACATGGAGAACTTCTAATATATTTTTACTATTATACGGTGAGTATATATCGGGTAAAATCGATAACCCGAACCGTTAATTACATATTGGGTTATCGGTATTGGGTTATTGGGTTAACGGTTCGGTAATGGGTAAAAAATATTATTAGGTTACCGTTTCGGAATTAGTTTAGCACTTTTGTTATTGAGTAAACCGATAACCCAATAAGGATTTATAAATTTAGTAGTTTACCCTTAGTGCATTGTAACATAATTGATAATACTAGGGTTTCATACTTTCATTTTCATTTTCATTTTCATTTTCACTGACACTCAGACCAGTACGCCTACGACCGCCTCCTCACTCACACTCAGTCTCACGCCAGTGCTCACCCTCAGACCACCGCCAGTTCGCCATGCCTACCCAACTGAGCCCGTCAAGCCCTCATCAGTACGCCAGTCCGCCATACATCAGCTTGCCATTTCTCCGCCAGTCACGCCTCACTCCCCCATCGTTTAAGTTTTGGCTCAAGATTATTTTTGCTTATGTCAATCGCACCAGTTCTGTCTTATAAGTTTTGGCTCAATTTGCTTCTGTTTGCTCAATAGCTTATGTTTGCTTCTGTTTGCTTCTGTTTGCCCTTAGTGCTTCTGGTTTCTTTTCAAATTGTAAGCTATTCTGTCCCCCATATTTTCTCGTTTGAGTTTCGCTAATAGTCGATTTTTGGTGGAGATATATGAACTTAGGAGGAAAGAATTTAGCAATTTCAAATGACTTGTTTTCAAATGTCTCAAAATGGGGTCCGATTTCGAGAACAAATTGTGTTTGAGTTTTATTTTCCAATGGTGAAATACTTGAAAGCAATAGCATTGTTATTGAATTTGGATTGCTGCGCTATTGATTATTTCTTGAGTAGCAGTAGCACTGTTATTGAGAAGCAGTAGCAATGTAGCATTGTTATTGAGTACTAGTATCATTATTTCTTGAAGCCGCACAATGTGCACAATGTGCACAATGTTGAGCGTTGTGCAGAATGTGGGCGGCCAATGGAAGCGGTAGCATTATTTCAAGTGCAGTATAAAGTATTCCAATGAGTAGCATTATTTCTTGAAGCATTATTTCTCTATTCAATAATGAAAGCAGTAGCATACTAGCATTGTCTTCTGTTGCAATGTTGCATTGAAGGTTTTTAAGAATGAAAGCAGTGGCAAATGTGGATGCTTCAGCTGAAGGAGCATTTTTGAGTAATACATTCACCGAGTGAAAAGTCCTTCTTGATAAGAGGTCACAAAATTTGGGGTGGATGTTTAGAGGAATAACACTGGCACCCATAGTGCATTCAGTTCCTCTTGACCCAAATAATTCGCATGCAGAGAACATAGCCACACTCATGACCCAGATGAGCATTCACAAAGAAGATTGATGATATGGGTACAAAACAGGTACATATTGTTGATACAACAAATGGAGGGTTGTGTACACCTCGTATTAATCAGTCTTATATATGTTCATGGAGCGGAGAAGATGAACATAAAGAGGCAAGAGAATATATGAATTATGTTAACAACTTTGGGGGTCAGAGACAAGGAGGACAGCAGTGGAGACCTCCATAAAATCAGTACAGGCCAAACGTGCAACAGCCCAGGGGTATGCACCCTCAATGCCAAATGGTGCCACTACCTATCAGAACCCACATGGTTATCCTCAGCAAAATTAGCAACAATTAACATATCAACCACCTCCTCAGCAGCAAGATAATAACATGATGGAAATCAGAGGTATTCTTCAGCAACTCACTGGGACAAATAATAAAGTGCAGGAAAAGTTAGCAGTCATGATTCAGCTATAAATAATATTGAAATGTAGATGGGAAAGTTGTCCATGACTTTAAACAACCGCCCTCATGGAACCTTGCTTCCAGACACAAACATAAACCCCAAGGAGCAAAACCCGAATTAGACTAGCACGCTCGCGCTACGACAGTCACTCCAGTTCCATTAGAGGTAGATGAACTAACAGAACTTACTGATGTGGTGGTTGAACAGAGTCATGAGGAAAAAGTCAAAGATAAGATGAATGAGAAAGTTGCAGATTAGGTGGCACCTATTGTGCCAGAAAATTCCAACAGAGAGAAGCCATCAAGCAGTGCAAAAAGGGTGATACCTGCACCCTTCCCTTAGAGACTGGTAAGACAAAAGAAGGCAGACCAATATAAGAAATTCATGGAGATACTGTGTGAAATTCAGTTGAATATTCCTTTGATGGTTGCCTTGAGGGAGATGCCCGGTTATGCCAAGATGATGAAAGACCTAATGTCACAGAAGTTTGATTTTCAGGATCTATCCACTGTAACTCTGACACAGACCTGCAGCACAGTAGTGACAAAACAAATGGCTCAAAAGATGTCTGATCCAGGTAGTTTCACTATCACATGCACAATTGGGAGTTATGCCTTTGCTAAGGCGTTATGTGATTTGGGAGCCATCATAAATCTGATGTCGTTGGTTGTGTACACTAACTGGGCATTGGCAGAGCTAGACCAATTTCGATGTTGCTACATCTAGCTGGCCGCAAGGTGAAAAGACCAACTGGTATTCTTGATAATGTGTTGGTACAAGGGGGAAGTTTGTGTTCCATGCAAACTTTGTTATTATGGATTGTCAAGTAGATGAGGAAATACCTCTCATTTTAGGTAGACCATTTTTTGTCACTGGGAGAGCATTGATAGATTGTGAGACTGAGGAATTAAAAATGAGGTTGAATGATGAAGAAGTCAAAGTTTGTCACTGGGAGTGCATGTTAGCCATTTTCACAAACATGGTGAAGGATATTATGGAGGTCTTTATGGATGATTTCTCCATGGAGGGAGATTCATTCGAAGAATGTATTCACAACTTAAGAAGAGTGCTCAAAAGATGTGTGGAGACAAATCTAGTGCTAAACTGGGAGAAGTGCCATTTTATGGTACAGGAAGGTATAGTCCTGGGGCATCAACTGTCCATTAAAGGAATTGAGGTCGACCATGCTAAGGTTGATGTGATTGGAAATCTACTACCACCCACTTCAGTCAAGGCTGTGAGAAGTTTCCTTGGACACACCGGGTTCTACCGGTGATTCATAGAAGATTTTCCCAAAATTGCTAACCCATTATGCAAACTCCTTGAAGAGGATCAGCCCTTTGTGTTTTCTAATGATTGCAAGTTGGCATTTGAGGAACTGAAGAAGAGGTTGGTGACTGCACCCATCATTGTTTCCCCCAACTAGGAGCATTTGAACTCATGTGTGACTCAAGTGATTATGCCATTGGAGCAGTCTTGGGGCAGCGAAAGGATAAGCTGATGCACCCGATTTACTTCACAAGCATAACGCTAAGTGGTGCACAGCTCAACTACACTGTGATGGAAAATGAGATGTTGGCGGTGGTGTTTACGTTTGACAAGTTCAGATCATATCTGATTGGCTCCAAGGTAATTGTATTCACTGACCATGCAGCTCTCAGTTACTTGATTGAGAAAGAGGAGTCTAAGCCGCGCCTGATTCGTTCGGTGCTATTGTTGCAAGAATTTGACCTCAAAATTCGTGACCATAAAAGCACAGAAAATCAAATTGCTGATCATCTATCATGACTTGAAGGAGCTGAAAAATTAGTCGAGGTCGAAGAAATTCTGGAAACCTTTCCAGAAGAGCAGCTGCTCGCAGCTAGTCTTGAGGAAGCGCCATGGTATGAAGACTTTGCAAATTACCTGGCTTGCGGTATAGTTCCCTATGACCTTTCATCTATCCAAAAGAAAAAGTTTTATCGTGATTGCCACATGTATTATTGAGATGAGCCTTATTTGTTTAGAATATGAACTTGATAATATGATCCAGAGGTGTGTCCCCGAGATAGAACAATCTTCTGTTTTGCAGGCTTGTCATGCATCAGCATATGGAGGACAGTTTGGAGGAGTCAGGACAATTGCGAAAGTGCTAGAGGCCGAATTCTTTTGGCCAACAGTGTTTAGAGATGCACACCTATGGGTGAATGGCTACGATTAATGTTAGTGAACCGGGAACTTTTCACGTTGCCATGAGATGCCCATGAACTCGATTCAAGAGGTAGAGGTGTTTGATGTTTGGGGGATTGACTTCATAGGTCCCTTCATCAGCTCACTTGGCAATAAGTACATACTTGTTGATGTGGATTACGTGTCTAAATAGGTAGAAGCTGCAGCGTTGCCCACTAATGATGCAAGAGTGGTGATAGGATTTTTCAAAAAGAACATATTCACCCGATTTGGGTTACCATGAGCGATCATCAGTGATGGAGACACCCACTTCTGTAACAGAGCCTTCGAGAAATTCCTTGCCAAGTATGATGTACACCACAAGGAGGCTACCCTTTATCATCCGCAAACTAGTAGGCAGGTTGAAGTGTCCAACAGAGAGATAAAAAGTGTGCTAACCAAGACTGTGAACGCCACAAGAACTGACTGGCCAAAAAATCTTCATGATGCACTCTGGGACTATAGGACTGCATTCACAACACCAATAGGTATGTCACCATACAAGTTGGTATTGGTAAGGCTTGTTACCTGCCTGTGGAGCTAGAACATCGAGCTTGGTGGGCACTGAAGAATTGAACATGGATCCCGAAGCAGCTGGACAAAATCGACTGACAGAGTTGCATGAGCTGGAAGAATTTAGATATCAATCCTTTGAAAGCATGAGGCTCTACAAGGGATGAATGAAGAAGCTGCATGACAAGCACATTGTGGAGAGAAATTTCAAACCTAGTGACAAGGTATTATTGTATAATTCAAGGTTGAGATTGTTTCCGAGTAAGTTAAAGTTCAGATGGTCAGGACCATTCAGAGTGATGCAAATATTCACAAGTGGAGCTGTAGAGATCGAATAAGAAAATAGGACAAACAAATTCATAGTAAATGGGCAGAGGTCGAAACATTACCTTGGAATAGCTGAAGAAAAAGGGGATACGGTGGTGATCAATTTGAAAGAACCCAGTATGAGAATGAGGAGTGATGATCAAATACTTGCGTCGTGCTACAGCATTAAATCAGGTGTTGCCTGGGAGGGAACCGACGAATGTGTTGTGAAGTGTAGTATGTAACATCATGTATAAAAAGAATGCCTCTGATTTAACCCACTAGCACGGCCGCGCGCAGTCCGCGCTAATGGGGTTTCATTCTACCTCACCCTCGTTCCACTAGCGCACCCACGCTAAGCTAGCGCGCAACCCGCGCTAATGGGGTTTCATTCTACCTCACGGGCTTAGACTAGCACGTTCGTGCTACGACAGCGCACAACCCGCGCTAGTCCAGGTAAGTTCCAATTTTTTTTAATTTTATTTTATTTTCTTCTCCTACCTAATTAATTCAAGAACCTACCCGCCCCACCCATTCTAATTTCCCTAATCTCTCTTCCTCTCACACATGGTTCTCCCCAAGCCCTAACCCCTTTCCTCTCTTCTTCTTCTTCTTCTTCTTCTTCTTCATTCATCTCTACATTCTTCCTCCTCCATACCCAACCACACACAACACCACCTTCCTCCTCTTTCTCAATCCTTTCACTCTTGCTCTCATTCCCTGTAATGGTATGTATTTCGCCTTTTAATTTTGTTGTAGTTCTCTAATTTATTTATTTTTATTTCTTTTCTTCTTTTTACTTTGTATAGTAGAATGTAGTCTTATTCTAGGTAGAAACATATGTTAGTAGTTAGGTTGGGCTGAAAACTGAAAACATATAAATTATGGACGTGTGGTGTGTTTATTGGGTGATTGTGGTAGTATTCCTTATGTTGAAGGGATGCATGGAGCTTCAAAGTACCTATTGGCCACAATGTGTTTGTTAAAATGTCTCCTTGGAGGAAGTGTTGTGACCATTCCGTGGTGAAGTCTGAGTAGCCATATTTTGGTCACCCGATTGAATAGAACTGACATTGAACTATTTGCAGGTACCATGCATCCTCACAAATGCCAAGCAACAGGTTCCTCCTCCTGCCGCCCAGCTACCACAAACACTGGGGGACGACATCGGAAGTCGATTGATACCAGACCCTTCAATAGTCAAAAGTTCGTGTCCGCCAAGGCACAAGACATGTTTAACAAGAAAGAGGCCAAAATCAATTGTGCGGGAACAAGCCATGGATCAAAATGCACTGGGGATGACCTGCCCCAATATACCTTACGAGCTGAGGCAGCAAGGACTGGAAATATTTTTTGAGGATCCTATCCCTGCAAATTTCATGCTTGTTAGGGAGTTCTATGCAAACCTTCCAGAACATGATGACTACACGGTTACAGTGCGCAAGAGACCGGTCAATGCTTCTTTCGAAACTATCCGGACAATATACAGGCTTCCTCTACTAGCTCAGGGGTATTTGGATGGTTATCTATCGTACAATAGTAAGCTTACTACTAATTGGTCAACATTTACCAATGTCATCTATCAACCGGGCACCAATCTATAGTGGTACAAATATGGAAATAAGTTCCACTCCTCGGCCCTTAAGTTTGAGGCCAAATGCTTGTTGTACTTCATCAATAGCCGACTCCTACCCTCTAAGAACTTGTTAGAAGTGAACATTCTATGAGGGTGCCTAATTTGGTGCTTCATGAATAATATTCATTTGGACTTGGCCCAAGTCATACACGACGAATATTCCAGAATGTTCGGGTTCAACGATATGGGTTATATTACCCCTCTCGTGTCACCCGGTTGTGCCTTCAAGCCAATGTGCCAAGTAATCTTGCTTTATATGGCCGAGTTCCTATGGTAAATCCTTTCACGGCTGAGAGGGTCACCACAGGCAAGGAAGTGGTAGCAGCTGAGGACATGATTGGCCATGATTCAGATGATGGTGATAATGCAGAGGAGGAGGAACAACAACAGGTAGCTGATGGTGTGGAAATGGTAGGTGATGAGCAGCCAGCTCAACCACAGGCCGATGATGTTGCAGGCCCATCTAGGGCTAGTCGAGGACATCGATTAGACTGCAGGAGCATGAGATGGCTGGAATACGAACCTCAGTGACAGACTTGGGGACTCGTATTGATGAACTGGAAATCGAGAAGAAGAAATTAGAAAATCGGATCTTAGGTTGACTCCGTGTATTTGGCCGGGCGTGCAATGTAGACGACGGCTCTGTCTCCGACCAGGAATGAGCTGTCAGGGAATTTTCCTTTCCCTTCTTTTTATTTACTTGGCCATGAGGACATGTCCTCAATTTAAGTGTGGGGTGGGGGATAGGGATACTTCATTGTATGTTTGTAATTCTAACAATTAACTGTTTTCTTTGGTTGTTTTTTATCTTGCTTTGATTGTGTTGGTAGTAGAATAATAATCATTAGGTAAGTAAAAATAGTAAGTGACTTGTCCCGACGACGGATCACTTTCGGCGGGGTTCTTGAAAGACTAAGTCGAGAATTTTTTTTAAAAAAAATAGAATATAGAGACTCTTCCTGATGACAGATCCTTTAGATAATTTTCTTGAGGGAAGTTAGTCTAGAGAAAAAACCAAAGAGAATTTTTATTTTTATTTTTAGGTAGTGTAGAAAATACCCTTGGTTTTTCTTTGGGCCACCGTTCTTTTTCAAGGGTTTAGCTTGAACCGAGTATAGGTAGTTTTTGTTTTTGTTTTAGGTTAGGGTTAATGGACTACAGGTTAAAATTGAAGAAAATAACCTTTAATGTTGCCACACCCGAACACGATAGACACTAGAGTGTAACGCTTAGCTCCAAGGGTTGAATCTTGTTTAAGTGCCTTAAAATTGTATGTTTGTACTTAACTTGAATGCTTAAAAAGTGAATGTCTTGATAAACTAATCTGGAGTGAGTCATATGTCATATGTGTGCGAGTATTACTGTATTCCATGCTTTACATTTGATGCCTAAAACTTGCCATGTATGCTTGGGAAACGAAATAGTAGCTTCATTCAGTTTTAGAAGTGATATAGGCATTTCATTATTGAGCCAGGCATAGAAAGTAAACCCACATGAATGCATTACATCTTAGTTAACTCCGTTGAGCCTATAAGTTTGTTTCTTTGGCAACCACATTGTGAACCATACCCAATTGTTTGAATAGCCTGTTGTTTGAACCCTTCTTCCTCTCACTAAGCACTAGAATGGTATTGAAAATATGCAAAAGCAAAAGTGTGGGGTGGTGGTTTGGTTTTTGAAGTGGAACCACGGAAATAGAGAAAAGGTGCAGAATGTTGAAGCATAAAAAGAGAAGTACCACATAAAAACATTTATTGTATAATGACTGATAAGTGGTAGTTTGTACAAATTGCATCTAATGTATGGGGATGTTAAATAAATACGGTGTCACTGCCCAAAATCCACTAAGGGTCGTGGTGGCGCCAGATATCGCTGTCAGGCTAGCCAACTCAAATGCTAAATTAAATCTCGTTTTATCACTTTTTTAATACATAATTTTTCTTTCATTATTTAGAAATTAAAAAAAATGGTTTCAAATCAAATTTAAAAGTTAAGAAATAATAGAATACTTTAAATCATCCCAGGACCCGGTGTCCAAGGTGCATGAGCATCTACTAATAAGAGAAATAAAATACAACATCCGCCCGGAATACAATGGACGGAAAGTAAATACAGTACAAAGGAAGGGACTACTCTAGCTACGGTCGTCTCGAATGATGCAACTCACCTAGTCCCAGAATTATCCATGCTTCTATGCCTAGCAGACCATTGGACTCACATATACCTGTGCAACAAGATGCACAGCAAGTGTAGTATGAGTACGAAACAACGAGTACCAAATGAGTGTCCCGCCTAATCGCGAAGGGGTAGAGATGAGATGGTCAACCTTGACACTCATTAGTAGTCCAATAATTATCTACCCTTAATAAATATATTAAACAGGGGATTTATTTTATAAATATGATTCTAATCCAGATAGAGGAAACAAGTAAACATATAATCCTTTCATGGAAAATTTCCTTATATTTCTTGTTATTATTAACAATATTATCGCAAGCCATAGTAAGGCATAAAACACTCAAATGAGTCCCAGCTGCAATACAAGCATGCGCAAATTATACCGAGGTCGACGGTCCGCTTCAACAGAAATAAATGTGCACTTGCCGAGGGCCAACAACGTGCCTATAGATGCATCTATTAATCTACCGAGGCATTCGGCCCGTTCCAAAATAAACACAGACAGACAGACAATCAGTCAAGAAGTCAACATGGAACAAATATCCAAGAAAGGCCAACCCTCTTTAATAATTCGAGAAAGTAAAGCTTAAGCCATTTAGAAATTCATTTATTAGTTTAATGCGATTCAAGCAATTCGAGCCATCAAAAGGTTCACAATTTATCCAAGTATAACATGATTTTGGGTCCTAATAGTAGCTACTGACGGACTCTCGTCACCTCGTGCATACGTAGCCCCCACAATTAGGAGCACATAATCAATTTGACCCACCTATGGGCTAGATTCCCCCTCACAAGATTAGAAAGGATCACCTTGCTCCGAAGATCCATAATCGACATTCTACATTCTTCTGAAGGCTCGAACCAACGCGAAAAGCTCCATAACTAGCCAATGGTCATACAAATCCATTAATATATGCTCAATTAAACTTTACAACCCAATTTGTAATAATTTTTAACCCCGAATGAAAAGTTGACAAAAATTCCCTCAGGCCCACGTGCCCGGAATCTAAAATTTCTCAAAGATATAGGTTACCCATGACCTTAGGAACTCGAATATATAAGTTTCTCTAAATTCCATACCTAAAATTGTGGCTAAATTCCAAGAATATGATTTTCTAGGTTTTCCACTAAAACCTCAAATTTACACTTGTCTTCATGCTTAAATCAATACAATAATTTGATATATTTAACTCAAAAGTGATGGGGATAACTTACCTTAACATTGACGACAAAATTCTTCTCTTGAAGCTCCCCAAAAATCGCCCAAGCCGTGAAGAAATGGGAGAAATGAACTCAACCCACAATTTAAATCAACCTTACTGCTCCAGGGATTTTTCGCTTTTGCAGAAATAATTCTGCTTCTGCGGCTCCTCTTTTGCAGAAAATATTCCGCTTCTGCGGTCCCTGGGCTTCAGCCCATTTTCGCTTCTGCGATAAGTCCACCGCTTTTGTGATTCCGCTCCGGCGGATTCCTGACCGCATACGCGGTCCATGATCCCTTTACTCCCAACCGCTTCTGCGGTCCTTTGCTCGCTTCTGCGGTCCCATTTCAGCAGAAGCGGAAATACCAGCAACCAGCAACACCAGCCTTCCCAAAAATCCATTTTTGATCCATTAATCACCCGAAATTCACCCGAGGCCCCCGGGACCCCAACCAATACCAAAACATATTACGGACTTGCTCAAGGCCTCAAATCACATCAAACAATGCTAAAACCATGAATTACACCTCGATTCAAGCTTTATGAACTTTGAGCTTTCCAACTTCTACTTCCGGTGTTTAAACCTATCAAATCACATCCGACTGACCTCAAATTTTGCACACAAGTCATATTTGACATTACGGAGCTTCTCCAACTTCCGGAATTGGATTCTGACCCCGATATCAAAAAGTCCACTTTCGTTCAAACTTTTCAAAAACCTCCAAATTTCTATCTTTAGCCAAATGGCTTCAAAATGACCTACGAACCTCTGAATTCACTTCCGATCGCGCTCCCAACTCCACAATCTCCATACGGAGCTACTCCTAGTCTCGGAAACTCAAACAGACATCGATAACGCTGAAATGCATTCTAAGCCAAACTTAAGAAATTTCTTTCAAAAATGTTATCTTCCACAATAAGCGCCAAAACGCTCCCAGGTTACCCAAAACCCAAACCAGGCATACGCCCAAGTCTGATATCATCATACGAACCTGTTGGAACCTTCAGACCCTGATTGTGAGATCATTTACTCAAAAATCCAATCCTAGTTCATTCCTTCAACTTTAAGCTTCCAAAATGAGAACTCTCTTCTCAAATCAACTCCGAACTTCCCGAAATTACATTCCGACCAAGCATACAAGTTACAATAACTGAAATGAAGCTGCTCATGGCCTCAGACTGCTGAACGATGTGCTAGGGCTAAAAATGACTAGTCGGTTCGTTACATATAGTGGAGATTCGGGTGAAAAAATGATGATCTTAAAGTTAAGATTATTGTATTAAATGTTCTTAGGGAGGTTAGTCACTATATCCAAAGATATCCTACTCGTCCCTTAGCCTATATTACAACCCAATAAAGAACTATTGACCTCAGATTGAGTGGGACTCTGTCATGACCCAATATCCCAAATCCGGTCGTGATGGCGCCTCTCATGAAGACAAGGCCAGCCAACTAACCCAAATTGTCTCTTTAACAATTTTTAAACATAAATGAATAAATAAATACAGCTTAACATAATAACAACCAGTGTTTACAACCCAATATATTCCGACCGGGGTGTCACAAGTGACGAGCATCTAAGGAATCTGAACCTACTGTAAAACCAGTAATATACATATTGGAAATTTAGAATCAAAGGAAGAGATACTGTGTCGTGAACGCTGGCGGTCACCTTGCTCAGCTACAATTGAAATACCTTCAATCAGCTAATATCCCGCTATTGGGTGATCAATACCTGCATCTGCACACATGGTGCAGGGAGTAATGTGAGTACTCCGACCCATTGAGTAATAAAATTAAATAACAACTAAAAGCATGAAATCCCATAAAGAAACAATGTAGCACTATCTCAAGCAGTAAAACCAGTTATACAGCAAAACAGTGAGTATCAGATAATTTACTTGTTAAAACAATGAAAACAACAATTTTAACAAGTAAGGAATAATCAAAAGCTTGCCCCTCCGGCTCAATAAGAAACTCACAATATAGCATCAGCCCCACGGCTCACTCCCAACTTACCAGCAAACAACATCAGCCCCTTGGGCTCACTCCTTACTCACCACACACAAACAACGGCCTCTTAGGCCCACTCCCAACTCACCTGGGTACCCTGCGCTCACTGGGGGCGTGCACAGAGGGGCTCCTACAATCCAAGTGCAATATCAATACGCTTGAAAGCTTTCACACATCACACACGAGGCCTGAAAGCCTCCTCATGACACTCGACGCCTGAAAGCCTCATCACATCACTGAACATATCCTCATAGATGGCCATCGGCCTCAATCAGTCCAGAAAATAATCATAAGCCCTTAGGGCATCAGTAAAACAATAGTGCTCAGCTCAATAACATTATAAATATCACTAAATCTCGAGTTGAGTATAAATGTATCTGAGTTCATAAAATAATATAGTTCAATTCGACTGAGTTCAAGTAATATTTCAATTCGTGAGGAAAATAGTGATGTTAAGTCATAAAAGATTTCAAATAATTGGCACGAAGACCAAGTATGGCAATAAGCCCAAATCATGGTGGAAAACAATAAATCTTTATCAAATACGCTGTATAATATCAACCGGGATGGACCACGTCACAATCCCCAATAGTAAATGACCCTGCATTCATCATGCAACGTGTGTGTCATCTCAACATAGCAATATGTTGTGCAATTCGGGCTTCAAACCCTCAGGGCATCATTTAAAATCATTACTCACCTCGAATCGGTGAAATCTCTAGCTCGAGACGCCTTTGCCCCTCAAATAGGCCTCCACGCGCGTCAAAAATAACCAAAACCACAACAAATACATTACTCTGAGCTAAAGAAACATCACCCAATCGAAAATACTCGAAATACACTAAAAATCACGAAGTTGGCAAAATCCGAACCTCGGGCCCACTTATCGAAAAATTACGAAAGTCACATCACCGGATTCCTCATCCCGCCCCAAGTCCGTACATATAAAATTTACCAAAATCGGAGTTCAAATGACCCCTCAAATCTTCAAATCTTATTTTCAAATCCCTAAGCCTAAATCCTCAATTTACTCCTCAAAAACAAGTAATCTAGTCGGATTATTAAATAATAATTCAATATTATGGTGTAGAAATAATCAAAAGTGACTTACCTCAAGATTTCCCATGATTTCTTGCTAAAATCGCCCAAAATCCGAGCTTGGAAGTCAAAACAAATGACCAAACTCGGACTGTTGGACATTAAATCTGTCCAAAAGATTTCGGTGTTGTTCAGGCGTGGGCACTGTATATGCACGTGGGGTCATTGTTCTCTGTTACCCGCGCGGTTATTGTTCATGCGCGGGTATTGTTCATTGCTGCAGAAAATACAATAGCTTTTTAAGAAATTTGCAGCACTCCCATTTTTCACTAAAATGGCTCTATCTGGATCATACGAACTCGGAATAAGACGATTCTTGTTCCTATGAGTCACAAATAATAATACAAACACAACCCTTCAATTAGAACTCAATTCAGAGCTCGTTTGACCAATTCAATACCCATTTAACGCGTTAAACGGTTAACTCACATTTCACGTCAAAAACCCAATCACGACTTGACGAAATTAAATCAAAATTTCCTGATCAGTCCTATTATTCATGATTAAAATTCTGGAAGCCTCGAAATCAAATTTGATCTCTAGAAATAAAAAAATGAACCTTTAGATCATTACATTATGCTCAAAATGACAAAAATCTTTCAAAAATGACCCGTTGGGCATCCGAAACACACTCGAGGCCCCCGGGACCCCGACCAATAACACCAACCAGTCCCAAAATATATTACGGACTTGCTCGAGGCCTCAAATCACATAAAATGATGCTAAAACCATGAATTACACCTCAATCCAAGCTAGAAGAGCTTTGGAGTTTCCAACTTCTATTTCTGATGGTGAAACCTACCAAATCACGTCTGTTTGACTTCAAATTTTGCACACAAGTCCAAAATAACATAACGAATCTATAAAAATTCTCGGTATTCCACTTCGACTCCCGGATCAAAATTTTACCTATCAACCGGAAATCGCCAAAATAAGCTAACTTCTTTACCGGACTTCCAAAATTACTTCTGATTGCGCTCCTAAGACTTAAATCATCCCTCGAAACTAAACGAATAATCGGAATTCAATTGCGAGTCCTCTAACTCATAAGTCAACGTTCGGTTGACTTTTCCAAATTAATTCTTCCTT
Organism: Nicotiana benthamiana; assembly: GCA_034376525.1. Classification (NCBI taxonomy): domain Eukaryota; kingdom Viridiplantae; phylum Streptophyta; class Magnoliopsida; order Solanales; family Solanaceae; genus Nicotiana; species Nicotiana benthamiana. The sequence continues at coordinate 14,810,973 of CM067335.1, forward strand.
AAAGAGACTAGTTGTCTCATTTCTTATCAAAATCACTCCAAATCAATTTTAACGCACCCAATAACGGTAATGAAAAATAAGAAAGCCAAAAATGGGAAGAACGGGGTAGTAACTCATGAGACGAAAGGTTGGGTCGTCACATTCTCCCAAACTTAAACAAACATTCGTCCTCGAACGTGCCCAGAGTTGTTCCAAAAGCCCAACAATTGCTAAATAACCTTACCATGTATAAATTCTGGGGCGATTCCATGTCACCCTATCTCATATAGGTCAGATAACACATGTAAATTGAATTTACACAATCCAGTCTCGCCTATAAATAATAGAACTTCCTTTTTAATTATGAATTCATCAATATGATCAAAATCTCACACCTATACTTGAATAGTCTCGAACCAGCTGTAATACCCATACCAGCAACCTCGGTGAAATCATATGATATACTGCATAATCCAAGCACTCAAAACAATAACTTCTATTCGCAGCAGTTGCTCACAACAACCAAATACCAATAGAAAATCTCTTATTAGCTAAAGTTTTATTCCAACACATTCATACACTGCCAACAATAAAAGAGACACACGGCAAACCATAACCATTTTTCAAATCAACCACTTAAGAAGCCACCTCCCTTTTGACTAATACCGCAACAGATTCCCGAGCAGAACCTCGATATTATCCTCCTAAAAAGCCAAAATCAAATCTGTTCGTATTCATCACTGCCCCCAACGATCACCTCGAATCCAACACACAACTCTAGTGATATAACACCCCAATACAGGCCTACGCCGCAACTTGCATAATACGCGCACCAATAAGAAACGGTTCGAACATACTCAAATAATGAAATGACTCAACTGAGAGAGTTGTACCTCAAATTCACTAGTACTATCACAACACAAGGCTGAGACCTTGTCTCACATCATAGAAATAAGACACACAAATTTGACCTGCAAGGTCATGTTTCCACACGGCTATGCTGCAACGCACGATCTTATCCAAATACTACTCCACATGAACACCTCAAGTCACTATACTTGAAATCGACAACAATGCTCAATTGATGGCTGGAGCCAGAGCAAATCATTACACCTATGGTGAAACAAATAACACATACCACACAAACCTGATATAACATAATCCAACTCACCTCGCCACTCACCCGTGGCATTTCAAGCATAGCCCATGGAACAATAGTTCAGAATTGCCTGACGCTAAGACAACCAGTCTAAATTCTGAAATCACATACAAAATCTAACATACCAGCAAGTAAAGATCCACTCGAGCCTCCAAATCCTGATAGTCGTTAAACAGTACTGACGCACACGATACACAACCACAATATAGCATGTACGTGAGAACTCCTAGTCTCCAACTCCATATAGCACACGCATCATCATACCTGATCCCAATACTATTGAAGTGCCATCAACTTAATCACATTGGCCTTTTTCTGAAACATGTAACCTCTAAAAATCTCTATGATTAGAAATAAAATTTCCTTAATCATCTGAAGATTCTTCACCCTAATCATCTGAAGCTCATTTCTCTAATCACCCAAATATGCCCGTACTACCCAAGAATATTATGAATTTCCATTCAGAACTGAACCATAACCTTACACACGCAATTTTCAATCCTTCACAACATATCGCATATACTATATTATCCTAAGGTAACATGAGGACTTCACCTCCCTTCTGAAACATGAATGTTTACGTACTCAACTAGTAAAGAACTTCCATTGATTCCATCTAGAAGAAAAATCGCTACACATACCATGCTCTGTATGACATACATAGGTCTTGTTCAAATTCTTACAATACCTACATGACAGATAAGATCTGTATAAATTCATAACACCGCCGAATCAACAATTCATTGAGTTTATACTTCCGGCAAGAACTATCACCTCATTCTGAACCAAACAATGGTCTTAGCCCCCTTAAATTACTTCATATACTCAGATTGCACTGATCTCGAATTTAATAATCTCCTGAAGGAATTACCAATCACACGCACTAATGCGGACTTTCCTTAAAAAAATAGGAAGCAAAGCATACAAAATAGCATATAGAAAAACTATTCTCATCATCAAACTGTTGTGGCGTGCAACCCGATCCCGATAACTTACCCATGGCGGCATGCCACACGATCCACACATAGATCTCACATACGAAGATGCACATCGTGTCAAATTTGCTCATTACAATAAAATACCGAGTATCGTTCATAAGCATGCTTAGTGCTTTATAATATCTCTGAGGTACATATAGCGTTATAAGCTACGAAACTCAAGCAAAACTGAGGTGCGGTGTACAATCTGAATTTCAAGAGCCAAGATGTAACGTCATTCTTACAGATTCTCAACACATAGAAATTTCTCAAGTCGACGCACCACTCATACGACGCAATGCATCACTACGCGAAATATTTGACAATGAAACATCAATATAACTACTTCTCTATGAGGATCGCGTTACTAAGTTGCACACATCTGGCCTGATATAGAGCCATTATTCACATTAAATCTATTCATAAACTTCAAGCCGATTATGATCACATTGAACTTGTCTGATAACCTTTCAAAGAACCATAATAACTTCCATTCTCTTCATAAAACACAAAAACAACCATCACAATCGGAGTAATCCTCCCCAGTTCACAACCCAATATGCCAAGTGCCCTCCAAGCATGAATCTTTAATTTAACTACACCATCACAAACTTCATACTTGGTTTACATTTTTAATCAATCAAGTGATCACATGCCACACTTATATAATCCTCCCATGGGACACACTCCCACAACTTACCACAACAATATCTGGAGCGTACTTCCAAATCACCGGTCGCACTAACGTAAGAGCGATCAAGAATCTTAACCAGGACGCAAAACCCTTTTTACAAAACACCAATCTTAGGTGATGCTGAAGACAACTCCAACCTACCATAAACATCGAAACTCATCTCCTCCTCATCCGAGCTCATGACATCTTGTCAAAAATTTCCTTCATTCGTGCCATTCTCGACCCAATTTCCATAACCAGAACTAAGTCACCAACATGCATCAAACTCGAACCAATATAGCATACAATCGTGCAATCGCCCTATTTAATAGCAAACTCCCCAACTTGGCTCAAAGCCATAGATCAAAACACACTTATACTCTATTGTTGTCATAATTTCATTTGAGATTAAACTCCCCCCATCATAAGCTCGTGGAAACATGAATCATCAAAAATTTTAACTCTTCTGCAATTTTTGTATTCACTCACACAACAGTTAAGCCCACTCTTTAGGCGACAAAATTTTTACTAAGTCCCAAATTTTTCAAAAATTTTGGCAGAGTTTCCTTTCTAGTTGGGCCTATCAGCCTGCCAGAGAATCACCAAAACCATCCTAGCAATATGTCCACAACTTGACAAAGTACCACAATGCATATCAATTACATATATTTCAATACTATATGTATTATACTATCAAAATTGATACATGGAGATGCGTTGCACCTATTTTTGATCATAACACATCGAAAATATCTTTCAACCCTCCATTATTGGGCTATTCAACCAAGTAAGAACATATTCTTTCTTTAAATGTTTTCGACCTTCAAGGTGGTCTCCTTGACCCAATGATTTCATCATAATACATTTACAGAAGCAATCTCAGCTCCCAAACGTATCTACTAGTATGCAAATAGATTCCCCTCGTAAGCCAATTACCCACTAGCTTTACCTTTAGTAAATATTTTTGTATACCTCCCGCTTCATACACATTACACAATCACTTACTCTTCCTGAGTCTGAACTCATACCGTAACATGAAATTTACTTCACTCCAAATAGGAGACATGAAACGATCTTCACGTGCCCATAACTTGGGGCTACACATCCTATCACAATAGAAATCATACACCCAATAGTCCATCTATCATCCAGTAGACCTTCCTCGACACTTCCAAGTCATATAGACACACCACATGGCCAACATACTCATCACGTAGCTATCTAGCCGCCATTACCACAATTAGGGACAATATCAAACATATAAGTTCATAATACCAGTTCGCAAAATCAGCACCTCAGTGCTCAAGATATAGACGAATATTCGGCCACAAGTCCTCCAGACTGGCCCAACATCAACTCATAGCAATCACATCTCGTCCCTCGATCGGGAATTACAAGCCATCAAGGCACATATAATACTGAGCGCCCATGTGCGCATACAAACGTGAAGAAGGAATTTCAAGAGTTATATTCCAATTCGCAAGACTCTACTAAACCTATTCATGACTCGTGATACCTAGCAAACTAGGCTCTGATACCAACTTGTCACGACCCAATATCCCAAAACCGGTGGTGATGGCACCTCTCGTGAAGATAAGGCCAGCCAACTAACCCAAATTGTCTCTTTAACAATTTTTAAACATAAATGAATAAATAAATACAGCTTAACACAATAATAACCACTATTTACAGACCATCATATCCCGACCGGGGTGTCACAAGTCACGAGCATTTTAGGAATCTGAACAATACTATAAAACCAGTAATATACATATTGGAAATTTAGAATCAAAGGAAGTGATATGGTGCCGCGAACGCTGGCGGTCACCTTGCTCAGCTACAATAGAAATACCTTCAATCAGCTAATATCCCGCTACTGGGTGATCAATACATGCATCTGCACACATGATGCATGGAGTAATGTGAGTACTCCGACCCAGTGAGTAATAAAATTAAATAACAACTGAAAGCATGAAATCCTATAAAGACACAATGTAGCGCTATCTCAAGCAGTAAAACCAGTTATACAGCAAAACAATGAGTATCCGATAATTTACTTTTTAAAACAGTGAAAACAACAATTTTAACAAGTAAGGAATAATCAAAAGCTTGCCTCTCGGGCTCAATAACAAACTCACAATACAGTATCAGCCCTACGGGCTCACTCCCAACTCACCAGCAAATAACATTAGCCTCTCGGGCCCACTCCCAACTCACCACACGCAAATAACGGCCTCTTAGGCCCACTCCCAACTCACCTGGAAACCCTGCGCTCACTGGGGGTGTGTACAGACTCCGGAGGGGCTCTTACAACCCAAGCGCAATATCAATAGGCCTGAAAGCCTTCACTCATCACACAGGAGGCCTGAAATCCTTCTCATATAACATTGGAGGCCTGAAAGCCTCCTCACATCACTGAACATATCCTCAAAGATGGCCATCAGCCTCAATCAGTCCAGAAAATAATCGTAAGCCCCTTGGGAATCAGTAAAACAATAGTGCTCAACTCAATAACATTATAAATATCATTAAATCTCGAGTTGAGTATAAATGTAGCTGAGTTCACAAAATAATATAGTTCAATTTGACTGTGTTCAAGTAATATTTCAATTCGTGAGGAAAATAGTGATGTAATGTCATAAAAGATTTCAAATAATTGGCACGAAGCCCAAGTATGGTAATAAGCCCAAATCATGGTGGAAAATAGTAAATCTTTATCAAATACGCGGTAAAATATCAATTGGGATGGACCACATCACAATTCCCAATAGTAAATGACCTTGCGTTCGTCATACAACGTGTGTCTCATCTCAACATAGCAATATGTTGTGCAATTCGGGGTTTCAAACCCTCAGGGCGTCATTTAAAATTATTACTCACCTCGAACAGGTAAAATCTCTAGCTCGAGATGCCTTTGCCCCTCAAATCAGCCTCCACGCGCGTCTAATCTAACCAAAACCACAACGAATACATTACTATGAGCTAAAGAAACATCACCCAATTGAAAATACTCGAAAAACACTAAAAATCACAAAGTTGGCAAAACCCAAGCCATGGGACCACTTCTCAAAAAATTATGAAAGTCATATCACCGGATTCCTCGTCTCGCCACGAGTCCGTACATATAAAATTTACCAAAATCAGAGTTCAAATGACCCCTCAAATCTTCAAATCTTATTTTCAAATCTATAGGCCTAAATCCTCAATTTACTCCTCAAAAACATGTAATCTAGTCAAATTATTCGATGATAATTCAATATTATTGAGTAGAAATAATCACAAGTGACTTTCCTCAAGATTTCCCATTATTTCTTGCTAAAATCGCCCAACATCCGAGCTTGGAAGTCAAAAAAATGACAAAACTCGGATTGCTGGACATTAAATCTGTCCAGAAATTTTCAGTGTTGTTCACGCGGGGGCATTGTATATGCGTGTGGGTCACTGTTCACTGTTCACCTGCACGGTTACTGTTCATGCGCGGGTACTGTTCACTGCTGTAGAAAATACAGCAGCTTTTTAAGAAATTTGCACCACTGCCATTTTTCACTAAAATGGCTCTAACTCTATCATACGAACTCAGAATTAGACGATTCTTGTTCCTATGAGTCATTAATAATTATAAGAACACAAACCTTCAAATTAAACTCAATTCAGAGCTTGTTTTCTCAATTCAATACCCAATTTGCTTATTAAACAATTAACTCACATTTCGCGTCAAAAACCCAATCGCGACTTGATGAAATTAAACCAAAATTTTCAGATCAGTCCTATAATTCATGATTTAAATTCTGAAAGCCTCGAAATTAAATTTGAATCTCTAAAACTAAAAAATGAACCTTTAGACCATTAAATTTATGGGGCAAAAATCTTCCAAAAATGACTCGTTCGGCATCCAAAACACACCTAAGGCGCCCGGGACCCCGACCAATAACATCAACCAGTCCCAAAATATATTATGGACTTGCTCAAGTCCTCAAATCACATCAAAAAATGCTAAAACCATGAATTACTCCTCAATTCAAGCTTGAAGAGCTTTGGAGTTTACAACATCTATTTCCGATGCCGAAACCTATCAAATCACGTATGTTTGACTTTAAATTTTTTGCACACAAGTCCAAAATGACATAACGAATCTATGGAAATTCTCGGAATTCCATTATGACTCCCGGATCAAAATTTCACCTATCAACCGGAAATCGCCAAACTACTAACTTCGCCAAAATAAGCTAACTTCTTCACCGGACCTCCAAAATTTTTTCCGATTGCGCTCCAAAGACTTAAATCATCCCCCGAAACTAACTGAATCATCAGATTTCAATTTCGAGCCCTCTAACTCATAAGTCAACGTTCGGTTGACTTTTTCCAAATTAATTCTTCCTTAAAGAGATTGGTTGTCTCATTTCTTATCAAAATCACTCCAAATAAATTTTAACGCACCCAATACCGGTAATGAAATATAAGAAAGCCAAAAATGGGGTAGTAACTCCTGATACGACGGGTCAGGTCATCACAAACTCGATTAGTAGAGTACTACACTACGGGCAAGCCTATGGCACATCTTTGTGGCATGTGAATGTTCATTTTGAGAGCGGGCGAATTTTTTATATCTTAGTTCCTAATTTTCCTAAACATCATTGTATATGGAACTACTCTCTTGTGTAATGTGAGGGCATATGATTCACAACGGAAAGGTAAGTCTTGACTCTCGTATAAAGTGGTTTGGTTAAGTGCGAATGTGCATGGTACGAAAGATTTGATTCTTAAGGTAAAATGCTCACTACTAGTTGCCAAAATTTTGTAAAATATTTATGGTGTGAGTCGTTAAAGGAAAATCTTATGAAAGAAACCTTGTAGGATGTAGTGGATTGCTCGACGACTAGCAATGATTTAAGTGTGGGGTGTTGATAATAGGCTAAATTGTATAGTCTGTCCTATGTTCGAGCTTTAACTTAAGGATGCTTTACTGTTGTAAGTGTGTAAATAATGTAAAAATTAGCTCTAATGGTAACTTTTATCTTTCACAGAAGTGGAATAATCAAATGCGGACTTATGATGGTGATCTTGGCAAAAATTGGAGTTAATGGAGGAAAAAGGGAACAAAGCTCGCTTGGTAGTGGATAACCCCACTAGCACGGGCATTAGGTCAGCCTTAGCGCGCCCGGGTTAGTTCAACAGTCAAAAACAGAATGAAACCTCTTTAGCGCGGCCTTAACATGCCCGCGCTAGTCTATATTCGGGAATGGTAATTTTAAAAGAGCAAGTTCGGAAGTCCAAGAGAATCTACATAACTATAAAAGGTCTAACAAGTCCAAAAGAGAGGGGGTTCAAGTTTTTGGGAGGAAAAAATAAGAGAGGCAAGGAGGCAACTTGGAAAATAATTTTTATCTCTCTACTTTATTCTTCTATCTATGATTATAAATCCTTTTGTAATTTTTATTGTTTTTATGAGTAGCTGAATATTTTAATCTAAGGTTTTGGTGAACCCCGTTGGAGATGACTTGGTTGTTACATTAATATAGTTATGCATTGGTTAGTAATCTCTATTTGTTCATCTATGTTTTGATTGTGGTTAACTGAAAGGGCCCTCAATTATCTATCCCTATTTAGTATGTATCTGCTTGAGAAAGAGTGCATATTTACGTAGTTGTTTGAACAACATCACTCCCGGAGTATAGACGAGAGTCATAATTGAGGGTTTAGAGGTTGAAATAGAGATAATGATATCTCGGGTGCAATCTAAGTGAACTGTAATGTGAATCTAGTTAGCATAGCTTGAGAGAGTGTGTCACGACCCAAACCCGATCGTGATGGCGCCCAGCACACTACTAGACAAGCCCGACCATTTATAATATTTCCTCCAACTATTTAAACAAGAAAAAATAAAGCTATTTAAGTCAAAGTCTAAAATACTGATAATAATGCGAAAAAATCTGACAAAATACCGATATAGCCGTACTAGGACCCGGTGTCACGAACATGAGCCTCTAGAATACATAGTAATATCCTACTACAAAGTTCGTCTAAAGACTGAAAATGCGGAAATAAAGGATAAAGATAGAGGGGAGAATCATTGGCTGCGAACGCCCTGCAGCTACCTCAAATACTCCCGGAAAGAACTCTGGATCAGCTGGAATCACTCAGCCTGAGACTGCCCTGGATCTGCACACAAGGTGCAGGGAGTAAAGTGAGTACTCCGACCCAGTGAGTAATAAGCATAACTACAGTCTGACAGTAAGAAAATGCAAGAAATGCATAAAGTACTCTATATTTAGCAGTTCATTTCCAAAACAATGGAAACAGTATCCAACAAATAGTACATTTAAGGAATAATGGATGAAAGAATGCAACACATATACGGTACATTTCAGTACCCGCTGCGGCGTGCAGCCTGCTCCACTTATTTAATATTGCCGGGACTCACTAGGGGTGTGTACAGACTCTGGAGGGGCTTCTACAGCCCAAGCACAATATCGGCCAGGTATTGGCATAAAACAGGCTCTCGGCCTCAATATCAATATATATAATCGCTACGGCGTGTAACCCGATCCATATCAAGGAACCATCCTCACTAGTGGGTCCCCGACCCATCTCAGTCAAATAAGTCCACAGCCATTCGGGTGTGACATACTACCGGGATCTCAACCCTCATATCCTTTTCATTTAAAATTCATGTATAAAACATAATTATTATATTATTTTTAATATTTGAAAACATGATTGAAGATTTATGTTATGCACACAAGTGAGGAAAACACATAAAGATCCCCTAAGGATTCTACAGGACGGCACAAGGCTCCAAACAAGACAATAAGCCCAATTCACAATAACAAAGTATGCGTTTCAATCACCAACATAGTAGAAATTAACATTCGGGATGGATTAAGTCTCAATCCCCAACAGTATACGACCCCGCACTCATCGTGGAATGCGTGTCACGCCTCAATATAGCGTCAAGATGTGAAAGTCTGGGGTTTCAAACCCTCAGAGCAGCAGTTACATCAATACTCACCTCTAGCCGACCGAAAACTAGCCATCAATGCCCTCGCCTATCGAATCGACCTCCTCGCGCGTCAAATCTGGCCAAAACTACAATGAATACATTACAATAGGCTAAGGGAATATAACACAATCGAAAAGACTCGAAAAATATCGAAAACCGCGAAATTTGCAAAACTCGAGCCCCGAGACCACTTATCAAAATCCATAAAACTTTATATCAAAATGATTCTTATCTCGCCACGAGTCTATACATACCAAATTCACAAAAATCGGAGTCCATTTGACCCCTCAAATCACTATTTTAAACTCTTTTAAATTTCAAGCCCTAACTTCCATTTTTAACCTTAAATTCCTTGGATTTCCAGTGTCAGTCCATATTTTTACACCCTAATAACATAATCTGAGACCAAGAATCCATACCTGGTGAACACCTTCGAAACCCTCTTCAAAATCACCCAAAAACCGCCTTAGTCCGAAACTCCAAATGTTTTCTCCTTAAAAATTTGCAAAGTAAACTTAATATGTCATGTCCAGTCATTTTTGCTTATGAGATTTACGCACCGCACCTGCGGATTCCGCTTTTGCGGCCAAAACACCTTTTATGCGGTTCAACTAAAAATCGCATGGCCGCTTATGCGGTCCAAAACCGCATCTGCGGTGACCGTTTATGAGGAACCAAGTCTGTTTCTGCGGAAATGCCTAGGCCTTCAAGGCCCGCTTCTGCGAGCTCCCTCACCGCATCAGCGGAACCGCTTATGCGGTCCCTTTTCCGCATATGCAGAAATACGAGGTACCAGAACTCCAAAACATGCCAAAACTCCAAAACTCTCTATTTAACCATCCGAACTTACCCCGAGGTCCCCAGGATCTCAACCAAAAGCACATGTATGTTCTATTACCTCACTCAAACTTGCTCGAATCATAACAACACATCCAACAACACAAGAATCATCAAATTACAACGGATTCAAGCCTAAGTTAACCTAAAACTTCCAAAACTTGCATTCAATCAGAAACTTGACCTAAACACCTCTGAATCAACTGAAATTTTGCACACACATCCAAAATTACCTAACAAAGCTACTGCAACTCTCGGAATTCCATTTCAACTTCGGATCGAAATCTCACTTATCAACCGGATATCGCCAAAAATGCTAACTTAGCCAATTCAAGCCTAATTCTACACCAAGCCTCCAAAATTACTTATGATTTCTCTTCTAAGCATTAAATCATCCCCCGAAGCTAACCGAATTATCAGAAATCCATTCCAAACCATCTAACTCGCAAGTCAACATCCGGTTGACTTTTCCAAACCAACCCTTCCTTAAAGAGATTGTCTCATTTCTAATTAAACTCTATCCGAATTACTTCAAATTCACCAAACACATACAATGAAACATGTATAAACATTAAACGGGGAAAACGGGACGAAAATACATGAGACGACCGGTCAGGTCGTCACATAGTGTGTCTAGTAAATTATCATAAATGCTTGAGAAAGATTTATGATAGCTGGAGAGTTCATGATTGATAGAGATATATAAAATATAATTATAAGACATATACAAAAAGGAAATCAACAACGAGGGAAACTATTACCTTAGACCTTATTCCAATTATTACACATCAAGCATGGTTAATTTTCAACTGTTAATTATTTTCAATTTTTAGTTGTTAGAAATACAATCACTTGTTAATCACAAAGTTTGGAAAAATTGATTATGTGAAATTAGCAACTCCGACAAAAATAATTGATAGGTTAATTTCCTATGGTTCGACTCTAGACAGGATTACGCAGATTATATTTGCAACGCCCACATATCTTTTTATAAAGCATAGTTTGGCATTATCAGAAGTCTTGATCAATTCTTGATAATAAGATATAGATAATCATTCTAACTGTAACTATAACCTATGACAAGAACGACATGATGCCATGGTACTCCATTTGGATAACGAAGTACATCTTCATCTTGTCGAGGGGAATAAACACCTTGATAAAAAAGTAGATTAAATTGAACAGGTTCTTGAGAAAATATATAAAACTTGAATCAAGCCTTCATTTTAAAAATAAATATCCTAAATACATGTTGTTTAATTCATACAAAATTTCTGAATATTACTGATTGGTTAGGCATAGAAAATTGTACAATAGTTTTTATATCAATTTTCAGATGATATAAAAGTCATGAACCCTAAAAAATATATGGTATTGCATTAGGGCGAGACAACAGACTTTGACCATTTTCAAGTCTTCTAAAGAAAAATAACTCTTCCAAGAGTAAAATTTCCATTCTACATGAACAAGAATCATATATAATATTTTGTGAACATAAACCGATTAATACAACAACTATGTTATCGGGTTATTAGTCAACCTATGAATTTGATAGCTAAGGTGCAAAGGGACAAAAATAAATCAAGTACTCACATTACAATGAATAAAGTACAAGAAAGTTTACTTTTAACTCCACTAAAAATCTATAGGGAGTAAAATGTTTGATGATACACATGTATTCGCGTTGAAAGAGGTTGGCAACATAAATAATTTAGACATCAAATCGCTGAATGAAAGTAGTCCTCTCACGAGAGAGCTTGGTCCACCACAAAGCACGTGAATTATAACACACATAAGTACATTTTTGAATTATTATTTTGACTATAACGAACATACTCGTAAATTGAGGTATCGACACGGAAGATTGCAGTCATGGATATGTGCAGGCCCCTCCCAATAACGTATCCATAACCAAATGAAGAGCAAAGCCCTCCAGGATAGATTGGGAAACAATTTCTGACTTTGATTGATCAAGTGCAATTGCGACAACTACAGCGCTAAGAGTGAAGGCAATGCAAGAGTCTGTTACTATTCAAGATAAGAATTTGGGAGTTACTTTCAATGATGTGAATGAGATAAATTTTTTTTATAAAAATTAATAAAAGAAGACATGAGAAGAACGTAGAGTAGTAGTTCCAGTACTACCAATGGATTTACGGAGGTATGACGTTTGATAAGACACGAGAGTACATACTTTTAGTGTATGTATGTATATCGTCTATCTCCATGTAATCCTTTTGTCTTGATTCTGCTACAAAATAATAATAATAAATATTAAAAGTAGAATAAGATGCTCATTTCATCAGCAACCATCATTCAATCAGAAAAACACATAACAAATCAACACCTTCATATACAAATGATATGATATATATCCATTATTAGATCAAACACACAATCTAGTTTAGTTAAAAGATTGAATCCTATATTAAACTAGAAGGGTATTGCTCATGCAATGCACGGGCCAATATGAGTAAGAACGAAATTAGGTAATTTACTACACACTAACCATGCACAACTTCATAATATGAGAGCTTTATTGTCATATCTTTTAGATGATTTGACGAGGTACCAACTTTTTTCAACTGGAATGCCCGGGTCTTTTCTCTAAAAGGAAAACTTTTAAAGTTTTTTTTCGAGCTCGAAGGAGCCTATATTTTCAATTCACTGATCTTTGTGATTACATTTTATTACACAATTATGTTTTCGATATATAGTTTTTACTTATAGTTCAAAAGTCAATAATCGTATCAAATATAAAATATTCATTTATATCTTTAAATAGTTCAATTACCTTAAATAATAATTTGTTCTTTAAGTTAATATTTTCTCTAATATAATATTTGATCACTTTTTATTTGAATTACATGTTTATTATGTTTAAATATTTATAAATTATACACATTCAGATGTTGAAAAATAAAAATTCTTAATCATTCGGTATTCAGATCTAGATATCTTATCTTAATATTAAGATGTCTATATTAAAAATAAACATATGAGGCCTAAGCCTCACTGTTTTCCCTTTAAGCACTTGGTAATCACGACTTACTTGAACTCCTGCCCTTTAAACATCATTGACTCCTCCCAAATAAGCGACGTCTTTAAAGCTCTAAGATACGGAATAAATACTAATAGCTTGAACATTTTGTTGAGATATATGTAGGGCAATGATGATAAACCCCATACATAGACCATTATGAGTTAATGAGGGAGTCATATATGAGCCTAATAGGCTATTTGTGTAATAGGCTATTCTGTAATAGGCTATCTATGTAATAGGCTATTTGTGTAATAGGGTCATTTTGTATATATGCTGAAGGGTCGTTTGTAAAAGAGACTGAGGGGTCATTTGATGAAATAATATCTTCTCTCTTCTTCGAGAGTCTTCCGAAACTCTCCTCCTCTCTACTTTCTCTCTCTAAATTTCTATGATTTCTTGCATGTTTTCACATTTCATAAAGTGTATTAATAAAAGCATTAAGTATTTAAATGTGAGCATAAGAAAACTCAATCATGAAGCATCAAAGATAGTAAGCATAGCACATTTTAATACTTATTGAGTCGAACTCGAACATATAACGAATCCCTCCAGCATGGATTGGAATCATCTCCCGCTTGGAGAGATCAAGTGCAATCCTCTAAGGATCCTTCACTGCCCCTCAAGCACTAAGTGATGCGCTAAGGGCGAACGCAACACACAAATTTGTTACATTTCAAAAAAAGTCACAAGAAATTTAGGAATTACTTTCAAGGAATTGATTAAAAAAATATAGGAATAGGGTAGAGTGCAATAGTTTCAGCAATACAACTACTAAACCCACGAAACTTAATTTTTTTAAAAGCTTAATTAACTTCATATGATATTATTTTTTATATTGGTAAGGGTTAATTAAAGTAATAAAATATTAGCCGTGTGTTTGTAATATATTATCTTAGATCTTATTGTAAAATAATTTATTTACTAATATGAAGATTTGAGTAGTTTTATTCAAAGTTCTAAAATATTTCTAATGTTAAATTAGACAATGTTTCTTTCTTTCCCTTTTAATTTTTTTTTGTACTTCTTTCCAAATTCAGTATTATTTAAGAAAAAATAAAATCATAAAATCCACTACTAAGACTAAAGCAACGAATTTACTGGCATTCCTCTCGAGCTGCTCCTGTTTGTTATGCAATTTATATATATATATATATATATATATATATATATATATATAAATATATAAAACTTATATATATATATATATATATATGACTTCTCAAACAATACAATTGTAAATAGAAATTGTGACTCAGTCTTTCATTAATGAAAACTCAGTACATGGAATCAGAAAATAAGAAGATAAACATTATCATAACAAGGATAGTAAGAGGAAAAAACACATGTAGACAAAATTTTAAGAAATATTTTCAAAAGCCTAGCAGCAATTGGCATTTTACTAACATGGCAGCTAAATAAATACATATCTTATCTGACAGATATAAATATTGATCAATAATCACTTTAAGAAAAATATCCAAAGAATTTCTTTCCTAAAAAACGCCAAAGTGATTCATTTTTTTAAGAATAAACAATAGTACTAAAAATAAGCAAATATGACTGGAAAGGTAGGTGAGGATAACTTTCATCCAAAAATAACTTCTCCCTCCCTGTAGGCATAATATACCCTTTTTGAGCGAAATTCTTGTCACAAAAAGAATTTAATTCAATAAAACTATTTAATATTATTTGCAATATATTATAGTTAAAAATTTATTTACCGTATATTTATACATGAGGAATAACAATAGTATACATAAGTAGAAATATTAAATTTGTTATTACTTATACAATTAATGTATATTGAATAATAAATAACATATACCTCATATATATTTTATATTTAAATATACATAAAATATATTCAGATTTTCTTAAATACGCATAAATTATACATTAAATATATAACACGTACATAGAATATATACAGAATTGTATATTATTTAATAATTATACATCAAACATATACTATATAAATAAAAAGATATAATGTATTTTTGTTTGAGAGAATAATGGAAATGTGATGTTAAGACCAACTATTTATTTGGAAAAAGAAATTCATAGACAAACGGTAAGTTTAGAAAAGTTCAAATTAATGATGAGACAGAAGTGGATAGATTAATTTGGCTCAAACTAATCCCTTAAATTGTGGTTCAGTATTTAAACGTTTAAGAAATTGATGGACATTAAATTAGGTAAGAGATCTTTGAAAATGCTACAACTCTAAACTGAATGTACTTTTTTTGGAATAAAATAAAAATTGTTATGAAATAATATAAAAGACAAGAACAATAACTCAAGAACAAGAGCAAATAGAGAGAGAATAGGGAGAGAGAGAAGTATTCTTATTAATACTTGGGGTCATTTACAATGGTAGAGAGCACCTCTATTTAGGGAGGAGAATGACTTAGCTTCAAGCTAAAACTCTTAGACATTCACTCTAAATAGACTTCTATTTTATAACACTCCCCCTTGAATGTCTATTCAATAATGTGCCTCATAAAACCTTAAAACCAAAACTCATTGGGAAAAATTAAAGAAAGGAAAAAGAGTACACATGTTTGAATATGCGCCTATTGGTTGCCTCGTTAAAAACCTTGCAAGGAAAACCCAGTGGGAAAAAACCTTGTAAGGGAAAAAGAGTGCAACGCGCATTGACTCCCCCTAATGAGTACATCAATTTAAATCCTTGAGCATTTGCATTCCAATCTTGTGCATAATCTTCAAAACGATCTTTGATAGAGATTTGATAAATAAATCAACCATATTGACTTAAATAAATATTTCGTACCTTGAAATCATCATTCTTGATAGATATGAACATCTTCATATAATGTCATGGAATAACTCTTCAATATCTCCATAGATGCATTCTCAATGTCATCATGCTTATAGTCATAGCAAGATACATATGTACACAAATTGTACTAAGGATGTGGTACTTCAGGACCACGAATTGCATATGCTTCAAGCAACTTAAATCTTTCAAGTTAAGTCATATAAGCCATATAATAGACTTTAGATGCATATCAAGTTTTCCATGTCATGCTAGACAAATAAGATATCGAAAACTGACTATACATACCTTTGACTTTATACTTTCAAGCATTTGAACTATAGGTTCAAAACTACATGTCTTTCATATGGAATCAATTCTTCTTGAATTGAATCTCTTCCATTTAGTTACTTTCTTTGGGTCAGCAAATGCGTATAGCATGCTTTGCAATATGTTGCAATTGAATTATCCCTTTTATGAACTTCAGGTTCATATCATGATATTCGGGGATATACAAATGATAATTCATCCCATGTAACCTTTTCTCAAGTGTTTAGCATGTCTCCCCCTCATATTAGTAAAGCTAACTTGTTTCCTCAACTTTGGGAAATCATCTTTGTGCATTATCATGTCAATATACATGGCACATTAATAAAAGAGAAGGAAACTGATATATATAACTTTGTTCTCATAAGAAACAGTTTAGCTATTAAGTGGAAGCACTCAATAATTATCTTGCTAAATCAACTTTGATATAAACCAACTTATCAAGATGAACTGTCTTGAGTAAAGAATCTGGAAATTATGCTCGAAGTTAGATTACTGAGCAATTTACCTCGCAAGCACCGGCCAGGCTGCGGGTTAATAACAATTGCGCATGTAACCATTTCATAGATGCATCATATGTGGTATACATGGCAGGTGAATGGGCCCATATTCACCTTTGATATTTCCAGAATTTATGGGCTTCAACCCGAACTCTTTAGTTGGTCAGTTCATTAATGAGAACAAGTGATACAAGAGAATTCGTAAAGAACTTTCTAGTTCTTTATTATTCACCTATGTGAATTTGCACATCATACTTAAAATGAGATGGCTAACACGAATGTCAACTGAATAAATTATCAATATTGGTAAACCTCAAATTTACACCATGACATGTGCACTTATCAATAAACTTCAGGTTTATTATGACATGGGTTTTATACCAATAGATATCCACTTTATTGTGGCATTCTTTCGTTTGTGTAGTACAAACTGGAGAACAAAGCGGGTAGCTTTTCATATACAAATTACCCCGCTACAAGTTGTAGTAGTAGGAGATATCAAAGCCTTCCTTTATAGTCTCAATATAATCAATCGCTTTCGCGTGTACTTTGGAAACTGAATAAGTTTCTTTGAGACTTACTACAGCACAATACTCAATTGTGTTTCTCCAACATAGTAATAATTGGCTCTTCTAGAGCTCTCAATTAATTTTGTACTACCACAGATTCATCAACATCCATGTGGTGAATATCTTTCTTAAAGAGAAAGTTATACCATTATGGTCATGTCAAACTTATATGCAAGATATGTTTCTTGCATTATCGTTGTCCTTTAATAGTCATATTTCCAAAATACTTTGGCGTACAATAGGTACGTGACCAACGATCATTCATGCCATATATCATCTCAAACCTCCTTCTAGGGGTGAGTGTGGTATCATCTCCAACCTCCTTCTAGGGGTGAGTGTGGTACATTTAATACCAATTTCATGTTCATATTCTTCCAATAATGAATATGTATTCGTGAATCAAATGTTGTCACATTCACTTCGAGGATATGTGATTTTGTTATCCTTTTTAAATCTATAAATGCGTCAGGCATTTGATTTGCTATTCTTTGCAAATGGATAATCTTTTGTGCCTCTTTCTCACAAATAGAGGTGTGTGGATCAAGATGAGATAATGATGCATTTTTCCACAAAATTTCCCGTTTGGTTTCACCAACTTCTCCCCCTAATTTTGGGAAAAGTGTCTCATCAAATCGGCAGTCTGCAAATCGTGCAGTGAACAAATCTCCTGTCAATGTTTCGAGGTAGCGAATGATGGAGGGCGATTCAAACCCAACATATATTCCTAACCTTCTTTGCAGACCCATTTTGGTGCGGGATGGCGGTGCAATAGGCACATATACAGCGCATCCAAAAATCCTTAAATGGGATATATTGGGTCCATGACCCAAAACCAATTGCAACGGGGAATATTTGTGTCAATTCGTCAGTCAGAGACGAACTAGCATTGCTGTATGCAAAATGGCGTGACCCCAAACCGAAGTGGGCAGCCGACAAACTAAAATGCTGCATGCAAAATGGCATGAACCCAAACCAAAGTGGGCAGCCGACTAACTAGCATTGCTGCATGCAAATGGCGTGAACCCAAACCGAAATGGGCAGCCTCGTTTTCATGAAGAATTCAAGATTATTCTCATCTATTGTCTCAATATGATATCCATTTTGAATGATATCTTTAAAACTCAACAAGTTCCTTTTAGACTTGGAGGAGAACATTGCGATTGATATCATTAAAACTCAACAAGTTCTTCTTGGACTTGGAGGAGAATATTGCATTCTAAGATAAACGTCATGCCTTTGGGCAGAGTTACAGTTGCTCTTCCGGAGCCTTCAATCAATTTACTTCCCATGGTTTGACATATAAAAGAAAATATACGAACATGAGAATAAACAACTTCAATTCGTTTGTGTCACATAATATTTTCAAAATTTGCTGCTAACAGTTGACTAACAAAATCAGATATGTTATCCATAATCAATTATTATGCAGTTTGAAAATTTCAGCGTTTTTCATAAGACAATCGATTATTAAACACACACAATCGATTGTTGGAACATAGACAATCGATTGTTAAACACACACAATCGATTATTTGTTATTTTTGAAAAACTTCAGATCACACTGTCTTAAGACAATCGATTATTAGACAAAGACAATCGATTGTGGATGATTTTTGAAAAATTCCTCTGTTTCAAGACAATCGATTGTGGATGATTTTTGAAAATTTCCAGACCTCACTGTTTCAAGACAATCGATTGTTAGTCAACGACAATCGATTGTTGATCAATTGTTTTTCAACTTTAATGCGAAAATAGTAGATAATCGACTAGTTTTTCAGGCTGGTCGATTACCCCCACTGGAAAATAAAAGTTTTATTGATATTTGAGCATATTGAAGATATTCTAAAGAACTACTGCTAACATTGCATCATGAACTAACTAATCCAAGCTAATACTAATGACTATTAGTTTATTCACTAACTAATACAAATAAGTAGAACAAAATCAAATAACTCCATCTTCTTTCATCACGGATCCATCGCCGATTAGGTGGTCTATTTTCCCCTCGGGTTGCTCAAAGAAGTCTGCCACATCCAGGTGGGTGATGTCCTCATCGTCGTCATAGACAAAATTTGTTTCAGGGCGTTTACTCTTTCGAGATGCTTGATAAAGGTCAACCAAAAGTCATGGTATACGGCAAGCCTTTGACCAGTGCCCGTTTTCACCGCAACGATAATATATAGTTTATAAACTATTTGCTTTTGGGTTCTTATCGTATCGTGCTTGTGGCAGAGTGACCAACTTCAGGTTGTCATATCTCTTCTTTAAGCCATTCCACAAGATAGGTGGATCCTTGACAGTGAGATATTCAATCTTCAAACCTTCATCAAGGTGATGGCGCAAGAAAATCAAGGCCTTAGCATAGTTTTGGGTGGATGCATTATTTCTGTCTTTAATGGCGTCTCCAAGACCCATAGCATCTAAGTGGATTTCAGCATCCAACACCCATGTCATATAGTTCTTGCCCGAAATTTCAAGGGCAACGAACTTTCTTTTCATAATGTCAGACATAAACCAAAATTACATCAAGAGCGTGTTCATACTTACGGGCTCTATTACAATTATCACATTCACTTCAGGGAATGGATCAAAATTATGTGCTTTACACAATCTCATGTCAAATATTACTTTCATAAAGTGAAAGATTATTTTGAGAATCCTTATTGTTCTCATTACCACAATAATGACGATTATAACTTCGTCTATTGCCATGTCCACATCCATTGATACCTTTACGGTAATTAGTCTTCTTTCAGACTTATCACATACTGCTACCACATTCTCTAAAGGGAATGGAGCAAATTCAATTAGACGGAATTCTTTGCCACGTCCACATTCATTGATACCTTCATGGTAATATTTTAGTCTTCTTTCAGACTTATCATATACTGCTTCCACATTATCTAAAGGGAATGGAGCAAATTCAATGGGACGGATTTTCAATTATTTTCCCACAATCATACATGAATTTAATCATGGCAGGACATAGAGATTTTGCCACTTCATGTGGTTATAATTTCTTACAAACTCCATTAGAGTTATAATCAAACTTTGTTGTCTATGTTTGTATATAAAATCAAATTATAGAATTCCAAGAATTTGAAAGGGAAAAGTAAGTTACTTACCTTTAAGGTATACCAATAAATTCTTGGAAGCATTTAAGCCGACGCGATTCCACCGCGAAGCCGCCGTTTCCGGTTTCAAGTAATTGAAGAAAGAAACAGTACCGTGATTTAACCGTGCATAATCTATTGCTGGCCACCTTCGACTTTTGTTAACTATTTCTTCAACTTCTTTTGACACCCTTTGCAACAGTAGACATCAAATTTCACAAACCCCATCATAACGATTCATCCGTCAAGACAACATAAGAAAACAAACACAAGAAGCTTAATTGCTGAATATTAAATTCAATTGGTTAGAGACTCCTGCTGATAACGTGTTATGAAATAATATAAAAGACAAGAACAATAACTCAAGAACAAGAGCAAATAGAGAGAGAATATGGAGAGAGAGAAGTATTCTTATTAATACTTGGGGTCATTTACAATGGTAGAGAGCACCTCTATTTATAGGGAGGAGAATGACTTAGCTTCAAGCTAAAACTTTTAGACATTCACTCTAAATATACTTCTATTTTATAACAAAAATATTATTATTTGTACAAATATTTTTTTAATAAGAGTCCTACCATATAAAAATCTCAAGAAATAAACGAGGGATAGAGAGTTCAAATTGCAGTTGTTGATTGGACTTTTATTAGGTGAATTCGGCAGATTGGACTAATCAATTGAGGAAATAGTCAGCATGTCATAAGTTGAATTAAACGTGTCTAACGGGCCAATCGGGTCGGGCCGGGTCAAAAATTGAACCGTCCGGGTTCCGGACCGGGCCGGTTCGAACAGTACCAGGTTGTTAATGGGCTGGATTAGTTCGGGTTAAAATTGAACCATACGGGTTACGGGTTGAAGCGGGCCGGACCGGTCGGGTTTTGTATATTTTTACTTTTTTTGGAATTATGTATAGTATATTATATTAATACTTTGTAATAATTGAATGAATACAAGTAAGATGGGAAAAATGAGCACTTGATTACGCAATTCAGGTATAACCACGAACAATAACATAAATTGTCTTAAAATCTTAAAAAAATCTAAGGGACAGAAAGCGAGGACCTTCAGACCATGCCATGTCTCAAGACATAACATAAATTTGTCGATCAAGTGCAAGCATTACTCGTTAATGTTATAAGCATACCATTAATATACATATTAATGGTATATTTACGGTATATTTATAGTATATTTATGATATATTTATGGTATATGTATGGTATATTCATGGTATATTTTGGCAATTTTAACGTTGAACCGGGCCGGGCCGGGTCTACCGATTTAGGGTACTGTACACACAAACCGAGCCGGACCAGGCCGGGTTCCAACCCCAAAAAATCAACCGGACAAACCCATTATCCTCTCGAACCCAGCCCATCCGGACCAGTAGTAACCGGGCCGGTCCGGTCCCGAGTTTGACCAGGCCGGGCCGGGCCGGGCCCGGTTGAACCTGGACCGGTTGACACCTTTAAGTTGAATGGAATGGATAAACATAAAAAGTAGTATTATCTATGTTTCATCATGTGTTTTATTATTCAATCCCTTATAATTATAGAAATTACACTGCTGTACAAATCAGAAAGATTTGTATTTGAACAATTTAGCACCCGTTTGGGAATAAATTTTATCAAAATAAATTTGTAATTTAATTGGCAAATACACAGTTGGTCATAGACTTTACCTATATTTTAGCAAAATCCCAAATTCTAAAATATTATTATTACATTTTTAAAATTTATCTCAAACTTTTTGTATTTTAAAAAAGAGTCAACTATTTATTATTTATAATAATGTTGCTTCATCTTCTCGCTAATATGATAGTGTATCATGTAGTTCATTATAAAAATAATAATTTTATACCAAATTTATTTATGTTCAGGACTATGATTTGCGATAATTTAATGAATGTTATTTATAATAGTACTGTTGAATATTTGTGATAGTTTTTAGAATTTGTGGGTATAAGTCATATTTTATATTATTTCAAAATAAATTTAGAATTTCATCCACATTAAAATTTTTAAAATAAATTTAGAAATCAATGACCAAACGCTACCACACAAATAAAATTATATAGTATCAGCTCCTTGTAGTGGTAACATCTTTAAAAATAGTTTATTTATTTTTACAGAAAAATACTTATTTACCAGATACAACAATAAGGCTGTAAATGGGGCGGTTCTGAACCGGAACCGGACCGGAACCGCGGCCCTGGCGGTTCTGCCGGTTCCGGCGGTCCGGTTCCGGCGGTTCCAGTTCTGGCGGTTCCCGGGAACCGTGATGGGGCGGTTCTACCCGTTGGAACCGCCAGAACCGTAACCGGACTGGTTCTGGCAGTTCCAAACGGTTCCGGCGGTTCTGTAAGGGTAATTTTTCAAAACAAAAAAAAAATTTAATAATTTCCAAACGGCTCTTTTTCAAAAGTAGCCGTTTGAAAGTTTAAAAAATAGCCATTTGGCCTTCAAACTTTAATTTAACCCCAAACTTTATATAATTACACTATTTCCCATTTCTCAACTATAAATACCCCTTCATTCTTTCATTTTTATTCACCAATTCATCAATATCTCTCAATCTCTCTCTCAAGCTCTCTTTCAATCTTTCTAGTGCAAGTGCTTAATTTATTGTTACAAATTCGTGAAACATTGTGAAGTTGTTGAATTGAAGTTTTCAAGTGTTCAATTTCAACGATTTTCAATTTTCAAGAAGTTGTTCGTCAATCCGGTAAACTCGTTTCAACTCTTACGTGCTAAGAATATTTTTGTGTGTTGTTAGTTTGCTTAATTATAATTATTATGGCATTTTCGTTGAAAAAAATATTCGGTAAAGGAAAAGCTAAAACCGGTGAAAGTAGTGTCCAAAATACTACCCCCTCCCCCGGCTCCCCGACCTAGAAAAGATAAGCAAGTTCAAAGTAGTAGCCAACCTAGAAATCCTAATGAGCCCTTCGAAATCCTTGATAGTGATCACCCGTGTTTTCAATTTAGCGATATTGATTTTCTACATGATGTAGCAGTTGGTGATAGAATAGACGATGATATTATGAATGCTCTTTATCCTAATGCACCTATCTTAGAGGGAAATGAGGATGATGATGATGATGAAACCCAAGCTCCAGTAGATTTAGATGATACACCTACTAGTCCTGCTCATAACTTAGGTGATGAACCGAAACACCCACCTGTACAAACTCCCACTTTTAGTAAACAACCTCCTAAACGTACAGAAACATCATTAGTTTGGTAATTTTTTATTCAACTAAGAGAACAAGATAAGGCAAAGTGTAAATCTTGTGGGAAATTACTTGTTCATAGGTATACTGGAGATCGTAGTGGCACGGGTAGTTTAGTTAAGCATACAAGATTTCACCCTAGCGATAAGGCTAGATATTTGCAATTGAAAGCGCAACAAGAGGGGAGGACAAGTGCTGATTCTACAGTTAACCCAAGTACTGGTTCAAATCTAGTTCAACCAGGAATAAACACAGTCACCGGAGGTATATTATATTACGATCCAAATAAGGATCGTGAAGAATTAGCTAAAATGATTACTGTTATGTGTTTGCCTTATTCTTTTGCTTCTAATCCTGCATGGATTCGTTATATTAGAAGAGTATTTAATCCTACGTATAAAGGTTGGCCTCGCGCCACAGTTAAGGCCGATATTTATAAATACAAGCATGAATATGAACAATACTTGCGCTATTTATTTACCCATATAACTAATCGTATGTCTATTACAACTGATGTTGGTAGAAGTAATAATGATTGTGATTATCTAACTGTAACCAGTCATTGGATAGACGAAGACTGGACAATGCAAAAACGCATTATTGCATATAGGATAATTAATTCACGGCACACGGGTAGGTTTATTGCTAACACTGTTTCAGATGTATGCAGATATTTTTGTTTTAGTGATAAAATAATGTCAATTTCTATGGATAACGCTTCTAGCAACACTAGTGCAATATGTATGCTAACTAGAACACTTAATCCTGCTTTTACTAATATTTTTCATGTTAGATGTATATGTCATATTTATCATTTAATTGTTGGTGATGGTATGAGAATATTAAACTTAGAATTGAAAAGGTTAAAATGGCTCTTAATTGGCTATTTTATTCAAACTGTAGAAGTAGACTTAGAGAATATTTTAAGAAGTGTGACGAATATGGCCTTAGAAAAAGAAAGGTTCCTAAACCTTGCCCGACTAGGTGGAATTACATGTACGAAAGTTTAGTGGTAGCGTACCAATATAGAAACCCAATTAACGCTACGTATAATTCTCGGGATTGTGGTGAGGACGATAATGACATGCTAACTACACAAGATTGGACTCACGTTAAAATTCTTTTAGATTTTTCATGTGGCTACAAATGCTTTATCTGGCCAATATTATCCAACTATTTCTAACTGTTTAGTTTATATTGCCGCACTTGCTAATTTGTTTGTTGATTTTAGCGAGGGAGGGGACATTTATGAAATTGCAATAACTGAAATGAAAAAAAAATTTAAAAAATATTTTTTTGTTGCATCAGAGAGCGCTTTTAGTCAAGCAAGACTACAAATAGGTGATCACAGAGCGTCGATGCGGGACAGCTTGGAAAAATCAGTGTTTTTTCGAGATTGGATCCGCGTAGAAAGAAGGAACTTTGGCCTAGCTGAATCACAACTAGAAATAGATGAGTGCTATGAAGAAATGATAGCAGAACTTGCTCAGGAAGCAACTTCACCCGGAAGTGGTGATGAACAAGCTTCATTTCCACCACCGCCAACACAACCACCTCCAAACCTTGAAGGTTTTATGAGATTTGTTAGAAATAATGCATAAATTATGATGTAACTTGTACATTGGCACGTCTTCTTTTAGTTTTTTTTTCCTTTTAATGGTGGTATTAGTACCATGTTGTGCTCATTCCATTGGGGGAAGGAAGACTAAGAAAGATATGCCATTTTGGTCAATAAATATGCTCTTTATCATATCCTTGAATATCTTTTGTCTCAATATTTCTTTGTCTTTACTTCTATATCAATCCTTGAATATTTATATAACATACAATATATAGCATACAACACAATATACTAATGACAACATCTTTTATCAATATATACCACTTATATACAATTTATACTAATTACTAACTACAACACAATATACACTACTTATATACAATATATACTACTTAAATACAATATATACTACTTATATACAAAATATACACTACTTATACACAATATATACTAATTACCAAACACAATATATACTATACTAATAACATAGTACACCATATAAAATATATTCTACAATATTCTAATGATTACTATACAAGATATTGATTTAAAAAAAAAAAATTCAGAACCGCCGGAACCGGAACCGCCGGAACCGGATCCGGTGGTACCCGAAACCACATGGTAGCGATTCGGGGTCTGGAACCGCCAGAACCGGAACCTCCAGAACCGCCAGAACCGGAACCGCCAGAACCGGAACCGGATATGTAGCTGTTAAAATCACTTCCGAACGGGCTCTATCCGCTCTTCTGCTAAACGGATCGTCGAAAAAGTTCGCTAATTTTTCTGCTTTTTTTTTTGGGTAACTTTTTCGTTGTTTATTTATGTACTTTCAATTTCTCAACATACTCAGTTCAGTAATTGTCAATTTATCAGACTAAATACGTGAAATTCGTTTTATGTAGGGGGAATTCATTAGGGGAAGTTGAATGATCAAAGTAGTGGTGAAATGTTAGCTTCTAAAATCATCAAGAAAACATTAAGATGGAACTATAGTTTGTTAGCAAGTCGATCATTTTTTGTTGTGACGAGTGAATCAGATAACATTTTGTCCCTAATCAATATGAGGTAACTTTTATTAATTAAAGCCTCTTTCAATTATTATGTGTTTTTTGGGATATTGGAGAAATTATTCTGATGTTAAGCTTTCCTCTATGTGTTTTAGTAGTTTTGTTGCTGTGGTGTTTGATGGATTACTCACAGCCTAAGGTATTAAAGATTTATTTTGTTCCTGCTAATAGCGGAGCCAGAAATTTGATTAAGGGGTGTCAAAATTTAAAGAAATGAATACA
Source organism: Nicotiana benthamiana (assembly GCA_034376525.1). Taxonomy (NCBI): domain Eukaryota; kingdom Viridiplantae; phylum Streptophyta; class Magnoliopsida; order Solanales; family Solanaceae; genus Nicotiana; species Nicotiana benthamiana. The sequence goes on from CM067335.1 coordinate 14,838,008, forward strand.
TGAATAAGTTAAGGGGATTCAACACATAGTATATATACGTTTAAAAAAATTGCCTATCTAAACCGTGTAATTTTCCGGATTGACACCCCTTAGAGCTATGTGGCTCCGCCGCTGGTTCCTGCACCATTTAATTTGTTTCCTCACCATAATTCTAGATAGTCATGGATTTGGAGTTTATAGTGACAACCAAGAATAAATCGACGGAACGCTTAAGTGTAATGCATATACTTGGGGTTTCTCTGTGTTGGAATCATAATGACATGTGAAAAAAATCAAAGAAGCAGTCATGTTAAAATCATGACAACTAACTGTAGAACACCGTGGGAGAGAAATTGTTGATGTTTCCTGATAAAATTAGAAAAAGAGCTGATCTACCAGTGAGGCAAATTAATTGATACTGCGGTTCTTCATTTAGCAGTTATTAGCTCGCCCTGCTATTACTAATATTCTTTCATGGCTAGATTGAAGTCATTTTCCAAAATAAATCTAAGTATTATGTCCAGAAAAAGTAGCTGTTTAGTGTGTCATTGCAGTTTGATCAGAAGGTTGGAACCAACAACAACAATAACTACCCAGTATAGTCCCACACAGTGAGGTCTGGGGAGGGTAATTGTAGACGAGCCTTAGCCCTACCCGAAAGGGCAGAGAGGTTGTTCCAATCGACCCTCGGCTCAGTGAAGGAAAGGAAAAACAAAAACAAAGACAAAAGAGCATTAGTATCACCAGCAGAAATATCGTAAATAATTATCTACACATAAGAACCATAAATAAAATAGCATGCATTTATATGAGACAGTAACTACCATAAGGGAGACACAATCCAATACACAAATCATCTATGAGTAGCCCTGCCAAGCATCACCCAACCCCGGGTAAGAAGTACGAAAAACTCTAGGGGCCCCTATCCTACGACCCTGATACTAGACCTCCAGACTTTCCTATCAAGAGTCATGTCATCGGAAACCCGCATACTAGCTATGTCATGCCTAATCACCTCTCCCCAATACCTCTTAGGCCTCCCTCTGCCTCGCCGAACGCCGACCATCGCCAGCCGCTCACAACTCCTCACCGGGACATCAGGACTTCTCCTCCGCACATGCCCGAACCACCTCAGCCTCGCCTCTCGCATCTTCTCATCCACCGGGGCCACCCTCACCTTCTCTCGAATAACTTCATTCTTAATCTTATCTAACCTGGTGAGCCCGCACATCCACATGAGCATCCTCATCTCCGCAACCTTTATTCTCTGAACATGAGAGTTCTTCACTGGACAGCACTCCGCCCCATACAACATGGCAGGTCTAACCACAGCTCTATAAAATTTCCCCTTGAGTTTCTGTGGAACTTTCTTGTCACACAGGACTCCTGATGCAAGCCTCCACTTTGACCACCCCGCTCCTATGCGATGAGTGACGTCCCCGTCAATCTCTCCGTCCCCCTGAATCACCGACCCAAGATATCTGACACCGTCCCTCTTGGCGATGGTTTGAGATCCAATCATCACGTCCTTACCTACTTCGCTCGGCTCGGCGCTAAACTTGCACTCCAGGTATTCTGTCTTAGATCTGCTTATTTTGAAACCCTTAGACTCGAGTGTCTGTCTCCATACCTCTAACCTCTCAATAACACCGACCCTCGTCTCGTCTATCAAGACTATGTCATCAGCAAATAACATACACCAAGGCTCATCCCCTTGAAACACCGGGTCAGAGCATCCATCACCAATGCTAACAAGAAAGGGCTAAGCGCCGATCCTTGATGGAGCCCCATAACCACTGGAAAATGGTCTGAGTCGCCACCCACCGTCCTAACCCTAGTCTTAGCTCCATCGTACATGTCTTTGATTACTCTGATGTAGGCTTCCGGCACGCTCTTCGCCTCCAAGCACCTCCATAGCACCTCCCTTGAGACCTTGTCATACGCCTTCTCCAAGTCGATAAGCACCATGTGCAGGTCCTTCTTCTTATCTCTGAACTGCTCCACCAGCCTCCTGACAAGGTGGATAGCTTCTGTAGTGGAGCGACCCGGCATGAAACCGAACTGGTTCACTGATATAGATGTCATCTTCCTCACCCTCGCCTCGATCACCCGCTCCCAGACCTTCATGGTGTGACTCCCAGAAACATTTTTCACAAATCTTGGGAAGTTTCATGCTATTCTTTCAAATTGAGTCACTTCAGTGCAATGATTTTTCTGCAGTTACTTTAAGTCAAGTGTTTTTGGAAAAAATCAGTGTTCTTTAAAGCAAGGTTTTCACTTTTAGCTTTTCTTTCGATTAGTTTTAGTGGCATCAAGTGAATTTTGACAAGCAACTCTCCTTTTTTCACCTTTTCTTGATAGTAAAGTAACTACTCCCTTGCAGCAATGACATTGAAGGAGGAACATTCCAATTGCGAAGACAAATGAGAAGGGATTCATTATGTAATTCTTTGTTTAATCAAGATCATAGGGTGGTTAGAACAAGTATCGGATTTTTTTCTTCATCAGATTGTTATTACAGCAGCCATGGATATTTAAAAGACGTCAAAGACAAGGTATTCTATTTTTTGTCAGTCTTTGTGGATCTTTGATGTCATTTCATGTAGTGTGCTTTCCTGTTTTGATCTTTAATATTGGTGACCCTAACTTGTGTAAGGGTTAGACATATGCTAACTTCCTGGATCATCAGCTCTAAGTTCTTTGATTTTTCTCTCTATGATGTTGGGACAATCTAATATATTGTTTAGTCCTTAGGATCTGCCCCTGAAGTTGTCAAGATAGTAGAAGTTGGCCCAAGAGATGGTCTACAAAATGAGAAGACGATAGTACCTACAGAAGTGAAGGTGGAGCTTATTAAATTACTTGTTTCTAGTGGACTGCCAGTTGTTGAGGCTACTAGTTTTGTGTCTCCAAAGTGGGTACCACAGGTATACATAATTTTGTTTGTCCTAGGGAATCTTATCTTTATGTATCTTGCATTTGTCATTCTTATATATACTTGACTAACATAAGGTGCTTTTTGCTGCTAATTTGTGCTCACTAACTGTGTGAAACGAGAAGAACTTTCCTCAGTTCAGTCATTTGACTGTTAATTTTTCATCTTAAAGCATGAGAACAGGTTTTTTCTTATGTTCGTTAGTTACTCGCTAGCTGGGACCATTACTAAGGCCCTTAAGGGTTGTTTCTTTTGTACTTTGTTTATTTTGCCAAGATCCATATGACCATGATTTTTGAGGAGAAAACATGTGGTTCCTCAAAGATCTGGTTCCCTAAGGTAGAGCTATTAGGAAAGGTTTCCCGTTTCAAGGTTCAAGTGCTCGATTAACTTTTTGATTTCCAATAACAATGTTACAAAATGTCAAATGGTCAAATGAGTAGTGTATGTGTGGAAATGGTTTGGAACAAGGTTGAATACTTACGCTGATAAATTGTTTGTATGTTGCATTTTAATCAAGTTCATACTTCTATATCATGAAGGATATTCATTCTGCTTGATATCTACAAGTCATGTCAATTTCACTAAAAGTTGAAATTCAAAATTGTACTCTCTCTCTCTCTACTCACATCTTCTCCCGTATATGATGTCCCCCTTCTCTTGCATAATGTGTTCTTTTCTATATATATAAATTCTCTGAGGTTCATCAACCAAATTTCTGATTTTGGCATGCACTTTACATTGTTTTAGTCATGATTTAGTTTACTTTTAGTTGTGTTAGTAGGTATGTTAGGTCTAATGTTTGTTAGGAGTCTTTTGTCTTGTCAGAGCCTTATGTTAGCACCCAGAGAGTGCAATAGAAGAGTAGTACGACCCCAACAATATGCATCTCAGTACACTAGCAATATGTGAAAAGAACTAATGAAATTAACCATTATATCTACTTCTTGTACATTTTCATTTTTACCCCAATAGGTTAAGAGAGCTAAACATCATGCTCTAAGTTACAAATTTTTTCCTTTTTGCCTATGAAATATCTTTTGTTTCTCTCACTTAGTCTACTATATAGCCATTGGTATATTATTCGACAACTCTTTGTCGCCTTTTTTCCACCTGGTGGGAATACACTGGGTAGTTGTTGTTGTTGTTGTTGTCTTTGTCGCCTTTTTAGTTCCTCCTCTATTCCAACGAAGTAGCACATCTTTATAATATTCTGGCATGCACCATTTAACTTTAAGCAAATTCATAAACTTGTACTTGATCTGATTTGTGATTCTACATTGGATGAATAAGTGCTTCGCGTCTTCATAATCTTTTTCATTCTTTACGAGCCTATAATCTTCAACATCCATCTCCATTTTAGCTATAAGAGATATAAGCCTTTGTGTTAATTTGTTGAGATTAACGGAAACACTTCAACAACAACAACCGCCCAGTATAATCCCACTTAGTGGGGTCTGGGGAGGGTAGTATGTACGCAGACCTTACCCCTACCCTTGGGTAGAGAGGTTGTTTCCAAATAGACCCCCGACATCCTTCCCTCCAAGAACTTCCCACCTTGCTCTTGGGGAGACTCGAACTCACAACCTCTCGGTTGGAAGTGGGGGTTGCTTACCATAACTTAATCTTGTGATAGGCTTGTTATTGATTCTTTTAATTTACGTGCATGAATGTGCTTTTGTGTAGCCGTTCATGAACTGCACTGTTGCAGCTTATCCCTAGTATCTATAGAATCAAGGTTTAAGCTACCAAAATGACGTAGTTATTATTTAGAGTCTTGATGATATTGTTTCTTTGAAATATTTACCAAAACCAAATTGCAGCTAGCTGATGCAAAGGATGTAATTGAAGCAGTTAAGAGTCTTACAGGGGTCCGCTTACCTGTTTTGACACCAAATCTTAAAGTAAGCTGATAGAAATGTGAAGAGTGAGACTCTCCTTTATATGTATTGTTGAATATGTATTCATTTTTATGCTCGCACTGGAACCTGGATAATGGGGATCGCTCAGAATTGTCATCGGTCCTATTTCAGGGTTTTGAAGCAGCTGTTGTAGCTGGAGCCAAGGAAGTGGCAATCTTTGTCGCAGCATCCGAGTCCTTTCCTAGATCTAACATAAATTGTAGCATTGAAAGACAGTCTTGCTCGTTATCGTGATGTTGCTCTTGCAGCCAAAAACCATTCCATCCCCATTCGTGGGTATGAGTTCTAGCATATCTACATATTCTAGGAATTAGGTCTAACATTTCCAATTTTACCGGATTAACATTTGTGGCAAATTTGTGATTTTTTCTTTTCCTGATTATTAAACTACCGACATCTATGAGCTCAAATTATTCCTTTCTCAATGGTTAGACTTCAACATACAAAATAAATAAATAAATAAAATGGTTTCTGGTATTAGATATATCTTCAAATCAAGGTAACTCTTGTATTTGAAGTTCCAAACAAGCACTATTCATAAATTTGTTAGAATAACTGGTAGTAATGTGTAGGAATATGTTTGTTGGTTGTATGATATTTTATCTGGAGAACTACGGTTGTATCTCTTTAACTGAATAAGTGGTTATCATTATTTTCTATCAGGTATATATCATGTGTTATTGGCTGTCCCGTAGAAGGAGCAGTGTCTCCATCAAAAGTTGCATATGTGGCTAAAGAACTGGTAGATATGGGTTGCTTTGAAATTTCTCTTGGTGATACAAGTGGAGTTGGTACTCCAGGTAATTCTAAATCTTTTCTGCTTTCACATTTTGCCATTTTGTACCTCTGATCTGCCAGAAGAATCTGTATCATGTGCCTGTGGTTAAATTCTAGTACGTGCCAGCAAATTACATTGCTTGTTAGTAATTCTGATTCTTAATTGAAGAAGAATTTTATTTGCATTTCACTTCTTTGTTTGAGAAGATAGTGCTGGATTACTTTCAGCTACACGCTACTGAGCCAACATAGACAGCTAAAAGATATGTTTGCTTTATTTAGAGAGTGCAGTGTTACTATGTTATTAGTTAATTGGTAACACATTTCAGTAGAATTAGATTGCTCTGTAGAATTGCTGGATTTTAGATTCAATTTTCAGTGACAGATAGTGATGACATCTTACTCTTTATGCTGGAATGTATTAAGTTATGTTTCAATGTGGTCTTCTTCTGGCTTTAAGAGAATAGAAATATATATATATATATATATATATATATATATATATATATATTTTAAAAAACTCTCAGGATAGTGCCAAGTAGTTTTTAATGCGATGTTACCTTGCCAGAGCCAAAAGCCAGGGATTTACGTGGAGAAGGGTAGAGTGGCGGGCCATTATTCGCCGAGTTTCGATCCGTGTGCCACGGGCCCTCAGGGATTTCTCGGTTATGAAAAAAGGTCTATAATGCGGTGCTTTTTAAGGAAACAGAAAGAAGTTAGTGTATATAATCCTTAGAATAATTTATATGATATCATCTATCAAGTGTTAACTGTTAAATGCTTGTACTGGTCATGATAACCTTGATAAAGGCATGATAGGAAAGACAATGGTGTTCACCTTCTCTGAAGTCTACGCACGAAAGGCACGGTACGATATCTCGATTGCTTAATAAGTAGATGAAATGATTTGAAGGAGCACCGAGTGCGGTGAAGTCAATGCAGAATCCATATGAAAGTATTGGCCATCAATGAATCTGTTATTCAACTAAATTGTATATGCCGAAACTATTAACATAAGTGCAATGAATGTTCATCAAATGGTTTTCCTTAAAATTAAAAGAATACATTTACTATTTGTCAATCTTTTCTTGGGTTTTATTTGAAATTGATTTCATTGTCAAAAATGTCATTCCTTGCAGCAAACCATCTTTTATTTGTTCATATTTTCTGTCTCCAACTCTCCATTTGTTAGGTACTGTTATTCCAATGCTTGATGCTGTAACCCAAGTTGTCCCAGTAGAGAGGCTTGCTGTTCATTTTCATGACACTTATGGACAAGCTCTTTCCAACATTCTTGTGTCGTTGCAAGTAAGATCTCCTTTCTCTACTTCTTGTAGTGAGATAAGTTTTTCAGATGTTTTTTCTGGCCGTTTCGATCACATTGTGAGAACATTTTTTTGCTGTATCGTTGGTACTGTATCGATCCAAGGTAAAAGGCCAAGGATGTCTTACTTTTTCTTATGCCAGCTGGCTTGTGAAAACAAATGGGAAAAAGATGAATGAAAAATGAAAAATAGTGAAGGTATCTAGTAATCACAGGAACAACTCACCGAGCTAATTGGTCTGGCAAGAATGGCCCAAAGATCTTTCTTCACCTTTTCTGATTTTCCCCTCTTTTGAAAGGGAAACTGTGGGGAAGTAATTAATTAATTACAGAATCTTCAAGCATTTTGTTTCATTCGGGAAATAATTTTCTGTACCACTTCAAACATGAGTTAACATTGTATTTTCTTCTGTCATCCATTTAGGAATGTAATTTTTGTTAAAGAGGTGTTAGGAATAAAAATCCTGATAATAAAGTATCACATGAAAAGAATGTTAACGACTGCGCGGTCATTCAGTGTGTGGTTCTGAGAGGATAAGGGCAGATAAAAAAGATTATTATGTTAAGTTTGGTAGAAAATGAGTCTCCTGGCTGGATTATATTTAGGATGTGTTAGCTATAGAAAAATCCTGTTAATATTTTTCTCCCGGAGTGCTGGCCAGTGAAGAACTCTCATGTTCAGAGAATGAAGATTGCGGAGATGAGGATGCTCAGGTGGATGTGCGGGCTCACCAGGTTAGATACGATTAAGAATGAAGTTATTCGAGAGAAGGTGGGGGTGGCCCCGGTGGATGAGAAGATGCGAGAAGCGAAGCTGAGGTGGTTCGGGCATGTGCGGAGGAGAAGTCCTGATGCCTCGGTGAGGAGTTGTGAGCGGCTGGCGATGGTCGGCGTACGGCGAGGCAGAGGGAGGCCTAAGAGGTATTGGGAAGATGTGATTAGGCATGACATGGCTAGAATGTGGGTTTCCGAGGACATGACCCTTGATAGGAAAGTCTGGAGGTCTAGTATCAGGGTTGTAGGATAGAGGCTCCTAGAGTTTTTCGTACTCCTCACCCAGGGTTGGATGAGCCTTGACAGGGCTATCCATAGATGATTTGTGTATTGGATTGTGTCTCCCTTATGGTAGTTATTTATGGTAGTTACTGTCTGATATTATTGCATGCTATTTTATTTATGGTTCTTATGTTTAGATAATTATTTACGCTATTTCTGCTGGAGATACTAATGTTCTTTTAATTTTGTTTTTGTTTTTCCTTTCCTTCACTGAGCCGAGGGTCGATTGAAAACAGCCTATCTGCCCTTTCGGGTAGGGGTAAGGCCCGTCTACATATTACCCTCCCCAGACCCCACTTTGTCGGACTATACTGGGTAGTAGTAGTTGTTGTTGTTATTTTTCTCCCGCAGGACTAGGGATTACAGTCTATGGATGAGCTTGTGTAGTGTCATTGTGGCCCGTCCAATATAAATAAGGTAAAGGGAATTTTTTCCACCATTTTCCTTGGTTCTTCCTTCTGCATCTCCCTGATTCCAAACCCACCTCTTTCCCCCTCTCCAACTTCTCATGAGCAACTTTCCGCACCCCGGATGCTCTGATGTTCTTTCATTCCCTCTCTCTGATCCCAGCTCCAAGTGATAAGGACTTCCAACTCGCTACGAGCGTGGACATCCTTCAATTAGTTTAGTCGCAAATCTAACCGTGCTTGGGATTTTGTATCACTTAGTCCTTTTGAAGTCATCCTTAGAACCTGTTAACACGACTCTTAATGCTTTCACGACTGGCTCTCCGGTTTCCTCTGCGTCAGTCTCCTTCCTGACCTCGGCTTCAATGTACAACAGGTGGCAGACACCTTTTACACTACATCTCGAGTAGCTGTGCCACCGAAATGGCGTCTCGTGCTTGACAATTGTGTGTTCTTCATTCGGAAGGACATGAATAGGAATTAAATTCCTACTTTAGACTCTTAACACATGATCTAAAATCAAAGAGAACTTTGTAAATGTCATTGTAGCCTTACAGTTATGTGCATTGTGCGACACACCCATAAGTAGGACTCTACTAGATGCAACACTATGAATTCTATGACACACCTAAATATTGTGCTCTGGTTCCAAGTTGCACGTCCCAAACCATAGGGCAGTGACCGGCACCCCACGAGCCAGATGTCAGGCGAGCTTGTTCTTAACCTTGTCATAAATCCAAGCGACCTACATGCATCAGTAATATTAAACATAATCATCCCATAGAAAGGCTCGAATGATGACATATCTGACTTAATCCTCGACGAAGCATAGTCTATATATGATCCCATACTCACATATCTACCCGTAGTGGGTCCTGAAGCTTCTAATCAATTTTTTGTACGAACTGTCAATTGAGTATAGCTTGACAAATGAGTAAGATGAGAAAAATAAACCAACCCGCTACTATAGTGGGGCTCACAAACAAAGCTCTGTATATTGGTACGCAAAACTCGTTACCGAAGTATTGACTAAACCCGTACACACGAAGGCAAGGGAGTTAGCATAAAATTGCAGAGTTTTAGGACATAAAGTTGATTTGATTAGGGTCTTTGCATGTGCATCTTGTTATCGTATCTAGGTTATTCCGCAAATTACTTAATTGTTGGAGGTGGCGTAAACTTATTATGTATTCTTAGAAACTCTGAACCTTAATGCATAAATATTGCTTTATTTATCGAAGAGTTTATCTTGATAGATGGGGATCAGCACAGTGGATTCATCTGTATCAGGCCTTGGAGGTTGCCCATATGCCAAAGGTGCCTCGGGTAACGTGGCTACGGAGGATGTCGTTTACATGCTCAATGGACTAGGAGTGAAGACAAATGTGGATATGAGAAAGCTTCTATTGGCTGGAGATTTCATCTGCAAACATTTGGGTCGCCCTTCTGGTTCTAAGGCTGCCATTGCCTTAAGTAGAACATCTACTGCCTCAAAGCTTTAAGGGGGGCATCTGATGTCTTTGAATTAGTACACTGCTCCCGCTCTGATGAGCAACTCATACTGTACCATAATTTTCTCAAACATATCCATGACGATGTGCGTCATCGTGAGGGGTGGATGTAGAGTATGGCCGCCGGGTTTATTTGAACCCAGTACTTTTGCTGCGTAGCGCAAATGTTAAAATTGCTACAAATGGTAGGTCTGAACCCATAATTTTAAAATTACAATAGGTTCAATGCTAAAAACCTTAAAAATTTGAACAACAGAATATAAATCCAGCATCCCCTTTTGGTCCTAGTGACTGACTGGATTGATCTTTTGAGGGCTGATAGTGGGAAGGAAGAGGAAGTTGCACGGTGGGTGGTAGACCTGTATAATGCAAACCCATTACAAGTAACAAGTTCATTTACACTGATAGAGTCTAATTATCCTTATATTCATTGAATAGTCAATTTCTTGTCGCTGAGTCTGAATCTCTGTATGACGAGCATTATATACTATATGTTAGAGACATTCAAAACTATGTATACTTAATGGAGACTAAGGCTGCGTAGAATAGATCCTCGTGATCCGGTCTTTTTTATGAATTGTTTTACAAACTTAAGTTTTCTTAGGGAAAAAAACTTATTTAAGCACGTTGAAATTGCAATCTCCTAAATAGTTTTTAAAAATATTTTTCAAATTTAAGAATTTCTTTTATAATATAACATAAGTGATTATATTCATTCTTAACTTTGTGAAACACAACTTAAACCGAATGAATTTCATGGTATGGGAATCAAAAGAACATTATTTATAACACCAAATATTAGTAACTGAAACGATCTTATATTTCATCTTTTTGAAATATTTATTTATTTTTCTAAACATAATTTGTTCCGGAAAGACATATTAATACATGAAATGGATGAACATTATTATATACAATATGGTTGCAGACATTCCAAATCTACTTCACGACTTTCAAACTATTTGACAAACTTATTGTTTCTTAAAAAAGTTTGTTTAAGCATGTTCATATCGCAATCTCAACAATATTTTACAAAATTATATCTCGCTTTAAGATTATTTTTCGTTTAACATATGCGATTATATTCATTTTTAAGCGGTTTTGTGAAATACACTTAGGTGATTCAACTTCATAGCATGGAAATAAACAAGCTCTACTGTTAATAACACAAATATTAAACAATTGAGTAGGTGATTCAAAAATAATTAGGCGATTTCAAATATATAATAAGCGATTTCAAATGTATCATAGGCGACTAATTTATTTCTAAAGGCGAATTATTTTATTTTGCTAATTTGAATCAACTTTACTTATTTCATATATATAACTTAGTTAAGAAATTTTAACAACAAAAACGTTGTTCATAAGCATTATATCCTGGGAGACTTCATTACATGAAGTTGATGAACTTCATAAACGTTTCAAAAAAAATTCTATCTATTTTCTATTTTTTCTTCCTTAAAAGTCCTTAATATCGGATAGAAAAATACCTGAAAAATATAAAATCTCCTCAATTAAAAAAAAAGGCATTTCGTAAACCTTGATGCTCAAACTTGATGGCTTAAATTGAATTGCTTGACCTATGCTTTTTCATTTTTATCATCAACTTTTTATTGTGGATGAAAAAAAATTAAAAATTATTATAAGAACGGGAAAAGGGTTAGTAAAATTCCTCTTTAACTAACAGTTTGTTTGTACTGCATCGTTTTATAAATACAATGTTTGGATAGACTGTATTGTTTGTTATCGTTTCATCATATCACGCACCAGCAAAATAAAGAATAAACTTATAATATTATAAAGAAAAAATATAATACAAGGTAAAATTATTATATAAAAAGGTAGAGTAAATGATAAAATAAAATAAATAAATATAATAAAGCATGAGATTGAGAGTAAAAGACAAAGTAACGACGTAACATACCAAATTAGTAGTTACATAAAGTGGCACATTTCATCATTATGTAACAACAATAAAATACAATAAAATTTAAGTAACAATCAAAATAAATATAATATTTAAAGTAACAATACAATGCCAATTCAACCATTCAAACAAGTTCCTCTCCGGACGTATAAAGTGCACATTTTGGTAATTATTTTTCTAAAATAAAACTCTATCTTCTCCCCCTTCATTCCTTCATCATCTTCAAAAACCTCCACAAAACCTTATCAAATAAAGCCACCGGCGATGGCGACGATTGCAGCCGCCGTAGCGGCGGCCTCCTCCGCCTTTACCTCCCTCCACCTCACTCGCGCAACACCCTACACGCGCCGCCACATACACACTCTCATCACATCCTCACTCTCATCTTCCTCCTCAACTGAATTCAACATCACCTTCGCTCCTCCAAAACCAAAACCTAATAAACCAGAACCCTCACTTCCCATAAACCCTAATTCCAGCTCGGACATCGCTGAACTCGGTGATCAACTCTATATCCCCTGGATTGTTCGTGATGAAAAAGGTAACCTCACTCTCCAATCGACTCCTCCGGCGCGTCTACTCCACGACATGGCTAATGCTAGCACAAGTAAGAAGAATAATAAGAAGAGCAAACAGATTGCCGCTAAAGCCGCGTCGGTGGGTCCTACATCTGAGCCTAAGTATTCAAAAGCGGCTCGCCGGTTTTATAATGAGAACTTTAGAGACCCTCCTCAACGCCTCAGTAAAGTCCTTGCTGCTTCCGGAGGTAACTTTAGCATCCCTAGTTGTACCCGTTTCACCTTTGTGCAACATTAGAAACATTGTTGTAAAGTAAGGGAAGAATATTGATATTTATTTATGAGCAGATATCCGTGGAGATAGCTTGAGTGCTACTGTTTCATAACCTCCCATGCATGAAGATATTTGTCTAATCTTGTTGAGTTGTCCCCATCGGAGTATTTGAGCTTCTTGGTCTTCTTATATGGCTTGGTCAATTCTCACCTCACAAGCTATCAAAAGCTAGCTTTTTGGTTGATTTAGGCCCAATGTCCATTCTTATCATGATATGAGAGCAAGGTCCATCCCAATTATTATTACCATTTATGTTGTTCGTGCTCCAGAGGTCTGGACGTGAGGGGGCTTGGACAATACTCACCTCACAAGCTAGCTTTTGGGGTTGAGTTAGGACCAATGTCCATTCTTATCAAATCTTTTAAGATATTGCTAACAACAATGGCAACAACTATGCCTCAATTAGGAATCTACTTGGGTTGTCTAGATAAATCTTTTATATTGATTCAGCTATTATGTTGGGACCCATTTCATTACAATACTCATTAAACAAACCGTGAATAAAAAAATACCCCGTCCGTACCATTTTATGTGATATACTTCCCCTTTAAAAATTTTCACATTTCTATACTTAGAAACAAATTTACTTTTTAAGTTTTCATTTTAGCCTTAGAGATGATTTATAATCTGAGTTCATTTATAACCATGCAATGTGTATGATTAGTTTTTGACCTCAAGTTTCAAAAGTTTTTCTTTGTTAAATTTCGTGGCCAATCAAACACTGTCACATAAAATGGGGCAGAGGGACTATATATATTGAGAGAGACTAACGACATAGAGTCTCTATTCCAAATTTGTTGGGGGAAGCCTTCAATATGTTCTGCTCATTGGGCCCGTTTTAGTTCAATAATCATTAGATGAGAGGAGACTAAAAGAATTTTGTTTATGGGCTTGCTCTGTTGTTTATGTATGAACTAATAATGACATTTTCCGCTCAAGGCCTCGGTATTGATACCTCAGGTATGCCTGCTACAAAAGCACGAGTCTCTGCTTCAACATCTGCTAATGCTAACCCTCAATTTATTTCTACTATTAGACCTTATTCTATCAGCAGAACATTTTTGGTAAGTGATTTGAAGTTAACTTAGTTGCCCACTTGCCCTTAATAGTTAAGCAACCCCCACTTCCAACCGAGAGGTTGTGAGTTCGAGTCTCCCCAAGAGTAAGGTGGGAAGTTGTTGGAAGGAAGGATGCCGGGGATCTATTTGGAAACAGCTTCTCTACCCCAGGGTAGGGGTAAGGTCTGCGTACACACTACCCTCCCCAGACCCCACTAAGTGGAATTATACTGGGTTGTTGTTGTTGTTGTTTAATAATGACATGTAAAATGGTGATCACCAGCGTATTAAGAGCAATGACAGCGCTGAGAGATTATCTGAAATTGAGGTTTTGTTTTATAGTGGCATCCAGACGGAGCAGTGAAGAGCTGATTTTTCAAGGTCGGGTTACTGTGAATGGTTCTGTTTGCAAAACTCCACAGGTCAAGTTCAGAAATGCTCCCATGTTGCAAATTTTTTTAGGGTTGGACTCCGGTGCATGTTTTTTTTCCGTTTGGTTATATTGTTGACATCTATTCTGCTTGTTGGCAGACTAGAGTAGATCCAGCTAGAGATGTAATTTATGTCAACGGAAATCGTCTTCCGAAGAAATTGCCTTCAAAGGTCTATCTTGCACTAAACAAGCCAAAAGGGTGTGTCTATCCTTCTCTTTTTTTCATTAACACTGGAGGAGTTTGGGATTTTGATTATTATGTCTATGAGTCGAGTTGATTCAAGTTTAACAAAATACAGGTACATATGCTCATCCGGGGAGAAAGAAACTAAGTCAGTCATGTCCCTTTTTGATGATTTTATTAAGAGTTGGGTATGTTTTCTTCTGCTTGTATGGGTCTTCTGGAAATGTTTGTTGTTTTAATAAAACTGTGCCCTGGGAAGGATGAGCTATTTTGTAGTGCTAATTTATACCAGGATTATACACAGTGTCAGTTCTAGAAGTTGTACCCAATAAGAAAAGCTGTTACTTCTGAAGCATTGCCTGTACTAACTCATGACTTTTTATATCTGCTGTATCTTCTTATTAAAGGATAAAAGGCATCCTGGACAACCAAAACCTCGGCTCTTTACAGTAGGCCGACTTGATGTTGCCACGACTGGCTTGATTATTGTGACTAATGATGGTATAGATGACATTTTCTTTTATAATTCCTCAGCACATGTTATTTTTGACCTCACCGAGTCTTATAAAAAAAGATAAACCTCATAAGGTTCATTTCAAATGCCGCCTGCACAGTAATCTGGTTTATGCTGCTCTTGCAGGGGAGTTCGCGCACCAGATTTCACATCCTTCATCAAATTTGTCAAAGGAGTATGTTTTTTCTTATGTTTTCCCTATTTATATGCCTTGATTATTGTTATTTTTTTTTTTTTGGGGGGGGGGGGGGGGGGGGGGTTACACAATTATCATTTATCTGTACACTTATGAAATTTTTGCGACTTCTACTGAACTTATTTTCTGCTATTAGCTGATCTCTTTTCTTCTTTTTTAAAACTCTTGTATTGTTGAATGTTTAAGCAAACCAGTTTTTCTTTCTATTATGATCATCACTTACCAGATGATCTTGTTCTAGATACATTGCAACTATTGATGGTGAAATAAATAAGCGACACATGATAGCCATTAGTGAGGGAACAGTCATTGATGGTGTCCATTGCACCCCAGATGCTGTGGAACTACTACCAAGACAACCCGATGTACTAAGACCTCGTCTGCGTATTGTGGTACTGTTCACTGCTCAGTCACTTATCTTTTTTTTGATGAAGCTCAGTCACTTATCTTTGTTTGTCTATTAGAAGAGACAGCTAGCTCCATATTGTTTTCTTAAAATCCTGAACTAGTTGGTATAGGCTATTCTGTCAAAAAAAGTTCTGTACTTCTTTTGCTACACATTTTTTTGTTAAGTAGGATCATAGAGCGAATGAGCAGAAAATAAGAATTGATTTTGTGGAAGGATAGCAAAAGGAATAACACATTCAATTTCTTCTCGCTATAGTCTACGAATTGATTTTGTCAGCTCTGATTTTAGTTGCTTTTTAAGTGGGTTCTGAATTCTGATGAACTGTTAGATTAACTGGCATTCACTTCCTTTCGTAATAAACAATGGTCTACAAGAAAGTAAGTTCCACAAGATAGGCCAGTCTAGCCTGAGCAGATGAAAGCTAAGCAACCAAAGGCTGAGGTCAGACCAGCCCAAAACTTTTGATAAAAAAAAATTTCGGATAAGGAGGTTCTCTTACACCGATACACATGTTAGATAGACCTTGTAAATCCTAGTTCCCCCAATCTGCTCTATACTATTAGCAATGCTGTTTCAATCCACGCGAGAAATAGTAATCAGTGGACCTAAATTTCTCTCTTCTTTATGATATAGGTTCATGAAGGACGGAATCATGAAGTTCGTGAACTTGTGAAAAATGCTGGACTTCAGGTATTTTGGTTATGTCGAGTTTATTCGGTCCATCTTACCATATAACAGATCAGATCTTAGTGAGAGCTAAAGAAAGTGATGGGTTTATGCGAAATAACATTACATCTGAAAACATAGAGTTCATATCCACATAATGCGGTGTAGCTATTAGACATGCTCAACCTTTGATTGTTGGGCTTACATGCTCACGTTTACTTTCACTTCCGGAAAGATCCCTGGATGTATTATTAAGGGTCAGCTTCATTCGTCACTCTGTCCAGCCCCGTTGCTTTCAATGTTGTGCTAGATCCATTGTTGCTACTTTGACGTGTTATTCTGTAATAACTTTTCAGTTTTTCCTTTTAATGTAAGTTCAATTTTTTGTTCTCAATTTTCTGAAGTTTCTTGTATTGACCTCAACTCTGCTGCATTTTTGTATTTCAGTTGCGTGCACTGAAACGTATACGCATTGGTGGTTTCAGGCTTCCATCAGATCTTGCGTAAGTTTGCAGTATTTCTTTCTGAACTTTTTTTGGTGAAGCAGTACTATGATTAGGAAGGTCATGTTATAATTCAACCTGTATGAACGTTGATTTGGTGGAGTTCTAGTCAGATAACACACATTTAAATCTCTCAAATTGTCGAATATTCCACGCCTAAAACACGGAGACGGGGTGTAGGTGTGCTCCCCGAAGGATAGGATTCACTTGTCCCTTAAGTTATTAACTTATTGAATATCTTTCATTAGTAAGTATGGGGAAGTCTGACATAGGTAAAAAGTGAATTAGATCTCAATATGTCACTGGTCTGACTGAATTAGATCTTTCAATATTTTGTGTGTTTGGGCTCATCTGGAGCTGAGGTTGGTTGCTACGGTTTGAAGCCTGAAATAAACATATTTCCTATATGCTTTTCCTTGAGCTGTTGTTTTCTCTTTATCTATATCTTATATTCACGGAGGCAGTGTCTCAGATGCTTGCTGCAAAGAACGCTTTTTCCTTCTTGTAAGCGTCACCAGAAAACCATTTCATTTCCTCTTTTACGTAGATATTGCTGTTAAACTATTTAGACATTCTTTGCACTATTATAGGCAACCCCCCCCCCCCCCAAAAAAAAAACAAAAACTTTTTCCGTTTGTTTTCATTTTGCGATCATTATTTTCTATGTTCTGTGTTAACTGGCATCTTGCACCTTGCCTGTATTAACAGCATTTCAATTTTTCTATCCATGGCAACCTTCTTGGTTTGCATGAAGGCACCTAGGTTTTAAGCTTACACTTTTCTATAGAAATGCCTTAAAATGATTGTACTTGGCCATCTCGCTATGTAACCATTTGAAAGGGGAGATTAATCATTTCATTAAAAAAGGGAAGAAAGTGCAGAAAAAGGAATTAATTCAGGTATAATCAAATGAAAGAAAGTTGCATTTGCACTTCTTTTGTTGACAAGTATATATCTGATGCATAAATATGAGGAGGCTTTCTAATGTTTAGAGGCTTTTGTTCATTATTCAATTTACTTGTAGGGAAGTACTTCATATGCGTTTTCTAGCCTTGATATGTGATGTTGCTTTTTTTGAATCTAATATTTGTGATTTTAGAAGCTTGTGAAATTGGAGTGCGTTTTGAATGTTTTATTCTGTAGCAATGCTATAAATATGTAAATTTTCAAATTTGTTGTCATTGACCCACGAGGCCTCCAATATTTTGAACATGTGCCTTCCTGTCTCCTATATTTATGCTATTAAGACGAAAAAGCTACCAATTTCTGCATTTTTGACACGGACCTGGTTGTTACAATGGCTACATGTATTACATATATAGGTTTAGTGATTGGAATTTGTGCCACTTTATATTGGTTTTCTGCTCCCCTGGGGCGCATTTTTGCTGCCCCATTCTTGAAATAACAACCAAATCGCTAATTCTCAACTTTGCAGGCTTGGCAAGCATGTTGAATTAAATCAAGCTAATCTGAGGGCGTTGGGTTGGAAGAGTCAAAAGATAGATGAGGTCCAAGCTTAGTCTCCTAACTAAATACACCAAATGGGCATAACTATCAAGGATTATGTAGAAAAATAGTCGAGTCGCGCACAAGCTGAACCAGATAAAAGGAAAATTATTTGGTTGCGACTGGTCAGTAGCATTCACTTCTGCATGTCCCAAACCTTCCAAATCTTGAAGGTCTAATGGTGTTTTAGTCATTGCAAGGTGAGTTTACCATGTGTTAGCTATCATCAGAAAATATTCCTGAAATTGGAAGCTCAGTACCTCCAATTGATACATCTCTGCCAATTAACAAGCAACAGGCCTGTAAAATTGTACATAGCACGATTATGTGGTTGATGAATGTACAATGTTTTCGATAGAGACTTGTACTAAATTTTATTTTATGTAATATTGGACTGAGTTGAGTATTTAAAAGCATAAATGACACAATATGGGCAGTGGAAAGTGGAAACTCATAGCTAATCCCAACTTGCTCGGGTTTGAGGCCTAGTTGTTATTTAATGTACATTGATGATAGGAAGTGATCCAGGTGATAGTTCTTGCCAGCAATTTATGCTTCTTGTTCTGTAGTTCAATTCTGATTTGGTTTATTTGCTACACAGATAATTCCAGTTAGATCGCTCGTGTTGCAACAAACTGCTGTTGACTAGTACATGGCACATGGAATTTCCAAGCCAAGAAAACCACGTGATCTTCTGATGGGCATTCTTTAAGATTGCCGACAAATGTAGAAAATAAAGCCCTGTTCTTTAGGAAATTTATATAAAATTAAATTTAAAATCAATAAAGCATAAATAGAACCATCTTGGATCTGACTCAATATTGTGTTGTCTTTTTCGTGTCCGTTTGCACGACCGCCGGTTAAGGCAAAAGATCGAATGGTGCAGAGAATTTAAGTTTTATAGGTTCAACATGTAAAGTTTTTAATATTGAATTTATTGTATTTTTAAAGGTATGGTTTTATATTGTTGTATATTATAATATTAATAAATTTTTACATATAAATTTATGCTTCATACTAAAAGTACTAGGTTCGGTTGAATCTGATACTTATGCCTTACATTCGCCTCTGAAATAGCGAATCACCCTCCAGTAACAATTGTGGACAATCTAAAATAAATTATTCAGCATATCAAGAAAATAATATATTAAATGAATCAAATTGAATTAACTTGCACACAATCGCATTAAATTTTGTTTTATTATAATGAGATTTTTCTTCAATAACTCCATGCCACCCGCAATACTTATCCCAATGTAAATGGCAACAATAGATAGTGGGGGTTTTACCCAATGCATGCAGAGTGCTCACTCCATGGGTAGGTTTTTGGGATTAAAAAAATATAGATTTTTTTTTTTGGGAAATTGACAGACTTGAATATGACAAAAAGAGAAAAGAAAGAAAAGGCGGAGAATAATGAGAATGATGAATACTTCAGAAATTATAAAGGACGTGGTCAATGTCATATATATAGTAAGAGGGGTTAAGATAGTGACACACTGATATATTTGTAGAACTCGGACAAGCTGTCTTAGGCCGGCAACCCATGTTAAAGTTCACATGTTCTCCCCCATAAATTATTATAGGTGTTTAAAAGTCCAAAATATTGGTGAATTATGTAGCTCTTTCAATTTATTACTTCTACTATTACTAAAGTTGGAATAAATTTAGAGCATGTTTAGAAAGTCACTTAGGAATTAAATTTGAATGTAATTTGGTGGGTGTAATTAGAGGGGTGTAATTACACTCTTTAATTCTCGATGGAGGGGGGTGAGAATTGGTGGGAATTACACTGTGTAATTACAAAGTTATTTTTTATTTTCTTTCCTTTTTATTTTTATTTTAATTTATTTTTTTTATAACTTTTTATTTGTATTATTTTAATTTTTTACATTTTATTTTTACTTTTTAATTCCTTTTAAAATTTTAAAATATATTTTTCTTTGTACATTATTCATCTTTTATTTATCTTTATTTATTTCTTGTTATTTTATGTAATTGCTTATATTTTATTTTTATTTATTTTATTATTCTATCTTTTGAAACTACACCTCCTAATATTATAAATAATGAGTTATTTACAAACTTGTTATATAATGAGTGATGTAATTAAAGTGAAATTTCATTGTTGAATGTGGTTATATACTTAATATGTTTCCTAATCTAAAATTATAGTGGAACTTATTATTATTATGTTGGAATTTGACTTACTAAATAATTTTTTAAAATTTTTAAACTGTATTATATTCATGGTTCCAATTTACTTGTTTTAGTAGTATTGGCTCATGTCGCATGTTGTTCATTTTTTAGTTAGAATTGATAGACCAGTTTTGTCAAACATTTGAATGATGTTATGACATTATATTTATAAATATTAATTTATTATATCAAATATGAATTCCATGATGTTCTTACAAAAAAATATATTTTTAATTTTTGTACGTATCTAAACTAAATATTATTAATTTAATATATATATATATATATATATATATATATATATATTATTTTTACAATATTAGTTATAAATATATGATTACTTATTAGTGTATATTCACGAATACTATACATCTTAAATACCAAATATAATATCATATATACTTATAAAAATTAATAGGCATATATTTATCATATTAACTTTTAAGTTTTGGTAATTACTTAATTTAAAATTTAATCTAATTGTGTAATTACACTTGTGCAACCTAACAGTAAATTTGTAATTACATTGTAATTACATTATGACAAACAACTGAGTAATTACTAGATTGTGTAATTACTACACTAATAATTATACCAATTCTAATTATACGGTGGCTTTACAAAGAGACTCATATAATTTCATGCTTAAATCTAAAGCGATTCTCTTCTTTGTTATTATAGCTTTTCTTGATAATTAATGCATGGTAGTTAAAAAGTGGCCATGCAAAGTTGGTAATAATTGTTTTGCTTTCAGAAGGCTGTTTAAGTTCACATCAACATATGCAAAGGTTTTCTTTTTCCTTTTCCAAACATAAAAATAAAAAGATATTCTACCTTTCATTTTCCTCCACCCTTAGCCTTCCCCCCCCCCCCCCCCCCCGAGTCTAGTTTATACTTTATACTCAAACCCGTATGAATTAAATTACTCCTTCCTTTCGGACCACTTTAATTAAATTTTTGGTTATTTTTATACTTATTAATAAATTTATTTTTAATATTAATTAATAATAAAATTGACCATATCAATATTCATTTGCTCATTAAAAATATAACAAATACTTCTAGGTTCTTTGTTTCAAGGATACTTTTGAAAAAAAAAATTAATTCCTAATTGACATATTGAAAAATTAAATACTATGGATCACAAAAAAAAAGAAAAAAAATAAATTAAAGTGGACCGGAGGTGTATTAGTCATCTTATCCAAAAATAGTCATCATGAGTACTTCAATATTTTCCTTGATTATTGGCATTATTTTTTGTTGGTGTTTGTAGAAACCAAAAAAAAATAATGATTCCTCGAAAATAAACTTTGGGATTTGAAACCGAAAAAATAAAATACCAAGAAAGAAAAATATATTTGTTAACTCAAACTCAAAGCTTACAATACTACACTTGTAATTTCTAATACAAGTTTTGGGATGATTTTACAAATGAGTTCTACAACCTATTTATACTAAAACCTTACACCAAAATTTTAACATTGGCAAACAAAAATAATCAAACATGGCATGTAAGAAAATTCAAACTTATACAAATCAATTTTGTCATGCAAGACAACCAATATTCTTGAATACCATTTTTGACTTTTATTTTTAAAACTAATTTATTTTAATTATTTTTGATCAATTTATATAATTTCAGCAATGTTGGATTCTATTTGCACTTATTTGTTATCTTTGAGGGTCAAATTGGGCATTAAGGGGAGATCATGGAATATACCCCTTTTACCTTTGAGGCATTAAAGAAACTCCACTCACTTGAAATCTTGATCATACTAAAAAAGATTAAACAAAAGAATTAAGGTACAATGTACACTAATCACTTTGTAACTTTTTCCTTCTCTCATATTCATATAACATACTTTTCACTTTATTATTTTCGAAAGTTTGTAAAGTATGTTATGGTGTTATAAATGTCTACAAGTAATATATTATGTTTGGTATCCGTATACTATTATTTTTTTATTATTGTGTTGACTGTTATGTTTTTGGGATTTGAAGGTAATTAGTTAGAATTCGAAATTCTATCACAATTCACATAATTTACTGTGTTCGAAATATATTTGGTAAATTTTTTAATACACATTCAATGTATATCTGCGCCAAAGTTATTTTAGATACAGATAAACTCATCACTGGTACATCTCTTCATTACATCCTCCCGTTATTTTGGTTATTTCTATTTAGGTACAAATTTAAATTGTCATTTAATGTTCGGTAGATGAAAATCTTGAAAGATAAAAATCATGAAAAATAGGGTTCAATTAACGATGAAATGTTATAAAATATTCTATTTAAGGTGAATGTCCATATTTAGAGAGACCCTAGGGTTCACTGCTTGGTGGCTAAGTCACCACCTCCCTATAAATAAAGGGGTTCTCTCACATTGTAAATCATCCCAAAGTATCAATAAGAATACTCATCTCTCTACTTTTCTCTCTATTGTTCTTGTTCTTGTATTATTGTTCTTGTTCTTATATTATTTCATAACACGTTATCAGCACGAGTCTCTAACCAATTAAATTTAATATTCAGCAATTATCGCTCTCAGAATCTCGAGTTACAATCAGATTCACCCACTCTAATTCGTGTTCCGTTGTTTGGGTTTTTCTATTCGAGTGAAACGCGATTTGTGATATTTTGGTTTCTGAAATTCTTCAATTTTTTTTTCTTTCTCGTTGTTTACTTTTTTTTTTTAAGGTGAATTTCCAAGTAAAAGAGTGTAATAACGATTGCTACTGCTCCATATGAGAATTTCTATACGGAAAAATAGAAGAGATGGTATCATCATAAAATAATGCAACGGGATGGAAACTCAAGAGGTATATTTGATATCACAACATTTATTGGTATACCTTAAAGGTAAGTAATTTACTTTTCCCTTTCAAATTCTTGAAATTCTACGATTTGATTTCATATACAAACATAGAAAACAAAGTTTGATTATAACTCTAATGGAGTTTGTAAGAAATTATAAACACGAGAAGTGGTAAAAGTTCTATGTCTTGCCATGATTAAATTCATGTATGATTGTGGGCAAAGAATTGAAAATCCGTCCCATTGAATTTGCTTCATTCTCATTCCCTTTAGAGAATGTGATAGCAGTATGTGATAAGTCTGAAAGAAGACAAAATTATTACCGTGAAGGTATCAATGGATGTGGACGTGGCAATAGACGGAAATATAATCGTCATCATTGTGATAATGAGAATAATAAAGATTCTCAAAATAATCTTCCACTTTATGAAAGTAATATTTGACATGAGATTGTATATAGCACATACAGATGATTATGATCCATTCCCTGAAGTGAATGTGATAATTGTAATAAAGCCTGTAAGTGTGGACACGCTCTTGATGTAATTTTGTTTTATGTCTGACATTATGAAAAGAAAGTTCGTTGCCCTTGAAATTTCGGGCAAGAACTATATGACATGGGTGTTGGATGCTGAAATCCATTTGGATGCAATGGGTCTTGGAGACGCCATTAAAGACAGAAATAATGCATCCACCCAAGACTATGCTAAGGCCTTGATTTTCTTGCGCCATCACCTTGATGAAGGTTTGACTAACCTGATTTAGATAGTCGACTAACCTGATGACTGTTTACTAAGTTAATCGACTATCAACTTAGTTAGTCGACTAACTAATATTTCGCATTAAAACTGGACTTTTCCGCAAGGAAAGATAGTCGACTATCTGATTTAGATAGTCGACTAACCTGATGACTGTTTACTAAGTTGGTCGACTATCAACTTAGTTAGTCGACTAACCTCAGCAGATTTTGAAAATATTGTTTAATTATGAAGCAACGGATTAAATTTGTTTATTCTCATGTTCTTATATCTCTTTTGATTAATTGATTCATGTACCACACATACGATATTCAAAGAGAAGAAATATTACTCTCATTTAAGTATGTGTAAGGCAGATGTTACTACAATTTCTGGTAGTAGTAAATTGATTAAAGGCTCCGGAAGAGCAACTATAACTCTGCCTAAAGGAACAACATTTTAGAGAATGCAATGTTCTCCTCCAAGTCTAAAAGAAACTTGTTGAGTTTTAAAGATATCATTCAAAATGGATATCATATTGAGACAATAGATGAGAATAATCTTGAATTCCTCATTTACTCATGAAAACGAGGCTGCCCACTTCGGTTTGGGGTCACGCCATTTTGCATGTAGCAATGCTAGTTCGTCTCAGAACGACGAATTATCACAAATATTCCCCGTTGCAATGAGTTTTGGGTCATGAACCTAATATATCCCAATTAAGAATTTTTGGATGTGCAGTATATGTGCCTGTAGCACCGCCATATTGCACCAAAATGGGTCTGCAAAGAAGGTTAGGAATATATGTTGAGTTTGAATCGCCCTCAATTATTCGCTACCTCAAAACATTGACAGGGGATTTGTTCACTGCACGATTTGCAGACTGTCAATTCGATGAGACACTTTTCCCAAAATTAGGGGGAGAAGTTGGTGAAACGAAACGGGAAATTTTGTGGAAAAATGCATCATTATCTCATCTTGATCCACATACCTCTATTTGTGAAAAAGAGGTGCAAAAGATTATCCATTTGCAAAGAATAGCAAATCAAATGCCTGACGCATTTACGGATTTGAAAAGGATAACAAAATCACATATCCCCGCAGTGAATGTGACAACATCTGATTCACGAATACATATTCATTATTGGAAGAATATGAACATGAAATTGGTATTGAATATACCACACTCACCCCTAGAAGGAGGTTTGAGATGATATATGAAAATAATGTCATTGTTATGGCATGAATAGTCATTGGTCACGTACCTATTATACGCCAAAATAATTTGTCAATGTGATTATCAAAGGACAATAATAATGCAAGAAACATATCTTGCATATAATTTTGACATGACCATAATGGTATAACTTTCTCTTTAAAAGAGATATTCACCACATGGATGTTGATGAATTTGTGGTAGTACAAAATTAATTGAGAGCTCTAGAAGAGCCAATTATTACTATGTTGGAGAAACACAATTGATTACCAATAAGGTATTGTGTTGTAGTAAGTCTCAAAGAAACTTATTCAGTTTCCAAAGTATATGCGAAAGCGATTGATTATATTGAGACTATAAATAAAGGAAAGATTTGATATCTTCTATTACTACAACTTGTAGCGGGATAATCTGTATGTGAAAAACTACCCGCTTTATTCTCCAGTTTGTACTACACAAGAATACCACAATAAAGTGGACGTTTATTGATATAAAAACCCATATCATAATAAACTTGAAGTTTATTGATAATTGCACATGTCATGGTGTAAATTTGAAGTTTATCAATATTGATAATTTATTCAGTTGGCATTCAGGTTAGCCATATCATTTTAAGTATGATGTGCAGTAATAGAGAATTCACATGGGTAAATATTAAAGAACTAGAAAGTTCTTTACGAATTCTCTTGTATTACTTGTTCTCATTAATTAATTGACCAACTAAAGAGTTCGGGTTCAATCCCATAAATTCTGGAAATATCAAAGGTGAATATGGGCCCATTCACCTGCCATGTATACCACATATGATGCATCTATGATATGGTTACATGTGCGATTGTTATTAACCCGCAGCCTGGCCGGTGCTTGCGAGGTAAATTGCTCAGTAATATAACTTCGAGCATAATTTCCAGATTTTCTATTCAAGATAGTTCATCTTGATAAGTTGGTTTATATCATAGTTGGTTTAGCAAGATAATTATTGAGTGCCTCCACTTAATAGCTAAACTGTTTCTTATGAGAACAAAGTTATATATATCAGTTTGATATACGTTGTATACGATAGTATATTATATTCTCCCCTCACAAGTGGTTCAGGTTCAGGAACCAAATAATTTCATCTTATTATTATTAATGTGCGGTGTATATTTTCATTAACACCATAATGCACAAAGATGGACTCTCAAAGTTGAGGAAACAAGTTAGCTTTTCTAACATGAGGGGGAGACATGATAAACACTTGAGAAAAGGTTACATGGGATGAATTATCATTTGTATATATAGATCCTCGAATATCATAATATGAACCTGAAGTTCATAAAAGGATAATTCAATTGCAACATATTGCAAAGCATGCTATACGCATTTGCTGACCCAAAGAAAGTAACTATATTCTCACTGCAAATGCTCATATTAAGTCCCTGAAGGACAAAGTCTTTGATACGTTTAAAGCGTATAGACAAATCGGTTTCAAAATAACTTCTTAATAAAGAAGATGAGCAAATGATCAAAGTGATCATAATAATAATCAGACAGAGGAGAAGCTCTCGGCGCACGTTAAGCAATGGAACAGTGCGCCTAACAGCGCACGTTAGCACGAAGCTTTTCTGTTGATAATGGCTCGTCGCCGGCGACAACCTCTTCCCTCTCCACCACAGATCGTTACTCCGGCTCCAGGAGTAGCAAAGGAACTCGAACCACTGACTTTTGGCAACTTTTTGCCAGAGAAATTTCAGTCCAAAATACCTTTGCATGCAGAGGAAATTACGAATGCTGAGCCTCAATTGAAGTTGATTGATGCAGATCGAGATAGTCAAGCTGTGAGGAAGCTCCAATTCTCAAACAATGCAGTTGCTGAAAAACCACATCCTACTATAGCTGAGATTGTTAGAGGTAAACACAATATGGGCAAGGTTTTAACATTTGTTCCTCCTATTGATAAGGATGGTAAGAAGATTGTTAAAATAAGCATCGATGAGCTGAAACCACAAACTGAATACTGGAGTAATTCTCTCATTGGCTATATCATTGGTGACAACCCTAATGAGAAGGCCATGGAGAATTTTGTTCTGCATGTGTGGATTTTGTGGCTAAGCCGCAAATTCTAATGCATAGAGATGGCTACTGTGTGTTTCGTTTTAGTTCTGCTGAGGATATGAACCAAGTGCTTCAATTTGGTCCTTACTCATATAGGAACAAGCCTATGATTTTGAAACCTTGGGATATAGATTTCTCTATGCAAAATGGTATTCTTAGCACTATTCCTATTTGGGTGAGATTTCAGGGACTGCCTCTGGGATACTGGTCCCCTGAAATACTCAGTAAGTTAGCTAGTACTGTTGGCAAACCTCTGTATACTGACAAAGTTACAGCTCATTTTGAGAAGATCTCCTTTGCAAGAGTACTGGTTGAAGTTGATGCTGCATTTCCTTTACCTGAGGAAATTGAAATTGAGACTCCATTTGGTTTGAAAATCCAAGATATTGAGTATGATTGGAAACCAGAATTTTGTAATCACTGCTTGAAGTTTGGCCACAATTCTCTTGACTGTTGGTATAACAGTCACACTGAAAAAGAACAAGAGCATGTAGATCATAATAAAGTGACTAGAAATAAGGTGAGAAGCAAAAAACCAAGGCTGGAATGGATCCCAAAAGGAAACATTGGAACCAACAACACTCTGGCTAAGGATGATATAAATACAACAGCAATTCCTAAACTGCCAATGCATATTGAGCCAAATGCAGTATCATTGGTTAGTGAAGGAAATGCTCATAGGAGTATAGTAAGTGTTGGTCAGCCTGTGGATGCTTTGAAAAGGATTCCCATTGGTACTGATATGATTGCTAGTATTGGAGTTGGGGGTGATCATGGGAGACAAGAGAATGTGGACAGTGATATATTTGGAACAATGCAGGAACAAATGGGAGAGATGGTTAATGATGGAATAATGGATGAAGGTAGGAGAGGCCAACAGCAGGATCCTGGCCCTTCTTTAAGAGTGCTGTCTAGTATTTCATGATTGTTGTTACATGGAATATTAGAGGGCTTAATAAAGCCCATAAGCAGAAAGAATTAAAAAACTTTTTGCTTAAGAATAAGGTTGATATTCTTGGTTGCATTGAAACTAGAGTCAAAGAACCAAAAGCTCATGGTATTTTTAATAAAATTGCTAAAGGATGGAAGTTTCACCACAACTATCCCAAAGCAGCTAATGGCAGAATATGGTTTGTTTGGAGGCCACATATACAAGTTCATATTATGTGTACCACTGATCAGTTTATCCATTGTATTGTTGAAGATACAGCTACAGCATTTAGAATCCAGTTGAGTGTCATATATGCTTTCAATACAATCACACTTAGGAAGCAGCTTTGGAGTGATCTGAGAGGTCTATCCATTCCAAGTCAGGATGCATAGTTGTTAAGTGGTGATTTCAATGCTGTCTTATCCTCTAAAGACAGAATTGGATCCCCTGTAACAGATGCAGAGGTAAAGGACTTCAAGGAACTGATGTATGATCTTCAACTTACTCCTATCAGATCAAAAGGCTGGAAGTATTCATGGACCAATAAACAGGTTTATAGTAAGATTGATTGGGCAATTGGAAACTTTCAATGGCTACAGCAGCATAGTCATGTGGAAGCAGAATTTTTGAATCACTCAGTCTCTGATCATACCCCTATCTTTATTAAGTTTGGAAGGCAAAGGCTTCTACATCCTAAACCTTTCAAACTGTACCACACTGTTATGGAGGATCCTCAATTTGATACTGTTCTACAGCAGGTATGGAATCAAGTAGGGGAAGGGTCATCATTGCATCAGATATGGTACAAACTTAAGGAGTTGAAGCAACAGCTAAAAGGAATAAATAGGCATATGGCTTCTTATCAACAGAAATTGATTCATGCAAGGGAGAAATTGGATATTATTCAAAGCCAGCTGTTGATGAATCCTTGTTCAGCACAACTATTCAGTGCAGAGAAAGAAGCCCTTCTTAACATAGAGAAGTGGAGTAATGTAGAGGAACAAGTCTTGAGACAGAAATCAAAGGCTAGCTGGATTGACTGTAGTGATGCCAACACCAAATATTTTCATGCACAGTGGAAAATAAGGTCCAGCCAAAGCAATATTACTTCTATATATACTGAAACAGGTGTTAAGCTTACTGATCCTGTGGCTGTTGAACATGAATTTATTGAAGTGTTTAAAACTCTGATGGGTGATAGACCTGTTGAATTACCTTGTCTAAATTCTGCTGTTGTTAAATAAGGAATCTGTCTTACCTTTGATCATCAAAGGGCTCTTATTAGAGAGGTTACTATGGAAGAAATTGATGATGCTGTTAGAGATATGCCAAGTGATAAAGCTCCAGGTGTTGATGGATTTCCTGTGGAATTTTTCACTAAAAACTGGGAGACAGTTAAGAAAGATGTTTATGCTGCCACTATGGAGTTCTTTTCTACTTGTCATATGCCACACATGCTTAACACTACTGCTATTGCTCTTGTTCCCAAGGTTAAAACTCCTAAAACAGTAAAGGATTTTAGACCCATTGCTTGCTGCACCACTCTATACAAGATTATTTCTAAAGTCATTACCAGAAGATTGAAAGCTGTCATTGACATCATTATTGGGAAAGGTCAATCAACATTCATTGAGGGGAGGAGTATTTTAGATAATGTTCTACTCAGTCATGAGGTGTTCAAGGGATATGGCAGGAAAGGCATTTCACCTAGGTGTGTATTAAAGGTTGACTTAAGGAAGGCTTATGATACCATTGAATGGAGATTCCTTAAGCAGATGTTGGTTGATCTTGGATTTCCTGCAAAGTTTGTGGATTGGATTATGGCTTGTGTTTCATCTGTGACCTATTCTTTTGTGATTAATGGGGGTATCACTAAACCATTCCAAGCCAGAAGGGGTATTAGGCAAGGAGATCCTATGTCTCCTTACCTATTTGTTATTGCAATGGAATATCTTAACAGAACTCTGAATCAGTTACATAAGAATGGTGACTTTAACTTTCATCCTAGATACAGGAAGCTCAACTGCTCTCATGTTTGCTTTGCAGATGACTTGTTATTATTCTGTAGAGCTGATTTAACATCTATTCAATTACTGCATGATGCATTCTTATCATTTTCTGCAGCATCTAGACTTTCTGCCAATAAGTCTAAGAGTGCTGTATATTTTGCTGGCATTTCTCAGATTGAAAGAGAGGGTATTCTAGAGGACTTGGGGTTTAGTGAAGGGCATCTCCCATTCAAGTATTTGGGCATTCCATTACACTCTAAGAAGTTAAATATACATCACTATTTGCCACTGATTGAGAAAATCACTGCTAGGATTACATGCTGGTCTGCCAAATTCTTATCTTATGCAGGCAGATGTCAACTTATCAAATTAGTATTATTTGGAGTTCAAACCTATTGGTCCTAGATTTTCATCTTGCCTAAGAAGGTGGTGAAGGCAATTGAAGCTATTTGCAGATCATTCCTCTGGACTAGCAATGGAACAGTAACCAGAAGATCATTGATAGCTTGGGATAAAATATGTAGGCCTGTTACTGCTGGAGGATTAAATCTCATAGATATTCAGACTTGGAACAAAGCTGCTATTTCTAAGTTACTATGGGATTTAGCAAGGAAAAAGGATTGTCTCTGGATCAAATGGATTCATTTCTATTACATAAAGAGTGATGACATTGAATCAATGGCTATTCCAAAAACTGCTTCATGGGTAATCAGGAAGATAATAGAGTGCAGAACTCCTGTTATGGCTGTCAACAGTATGCAAGGAGATCTTTTGATCAGGCTTTCAGGTTTGTGTCAATCTGGAAAGTTTCAGTTACATTCTTTATATCATTCGTTGCTTCCAGTTTTCCTAGAGTGGAGTGGAAGAACTTAATGGCTACAACTAATGTCTTGCCTAGACATAAGTTTACTGCGTGGATGGCTGCTCATGGTAGATTGCCAACAGTTGACAGATTACTGAAGTTTGGCATAAGTGTAGAAGAAAACTGTGTATTTTGCAAACAAAATATTGAAGAGTTTGATCATTTGTATTTTATTTGTCCAGTTACAAGTAAGATTTGGTTTAGAATTTGCTGCTGGTTGGGCTGCAATAGAACTATAGGATGCTGGAAGGATGAATTGACATGGATTTGCTGCAATGCCAGAAGTAAACTGTTTAAAAAGGCTGTGATAGCC
Organism: Nicotiana benthamiana; assembly: GCA_034376525.1. Lineage (NCBI taxonomy): Eukaryota > Viridiplantae > Streptophyta > Magnoliopsida > Solanales > Solanaceae > Nicotiana > Nicotiana benthamiana. Next base: position 14,869,345 of record CM067335.1, read on the forward strand.
ACTGCCTTTGTCACCACAATATCGATGATTTGGAGATGCAGAAATGCTATCAGATTTGAGAAGAAACCATTTGATGATAACCTTGTCTGCCGAGAGATTGCAATTCTTATTCATGCACGAGGCAGGAAATGCAAGAAGTGGTTAAAGGGGCTGCGACAACTTAATTACTATCCTTAGCTATTAGTTGAATTGTAATAGCAGTATTGTTTGTGTATTGAGTGGTAGTCTATACTACCACTATGAACACCTTCTTGTACATTTGTTGATATCAATGGAAGCTAAATTTAAACTGAAAAAAAAGTGATCATAATGGGGAGGCAAGTGATCTAGAAGATCGCATGACATAACACTTCATAAAATCTCATGAGAGATTCAGGTACCTGAATATATGAATAAAGAGATCTCCATGTTATGTCTTTATGAAAATTTACTGGAACCGATATAAAATGTTCGTCGACGACATCTATGATAGCGCTAAATATCGATGAGGATCTTATGTTTGTCGAATACAAACAAAAATATTGGCTAAATGGAAGAGATACAATTCAAGCAGAATTGATTCCATATGAAAGACATGTAGTTTTGGACATGTAGTTCAAATACTTGAAAGTATAAAGTCAATGATTGAAGTTGCTTGAAGCATATACAATTCTTGGTCCTGAAGTACCACATCCTAAGTGCAACTTGTGTACATATGTATCTTTCTATAACTATAAGCATGATGGCATCGAGAATACCTCTATGGAGATATTGAAGAGTCATTCCACGACATTATATGAAGATGTTCATATCTATCAAGAATGATAATTTCAAGGTGCGGAATATTTATTCAAATCAATATGGCTGATTTATTTATCAAATCTCTACAAAAGTTCGTTTTGAAGATGGTGCACAAGATTGGAATGCAAATGCTCAAGGATGTGAATTGATCTTTTCAGGGGGAGTTAATGCGCGTTGCGCTCTTTTTCCCTTACAAGGTTTTGTCCCACTGGGTTTTCATTGCAAGGTTTTTAACGAGGCAACCAATAGGCGCATATTCAAACATGTGTATTCTTTTTCCTTTTCTATAATTTTTTCCCATTGGATCTTGTTTTAGTTAAAGTTTTAACGAGGCACATTATTGAATAGACATTCAAGCGGGAATGTTATAAAATATTCTATTTAAGGTGAATGTCCATATTTAGAGAGATCCTAGGGTTTACTACTTGGTGGCTAAGTCACCACCTCCCTATAAATAAAGGGGTTCTCTCCCATTGTAAATCATCCCAAAGTATCAATAAGAATACTCCTCTCTCTATTATTCTTGTTCTTGTTCTTGTATTATTGTTCTTGTTCTTATATTATTTCATAACATGAAAGACAAAATATTCTTCCTTCTACTAGTCAAAGGAAGTAAAATACTTATATTTGTTTAAAATTTAAAAATAAAGATAACAACTCTTCAAAGATTTACACCTAACAACTAAATTCTCTAGAAATAGATTATACATAACCAAAATAGAAAAAATCTTTTGACAAGATTATTTCCACTTAATTAAGGACCCCATAAAATCATATGAAAAAGGCAAATAGAGAGAGAGTAAAACAACGCGGGAACTCAAGAAAAGAAAAAAAAAAAACAACAAAAACAAAAGACTCAAAAATTTTTATCTAAAGATTTAAATCCGACTTTTCAATCAAAAATTGTACGTGCCGTCCTCTTCTAATAAAATAAAATTCTCTATAATTCTCCCTAACGTGAATCCCTCCCTCTCTCTCTCTCTATTCTATATTTCTCTTCATCTTCTTCTTGTGAACTATTTCTCCTTACTCTAAATTCCTTTCCTCCATTTTTTGGTTTCTGGATTTTGTTTTCTCTTTGAAAAAAAATGGTGAGTTCTAATGTTACAGGCAGACCATCATCTTCACATAAGTCTGAAAGATTACCTCCTCATAATTCTTATGGAAGAAATAATGGGGCTGTTAATGGTAATGTTAATAATGCCACTGGACAGCAACAACAGCAGCAGCATCAGCAGCAACAACAGCGTTCGAAAATAAATTCAAGACGTTCTGTTACACCCACTTCACGAATTCGAGCTCCTTCTCAAGACAATGACCCAGGTACCTTTCTTGTTAGAAAAAAGTTTAATGGGTACATTGTGTTAGTGAATTTTGAATTTTCTTGTTATAATTGGTTTTTGTTGTTTCTTCTGGAAAAAATGAACATTCTTGTATTCGGGTACTTGCTGGTCTGTGTTTTTCGAGGGTCTTGTGTTTGTATTTTTGAAAAAACCAGAGGGTGTTTCTGAAACAGCCTCTCTGCCTCCTCAGAGTAGTCCCCAAACCCCACTCTAGAATTTCACTGGTTTGTTGTTGTTGTTGTTGTTGTTGTTGTTATTGTTGATATTGTTGTTGTACTGGTTTATGTTTTGTTTTTTAGTTATTGAGGATTGAGTTGTACTTCCTCCGTCTCCATTTTATGTGATAATGTTTGACTTGATACAAAGTTTAAGAAAGAAAAAAAGAGTTGAAATTTGTGATCTAAAACAAGCCATAAACAGGATAAAATGAAAAGTTTAAAGTTTAATTATTTCTTATTGTAGAAATGTGTTCGTTTCTGGGACAGACTAGAAGTAAAGTGTGATACACAAGGGACAAGGAAGTAATACTGTTGAAAAATGTTCAGACATGAAGTCGTTGATGTGGCAGTTACATAACATTTGAGTTGTATAAAATGGGTTTTTTCCACACATGAAAAAGGAAAATAGAAAAGGAAGAGCTAAGCTGAATTTTGGTGCGGAAAGCTGTATAATTTTTGGTTTTATCTGGAAGTGAGATTTGAAGTGTTTGAGGTGAGAGTAGGGTGAGTGATGTGTAACTTTGCTTAACAACAACAACAACCCAGTATAATCCTACTTAGTGGGGTCTGGGATGGTAGTATGTACGCAGACCTTACCCCTACCCTTGGGTAGAGAGGCTCTTTCCAAATAGACCCCCGTCATCCTTCCCTCCAAGAACTTCCCACCTTACTCTTGGGAAGACTCGAACTCACAACCTATCGATTGGAAGTGGGGATTGCTTACCATCAGAGCAACCCCTCTTGTCAAATGTTGGAAAATTTTGTAATGTGGATTTCTTTCAAATTAGTTGTGATGCGCTAGTCATTTTACCCCTTATCATTTGGCTCATGTTATTGGTGCAAGTAAAGGTGCTGACAAAGTTGGCGATCAATCTATCAACTTCACCTCGATCTCAAACTCTGTATTTGTTCCTTTATATTGAGGTCCATTAATACTATTGCCCATTCAACATTAGAACTGGATGCTAAAGAAAATTTTAATTCCAGGGAAAAAGTATTTTTTTTCCGGTTAAACCCCGATTAGGATATGGCCTCATCTCCCAAATCCACATGAGGGTTGAGTGACAGTTGACCAACGGAGCCCTTCATGTTTGAGCCAAAAAAAAAGAAGAGAATAATGTGTAAGACTATTTAGTGTAGAATTTTGCAAGTGGAAAGTGGATAGGAGAAAGTCTGGTCTTTGGTAAAGTTCTAGGCTTCTATGAGATTATCAAAAGGATTCATTTCTGTTGAGAATATTAGGGCCACACTTTGCTTCTAAGCTTCCCCCATACCCCAATTGACGTGTAACAATTCAGCCCGCTAGTGATACTGTCCGCTCTGTGCCTAGGCCCTGACTGGGCTGTTACAAATGGTATCAAAGCATCTGTAACAACCTAACCCGCTAGTGATACTGTCCGCTCTGGGCATAGGCCCTCACAAGTTTAAAACGTGTCACTTGGGTTTAAAGCTTGTTAACTTATATATACTCAGCATCTCTCTTGTGTTTGGCCGACGTGGGACTTTGTCTAAAGTCTGGGTGTTACATGACGTGACAACAATAAAGGAATTTTCATGAATTGATTGGTGGGGAAACAGTGGAATGATCTACAGGCTCAAGTAATGTGCATAAGAAAAATCACCTTTTGCATGACACAATCAATGAGTAGTGAACACCCACATTACCTAGGATTATCTACTATACAACCCGCCTTTATACCATACGCCATTTCAGTTAGAGTTATTATATGCAATGATAATCACATCTTAAGTCTTTGTTAGGAATTGTGGTAAGTATGCAATTGTCAGATATTATGTACTGTGGACCTGTTTGTACATGTTGTATATTATCTTATGTCATCATTAAATTTGGTCATTTGTCAAAATCATGCAACATAAGTAAATACAATGAAATTTCCTAGAACCAGGAAGAGTTAGAGTAGCAGTCAGAGTTCGACCAAGAAATGCCGAGGATCTTCTTTCAGATGCTGATTTTGCGGATTGCATTGAAGTGCAGCCTGAGGTGATTAATCTGTACTGCAAATTTGCATGTCTATTTGTCTTTTTCCCTGTCTTTGAATTCGTTATAACTTACGAAATTGATCTAACTACTTCCTTAATCATGCAGCTCAAGAAGTTAAAGCTGAGAAAGAACAATTGGAATTCTGAGTTTTACAAGTTTGATGAAATTTTTGCTGAAAGTGCATCGCAAAAGCGTGTTTATGAGACAGTTGCAAAGCCTGTAGTTGAGGTAAGTGGTGTGGTGGCAGCTACAGTGGGTTGAACAAGATATAGAAGTGTAGTCTATACTCTGTAGTGTGCTATCATAGAAATTAGCAAGTTTTCTTGTTTTTGTTTACATTAAATGTCCATGAAACTTCTTGGGAGTAATTCAGTTATGAAAAGCTAGTAGCTTTTGGTTATGGTTTATGATAGGTTTTTATTGGAATATTTATTTTATTTAGTTTGTTGATGATTACTAGTAAGCAGTGATAGGATATGAAATGTAATGTATATAATTCATTTGGGGTTGCTCTGATGGTAAGCAACCCCCACTTCCAACCGAGAGGTTGCGAGTTCGAGTTTACCCAAGAGCAAGGTGGGAAGTTCTTGGAGGGAAGGATGTCGGGGGTCTATTTGGAAACAACCTCTCTACCCCAGGGTAGAGGTAAGGTCTACGTACATACTACCCTCCCCAGACCCCACTATGTGGGATTATTCTGGGTTGTTGTTGTTGTTGTATAACTCATTTGACTCGGGAAGACATAGTTAGCTCTTGTAAATGATCAGGGCATTGAGTTTCACCGCAGTTGGATATTATCTGTTGTAATAAATTCCAACTTTTAATCGGAGCTGTGAATTTCCGCTACCAACTGCCTGATTAGCTAAATAGGCGTAGGAGAACTTGAGTTATAGTTGGAACCTGCCAGTCGCAATCCTGTCAGACCATTTTGTGATTCCTTCTCCCTTCTAACTGTGAAAAAGAGTAAGAGGGGTCCAAAAGCCCCCAAAGAGCAGAAAAGAATTTCCAGGAAGCGGTTAGCTTAAGACAAACCGCTTGCTTTCTCAGCCTTTCCATGAGACACCATCCCTTCCCAAAGACCAACATTAGCACACGTTCCTATTCTGTGAGAAATGCTATTGCTACTTTTTTTAATATATATTTAATCACTAGTAATTACTTACTAAGACTGTATGTCAAGGTACTTGAGGTTGATTGATATGCATTCTTGTTGGCTGTTAAAGTTTATGTCATACTAAATACAAGCTAGACTGATAAATTAAAGGTGTATCTAAGACTAATGTTGTCTTCTAGAGTTGGTGAAAGATATGGATATTTTGTGATCCCAATGTTCAGTGAAACTATTTTGTCTTAACAAACATGAAAGATACTAGTAGGGTTTACGTGGCTCTCTATTTGAGTAAAACCTACAGAACCTTTATTATGCTATACAACTATGGATTACTTCCTTTTTTTTCTTGATTTATGTTGTAAGAAACAAAACCGTGGTTTGATTTTGTGTGTGACTATTTTTATTTTTTGTTTAATCTGCATAAACGTAATTTGATCGATTTTTGCAGAGCGTGTTGAATGGGTATAATGGGACAGTTATGGCTTATGGTCAAACAGGTACTGGCAAGACTTATACACTTGGTAGATTGGGTAAAGATGATGTCTCTGAACGTGGCATCATGGTTAGAGCTTTGGAGGATATTATTGTCAATACAACCCCCGCATCTGACAGTGTGGAGATGTCCTATGTGCAGGTATTCATATTGGTTAACATGATGAAATCTGTTTGCATAGGTATCCGAGTTTGTATCTTATGTAGTAGAGCACTGCATTTTAACTTATGAAGCTACAGATATGCACATTACTGAATCCATGTACACTGATAGCAAAGACTAAGCAAAATCCAAAATTTGGATTTTAATGCTGTTTGTAGGTTTGTCACGCAGTTTGCATTTGCATTTAGAAAATTTAAAACTTGGACAGGAAAATGGTTGTTCATTAGGTATAAATATTGTTGAATAGCTTGAAGTTTTAACTGTTAATCTCATACATTCAACATTAGTGATAGCCAGCATCAGATGTTTCTATTGGCTTCTTGACATCCTCGATTTCCTTGTTAGCGGTAAAATTTTCTTACTAGTGCCCAACTCTAGAGAAAGGTCGTTATACTGTCATTAATGTAGTCATTGCATCTGATCCAGAAAATTGAAATATGTAAGAGGAGTGGACAATAGGTGAATGCCCTTAAACTTAATGCTTGCAGAAAGTGTTCTTATTCTCTTGAATCGGTTAAATTTTAAATGTGATAGCATTACCTTGAAAGTATTCTTCAACGAGAAAAATACTTTTTGAGATATATTAATGAGGCAGTTCAATGCTAAGCTCTTTTGGGAATTAAAGATATAAGACATCATTCTTTTTGTTGGACATGTCGATGCTTCTCAACTGGGTAGCTTGATGAGTGATGACCAATGCTAGATTTTGAGGTTCAATATTTGATTGAATGGTCACTATGACTTCTATGTTCTTGTCGAGATTAAGAACCTTTTGAGACGGTAATTACTGTCACACGGTCAGACTTTTCAATGAGAAAAAGAAACACATCAAAGCAACTTTTTAGTATTGCTGTACCTTATTGCCGCGTAGTATATTTCCATCTACTTATTCTTTTAATTCTCTAACACATCAATAACTTTATCAGGAAAAAGTTTATACCAGTAGTGGTGTAAATTTGTCCATATATTTTCTTCCGAATGGTCTAACATTTATTTGTTAGTTGTTATGGAGTCCGTTTTATCTATGAGTTTCACGGCTAGTAACTGACATTGTAATTGATGCATCAGTTGTACATGGAGTCTATCCAAGATTTGCTTGCTCCTGAAAAGATAAACATCCCAATTGTCGAAGATGCTAAGACTGGAGAAGTATCTGTCCCTGGTGCTACAGTGGTCAAGATTCAGGATCTTGACCACTTCTTGCAACTACTGCAAATTGGAGAAGCCAACCGTCTTGCAGCAAATACTAAGTTAAATACCGAATCATCACGTAGCCATGCAATTCTTATGGTACGTATTAACTCTCCTCGGCTATTCTTTTATTGCAAAAAGTTGAGGAATGAAGATACATAACTTTAATTTTGACCATTTCTCCTGTTCCGGCTCATGCATTTAAGATCTTTAAAATTAAGCATACTTCGTATAGAAGGTTTCACAGAAAGAATTTGGAGGATAATTTCAGTACATCTTTCACCAAGGAGATGCCACCAAATTCCGACGGTGGCATTAGCTCTAGATAGGAAAAATTGCTCCATCAATTTCTGAAGCCTGTCTATCCCGGCTTCTTATCAGTATCTGAATTATAATGTTGTCCACGAAGTATTTTCACCTTATTTTCATGACTTATTCTTATCATAACATTATTGATCGATTTACTTTTCTTTGCAAACTATTGCCACTAGGTCTCATGGTGCTATATATTTCCCTACAATGTGTGTTAGAGTGTCCCACATTAATGAGGGAATAGACTGTTGTCTCCTTATATGGGCCTAGGCAATTCTCACCTCACGAGCTCGCTTTTAGGGTTGAGCTAGCTCAATGTCCATTTTCTGTACATGGAATTGGAGCGAGATCCATTCATGTACTTTGTTTATGCAATGTTCGAATCCCATGTTATTTTATTCACACTCCAGACGTCTAGTCCTAGGTCTGTCAGAGAGTGTGAGAGTGTCCTACATTGGTGAAAGAAAGCAATTGTTGTCTCCTTATATGTTTTTGGACAATTTTCACCTCATGAGCTAGCTTTTGATTTGAGTTGGGCTCATTGTCATTTTCTTTACACAGTATTATACTCAGACCCATTGTTATTCTTGATTGCATAATGTTGGACTCCCATATTATTTTTTCCACGTTCCGCTCCAGTCCTGGGCTGTGCGGAAAGGTGTTAGATTGTCCCACATTGGTGATAAGCTATTTCTTTCTTATATATCGTGTGCAATCCTCTCCTTAAGAGCTAGCTTTTGAGGTTGAGTTATGCCAAGGTCCATTTTCTCTACAGTGTTTGACATAGTTTTCTGAATCGTAACTTTTTTTTTTTATTTTTTTTTTAATGCTTTTAAAAAAATCTTATTACAAGACAGGTAACTTTTCTATTAATTTGTCCTGACTTATCCTTATTTTACAGGTTAACATCCGTAAATCTGTAAAAATTGATGAAGAAACCGACTCTTCTTTTGTAGAGAAAGACAGCAAAACTGATAGACATGGCAATCAGATACCTATTGTTCGTAAAAGCAAGCTGCTAATAGTTGATCTTGCAGGATCAGAGCGAATAGACAAATCTGGTTTGTTATTCTTATATTCAAACTTTCAAGTTCATTTTGATTTCTTATTTGAAATCTTCACACATAGGCTGTTTCTGGGAGGTTGGGACATTGTGGTAGTGTGGTGATCGAAACTTGAAGAAGTGAAAGCCTGCAATACATGTTCATATATCTCTTACTTTTATTTGGTTCATCTCCAAATTAATAAGCATAGTCTTCGATTCTTTCACTATGTTGCAGGGAGTGAAGGTCGCTTGATGGAAGAGGCTAAGTTTATTAATCTCTCTCTTACTTCTTTGGGAAAATGTATAAACGCCCTGGCTGAGAACAGTCCTCATATACCTACAAGAGATTCTAAACTAACACGGCTTCTTCGTGATTCATTTGGAGGTTATTTAAATTTTTCTCTCACTTGCTTTAGCTTTTTTAGATCTCAAAGTATTGTCCATTGTCATTAGAGGTTGCTTGCATGTAAGTGCAATCTTGTGCCCTGTTCTTTCACTGTATGTTTGATTGTCTGTATGTAAGTGTACTCTTATGCCCTGTTCTTTCACTGTAATGTTTGAATCTTCTTCACTTGAACTACTTGTCCTCTCAGTCCGTGGAGTTAGTTATTCTAGCTCTTCACTACTATAAACATATTTTAAAATTTTACTGTGTATTTTGCTACATGTGGATATATATATTAGTAAGTAGTATCCTGTCCCAAGGAGGTTGGTGTGAACACTCTATTCAAAAATCTATTATTTGGCCTCCCAAATAAATTCCTGCTTTATCTGACCTCAAATAGTGTTACCCTACATCCACCCTGAGAGACAACAACAACGACCCAGTAAATCCCGCTAGTGGGGTCAGAGTAGTGTGTACGTAGACCTTACCCCTACCCCGTGGGAATAGATAGGCTGTATCCACCATGAGAGACTAGAGTTCAATTCCCATCAAGGGGGAAAATAACGCTAGTTAATTTTTTACTAGCTGCATAAGCTTTAGCGGCTAGAGTTACCTAGTATCTGTCTATATTGCACGGGCTCTCCAAAATGCCGCCGCATCCATGTCAGATCCTTAAAAAGTGTACTACTTTGGAGGATCCGACACGCACCCGATGACATTTTCAAAGAGTCCGAGCAACACAGGTATCTGTGCTGATGGGAGATAGACACTACAAACAACAACAACTACCCAGTATAGTACCACAAAGTGGGGTCTGGGAGGGTAATATGTAGACGGGCCTTATCCCTACCCGAAAGGGCAGAGAGGCTGTTTCCAATCGACCCTCGGCTCAGTGAAGGAAAGTAACAACAAAAACAAAAACAACAAAAGAGCATTAGTAACTTCAACATAAATAACGTAAATAATTATCTAAACATAAAAACCAATAAATAAAAAACATAAAAACTATAAATAAAATAGCATGCAATAATATCGGACAGTAACTAGCATAAGACAAAATCCAATACACAAATCATCTACATATAGCCCTGCCAAGCCTCACCCAACCCCGGGTGTGGAGTATGAAAAACTCTAGGGGTCCCTATCCCACAACCCTGATACTAGATCTTCATACTTTCCTATCCACGGTCATGTCCTCAGAAACCCGCATTCTAGCCATGTCATGCCTAATCACCTCTCCCCAATACCTCTTAGGCCTCCCTCTGCCTCGCCATACGCCGACCATCGCCAACCGCTCACAACTCCTCACCGGAGCGTCAGGACTTCTCCTCCGCACATGCCCGAACCACCTCAGCCTCGCTTCTCGCATCTTCTCATCCACCGGGGCCACCCCCACCTTCTCTCGAATAACTTCATTCTTAATCTTATCTAACCTGGTGAGCCCGCACATCCACCTGAGCATCCTCATCTCCGCAACCTTCATCCTCTGAACGTGAGAGTTCTTCACTGGCCAGCACTCCGCCTCATACAACATGGCAGGCCTAACCACAACTCTATAAAATTTCCCCTTGAGTTTCTGTGGAACTTTCTTGTCACACAGGACTCCTGATGCAAGCCTCCACATGGAGATAGACACTACCATTACTAAAAAAAACTACATCTACCACTACCTGTACCTCATTGATCTTCAATTAACATATAAGTTCACAACTACGAATGTTCCTTCTTTTTTGATAAAGAATTGTATGTTCCTTGAAGTGATAAAGTAGATAACAGTTGAATTGAATCAAGCTAATGCTTAGTAAAATGAATATCTCTGTGGTGTTCATATGCGTAAGAATAATTTTCACGTCTAAGACTCTAAGTTGATTCCAGATATTAGATTGCATGTTGTATGGGAAAGATTTTGGTAGCTATTACAGATAATTGTGACTAACTTCTGTTCTTCCTTTCCTGAAAGCTAAAATATCACTCGATCTATCTATTTCTCTAAAAAATACATATATAATTATGACTTGACTATTGAATTTTTCATTACTGGATGGAGTGTGGACTGTACACTTCTGTATATGTTAACTGCGCATCATGCCTAATTGTGATGGTTTCTATGGTTTGTATCTAATTTGTGTTTGACAGCCTAGGCTGTAAGTTTGTATTACGTGAATGCAATTCTTGGCTTTATTGGTATCTGATTATTTGAAAATAATATAAGCTAATGAAACAGGTTCTGCACGAACTTCACTTATTGTAACTATTGGACCATCTTCCCGACATTATGCAGAGACCACAAGTACAATAATGTTTGGACAACGGGTGAGATTGGTGCTCTTTTATTACGTTCGACAATTTGTTTCTAGCCCTTTAGCCTCTCATCTGTCTTCAGTTTTCCTACTGAATTATACTTGCACAATCTGTCATCTTATCTTTAATCTGGTTCCGCAGAGACTCATGTTTTTACTACAAGTATCTCTCATATTGAAGGAGTGTTAACCATTTGGTCTTTCAACCAGCTTGATTCTTGTCTCTGTTTTGAATGCCTAAGCTCTCTTTTATCTATAACATTCAGCATATGTCAGAGAATGAAGTAGTTCGTCTGTGCTTTCAGCCAATGCAGCAGCTTAGCCTTATTCTGCTTATCATTGAACTGATCTACAGAGAGCCTTCTTAGAAGAAGTTACACACTTGAAAGCAAAATATGAACTGATCTACAGAGAGCCTTTTATTACCTTTTCTTGTCTATCGCTTTTGCTTTGTATCTACTTTCTCATTCTCATGATGCTATTTTTCCTATGTTTTCTATTGGTGGTACTGATATTGTCTCTTTTCGTCTTCTTAAGTCGAGGGTCTTTCGGAAATAGCCTCTCTACTCCCTCGGGGCAGGGGTAAGGTCTGCGTACACACTACCCTCCCCAGACCCCACTTGTGGGATTTTACTAGGTCATTGTTGTTGTTGTTGCTGCTAATCATGACATGACAGACTGCATTCTGCCAATTTATGACCCAAAAAGTTTGCGCTTCTGCTGATATATTATACCTGATATGCTGTTTTGAAGTTGACACTTCAAATTTTTCTTGCCACATGAGCTAAGATTCACCGCTTTATACAGGCTATGAAAATAGTTAACTCTGTAAAGTTGAGAGAAGAATTTGATTATGAGAACTTATGCCGTAAGCTAGAGACTCAAGTGGAGCAACTCACTGTGGAGGTTGATAGGCAGCAAAAGTTTAGGGCAAATGACCAAATGGCTATGGAGAAAAAACTCAGAGAGTGTCAAACATCATTTACTGAAGCAGAGAGAAGTATAGTTGCCAGGTCCGAGGTAATTCCTTTGACCTCTTTTGTTTTGCTTTTGAGATTGGATTTCTATACATATGCTTTCTCTGAGGTTGGGCTTGTTAAACAAGGAATCCTTATGCCATCTTCTCCCTTTTATATTTCTTCTCATTCTGAAGGTTAGTGAACTGATATTATTTACTTCCATGATTTCTATTTCCCTGCATGCATTGTACTCTCTGCAGTTTCTAGAGAAAGAAAACAGTCGCTTGATGTCTGATGTTGAAAATCTGATGGAGGAGTTAAATCGCCAGAAGAAACAGAGCAATTCAATGAAAAATGAGATTGTGAAGCTAGAATCAGATTCTAATAATAGCAAGGTATGTTTGGCAGAATGACTTCTTTTTTCAAATATTTTACTATCAATGGGCATTTAGTCCCAACCCCTGCAAACTTTGAACTTTCTCAAACCACTAGACTAAAGCTCCTAAGCTAGTCTTATCTAATTTCAGCTTCTGGAGAAGGAGAATGGCTGTTTAAAAGTGGAGTTGGAAAATGTACTGAAAGACTTCAACAGAGAGAAAAATCATAATAATTTGTTGCAGGATGAGGTTGTACGCCTTGAAACAAATTTAAAGCAGAGCAAGGTATGTGGTTGACCAATTATGCTCTTTTCACATATTTCCGTTGAAAGTTATACAGAGCTATTTTTTATCCTGTTATATATTCTCCTTTACCTATTTCCTCTGTTGGACTTAGATAGTTAAACTTAGTAATTAAGTTGCATATGTACCAACATAGTAGTGTATGTATTAGTGTTCCACATTGGATAAATGTATTGTTTACATTCCTTATAAAAAGAAACAATGTATTGCTTTAGAAAGTAACTATCAAATAAGTCAGCTGTAAGGAACTTGTTTTCTCATAAAAAGAAATTAGTTTTCTTTTGTTTTCCAAGTCTCACTTTCTCTTTTATTTTTCCTTGCGTCTTCTTTATATTTTTCTTTCATTTATTTATTTTACAACGAATATTAAGTCCTTCAGACCTCTCTGGTATTCTGTCTAAACTCTTATTGAATAAAAAGTGGAAATTAAAAATCTGTCATGTTATAGATTATATTATTAAGGTTGACTTCAAACCATTTCATGTACTTGCTGAACTCCTACTGAAATGTGCTTGTGGAAATTGAAATTATTACTATGATGTTCTTTAAGTAGTTGGCAATTTGGAGATTTGAAACTTTAATTTGCTTCATGTTTCTGATATTATGCTTATTTAGTAGCTTTGAGTCCAGTTTTCTGTCATAAACTGGACATTGTCTTCTCATTGATTCGCTTGAGGCACTAACCTTGTTGGTTTTCTGTTAGTAGCAACAACAGCTAGAAAATTCATCATATCAGAAAATACTTGCTGAGAACACTCAATCGTATGAGAAGAAGATAGCTGATCTGATGAAGCAATTAGAAGATGAGCGTGCTCACTCTGAAAATGCTCAACAACAATTAGAGCTGATGAAGGAGCAATTAACAGGTGTTGAGGAATTAATGCAGGTTCACCATTTAAACTGGAATGCTCTTTTTGCTTTATAAGACATCCACTTGCATTTTTTTTTCTGAATCCATGGTCTTACTTTGTTAAAGGTTTTTTCTTAGCAAAAATCAACTTACGCATAATGAAGTTGTAGAAGTCTATAATTAGCCTGTGTAATGAAGTTAATCTAATTTTCTTTTGTCATCATGCTGAAACTAATTAGGAGCCCCTTTTTTTCTATATGCCCTAGGTTGCTATGTGAAAGAAACTAATTGTGTTTTTTTCTTCTGTCCTTAAAAAGCATCATCAAAAGCAAACATCTATATATCAGAAGGAACTTGCAGACACTACTCTGATGTATGAGGAGAAAATAGCACAATTGGAACAACAGTTAAAAGATGAGCATTCTCATGTCGAAAATGTGAAGGAACAACTACATGCAATTGAAGAACAATTTACTGATCATGAAACCTCAGCGAAGGTGAAGATCAATAACTGTTTATAGAGAACTTCTAGCACTTCTCATTTTTGTTTCAATTTTATATAATGTTTGCTTGAGATTAATTAAAATCGAGAATATGGTCAATGAGGATTCATATTGCTTTTCCTGATTGTAGATTCAGAGGGAAAAAGAGATCGATGCACTTAGATCCAGATTAGAAGACATGCATCAGCTGTATGAACCAACTGTGGAGGAACTTCAGACATTAAAAACAGAATATCAGGTTCTACTATCAGAAAAGGTATGTTAAGCACATTGACATTGTCCCCTCTAGGTTCTGATTAATGTTTAATTCACTTAAATTATATTACAATGCCCACCTTCCCTCTCAACCCTCCTGCAAAAGGAAAAAAAAAAGTGAAAAAGAAAACAGCAGAACATGAAATTTTTCCGCATTCTATTGCATAAACAAAAAACATAAATTTTGTAAGTGGAAAATGTACTTATAATTATCTTTGCTTCCTTAACATGATCCGTTAGAAAGCATTGCATGACGAACTACACGAAGTGAGACAAATACTTCTAGTCGAGGAAAAGCAAAGGAAAGCTGCTGAAAATGAGCTGTTTAATATGAAGAAGCTTGTGCCTGAGAGTGAAGATGGCTTTGAGGTAAGTGTTACTGTGGGAGTTCCTTGTCTATAAACCTTGGTTAGAGTTAACATCTGATATTTGCAGGAGAAGAAGTCGTATATGAAGCAATATACAACCAGTGGATCATTCAATATGCACAGATCAACTGAATCAAGGGAGAGAATTTTTACCCATCAGAACACCATGACAAAGATAATTGAAGAAGGTAAATTTTTTAAATTCTAATGTCAGGTCTCAGTGTTGTTGTATAATAGCATAATCATGTCTCTTTCGATTTATCTTTTGGAGTCCGTAAATTAACTAGGTTTAATGACTTTGCAATTCAGTTGGTGTCCAGAAGATTATCTCTTTGTTGTCATCAGCCAATTTGGATGTCCAAATTCATGCTGTGAAAGTGGTAGCCAATCTTGCAGCTGAAGGTCTGTATAGCTAACTTTTGAGTTGTATTCAAGTGTCAAAACTATGGTGTGTTTGTCGATAGCATCAAACATAGTAGCTTGATATAAATCTTTGTTGGAATGGTAACTGAAAAGGATGGTTCTTTGGCTTGGCAGATACTCTGAATTACCTCTTGCAACTTCACAAAAAGCCTTGAAATTATTAGAGTTACGGTCTAAATTGCAAAGTTGCAAAATATCTTTCCTAAACCTTTAAACATATCAACAAATATGTGCATTTGAGGTGAATGACATTAGGTTTTTATTTTGGTTATTAGGTGGATTTTGGTGCTTAATGTTATATAACAATTGGCTAATCAATCAGAATTGAGAGGAAGAGAGGTGAACAAGAGATTTTTAAGCCCACCATTTTATCACTACGTGCTCTACCATTCCTACTAGGTCCATAACCTGATTGAACTCCACAAGACTGGCATGAACAAGTTATTGTCATGTTGATTCATGAAAAAGAAATCAACAAAGGCAAAACCTAAGTCCTTTTCTCTTATTTCAGATGGCAATCAGGAAAAGATTGTGCAGGAAGGTGGTTTAGATTCACTTCTCATGCTGTTGCAATCATCCCAAAATACAACTATACTCAGAGTGGCTTCTGGAGCTATTGCCAATTTGGCAATGAATGGTACTTTAGAATCTTTTCTTCATTATATACTCATCTGTTCTAAGAATTTCCTGTGTGGATTTTTTCATTCACTGGAACCTTTTTAACCATGTTTCCATCTCTTTTTAAAATGTCGATGAGGTAAGTTAGGATATTCTTCTTTGTGCTGGCCATAAAAGAAGAATAATAGACGCAGTTGGGTAGAGATGACGATGTTGAGGTGGATGTGCGGGCATACTAGGATGGATAAGATTGGGAATGAAGTTATTCCGGAGAAGGTGGGCGTGGCACCTATGGATGACAAGACGCGGGAAGCGACGCTTAGATGGCTCGGGCGCGTGCAGAGGAGGAGCCCTGATGCTCCGGTTAGGAGGTGCGAGAGTTTGACCCTGGCGGGGACAAGAAGAGGTAGAGGGCAGCCTAAGAAGTAGAGAGGTGATTAGACAGGACATGGCGTTGCTGCAGATTTTCGAGGACATGGCCCTTGGTAGGAACGTGTGGAGGTCGAGCATTAGGGTTGTAAATTAGGACTTAGTCGAGTCCAGGGGCGAGGCTAGTTCGATAGGGGTGGTCTAGACTGCTAAGGGTTTATGTTGTGTTCTCCCTATCCTTACATTTTCATAGCATCTGGCTTATTTTATGGTTTTGTTATTGCATTTCAACTATTTTCTAGTTCTTATGATGCTAATATTATTACTTTGGTTTCTGTTCGATGGTACTAATATATTGTTCTTTCCCTTCTCTTCTCGTCTTTTCCATCTTTTTGAGCTGAGGGTCTTTCGGAAACAGGCCTCTATACTCCTTCGGGGTAGGGGTAAGGTCTGCGTACACACTACCCTCCCCAGACGCCACTTGTGGGATTTTACTGAGTCCTTATTGTTGTTGTTGTTGTTGTTGTTGTTGTTGTAGTATTAGACGCAATCCAGTAGAACCAGTTAACTGGGCCCAGGAGCTTTGACTGATCTACTTAGAGGACAAGGACAGATGAAAATGTGGAATAAGAAAAAACAGAAAGCTAACAATAAAAACAAACAAAAGGAGGAGGCTGCCAGGTGCAGGACTGTTTAGGATATAAACACTCCTTTGTTTCCTTCCCCTTCAACTTTCAAAAACCACAGGAATTTCCTTTAAACCATATATTATTGAATGTTCAAGTGACTGTAATCTTGTGCATCAATCTGTCTATTTTTTTCCAGATTAAAGGTGTAAACATCTGAATAGAATTGCATCTTTGATTTAAGCTCACTATGATGTTCTGGAGAAAACACAGTTTGACTATTATCCAGTCAGTTTGATGTTTTAACCCTCTAAAAGCTCTTTTCGTTTCACATGAATCTGTTGTAAAGAGCTGATGCTTCCAATTTTACTTGCTTTGTGCTGAAAACTTTCAAATTTTAACCTGTTCAGAAATAAATCAAGGATTAATATCAAGTAAAGGAGGTGCTCGACTTTTAGCCAATACAGCTGTCAGAACTGATGACCCCCAAACTCTTCGAATGGTCGCAGGAGCAATTGCAAATTTGTGTGGAAACGGTAAGTTATACTGTAGTATGTGTAGTCAAACTAATTTGCATTATGTTCGCTAAGCTTTCTACTTTCATGTGCATTGTGGAATGACTAGTGCAAGTTGTTCGCAATGCATTATCTTCCTCAACTTCTTTTGGATTAAAAGAAACATTCTGTTTCCTTGATCCTCTGGCTGGATTATCTGTTCATTTATGTTTTCATGACAGAAAAGTTACATGTTACATTGAGAGAAGAGGGAGCTGTTAAAGCTTTGTTAGAAATGGCTAGATCTGGGAACATTGACGTCATTGCTCAGGTTGCCAGAGGATTGGCTAACTTTGCAAAGTGTGAATCACGAGGAACAATTCAAGGTTTGCATGCTTCAGACGTTGATGTAATTACTGTTTTTCCTGTAGCATGCTCTTGACTTGTACTACTTTTCCAGGACATAGGAAAGGCTGTTCTACTCTTATGGAAGATGGTGTTCTAAGATGGTTGATAACCAACTCTAACAGTGCTTCTTCTTCGACTAAGCGCCATATTGAACTTGCTCTTTGCCATTTGGCACAAAATGGTTAGCTACCTGTCCAAACTTATTTCTTGTTATAGGTGATGATTCAGGAAACAACAACAGCAACAACTACTACTACCCAGTATAGTCCCACAAAGTGGGGTCTGGGGAGGGTATATGTTGACGGGCCTTACCTCTACCCGAAAGGGCAGAGAGCATGTTTCCAATCGACCCTCGGCTCAGTGAAGGAAAGGGAAAACAAAACAAAAACAAAAACAAAAGAGCATTAGTAACTCCAGCAGAAATAGCGTAAATAATTATCTAAAGATAAGAACCATAAATAAAATAGCATGCAATAATATCAGACAGTAACTACCATAAATAACTACCATAAGGGAGTAATATACAGATGTAGATGTATATAGTTTTTATGATAGTTGAAAACAGCTAAACCTTCTGGCCTAGTGGTATACCTTTGTTCCTTGGCAAGTGCTTGTCTGGGGATATAATACTCTCTGCCTCAAAATGGCCATATATGAAGTGATTTATAGTACTTAAAATGTAAAGATCACATTTTGCAGGTTTCTAGTTACAGTGAGACCTCTCTATAACAACATCCCTATATAACAACACTTCAATATAAAAGCCAAGCTTTTCCGGAACCAAATTTCTTGTTATGTTATAATATATGTTCTCTATAATAGCACTTCGCTATAACATCAATATTCGGAACAAACGAGGCTGTTATAAAGAGTTTGACTGTATATTCAAATTGAAATGAGAAGAAAACATAAAGGTAAAACAGAGTGTTTTTGTAACTCTGTTGAACATATAACTAATATTATTAAGGATTCTGTAGTTATTAATCAATTTCCCGCGTGCATATCCTTGAAAATCATTCTGTCATCTGTATGAGGTGAGCTTAAAAAGAAAAAGAGTGAGGATTCATATCCCGACCCCAACTTGTTTTGGACTGCGGCGTGGTTGTTGTTGTTGATAGTTAACTATTTGACATATGCTACTCATTCACTCGTTGATACTTTCTTTATTTCCCTTGAAGTCATTTTAGTAACCTACAGTTCTTCCCTATTGCTCTAAACTCAAATAATGACTTTTTCCTAATGGCTATGGCAGAGGGTAATGCTAGAGATTTCGTGTTGAGTGGAGCATTGGATGAACTTGTACGAATATCTACTGAATCTTCACGAGAAGATATTCGCAATTTGGCTAAGAAGATACTGAAGTTGAGTCCTACATTTCAGCTCAGATAAGTGCATAGTGAAGGCAACCCTTAACCAATATAAGGAAATTCCAGTTTTTTTGAGTCTACAGAAGTAGAACATTATTATGAAGTAGCCTCTTTACTAACATGTATTTATAACAGTCTTGTAAGTAGCCCAACAAAATGTAACTAAGATGCTTTATGATATGTTTTTGTAAATGATATACCATTCTTATACATATGCTTTATCATTTATCAACATTCCAATTCAACTAGTGTATTAATGCAAAAACAAAATAAAAGGAAAAAGAAATTTTTGCTTTATTAGTTCATACAAAGGCGGATCTAGGATTTGAATATTATGGTTCGAGTTTCTGATTCTATCACATTCCATTTGATTTACTGGGTTCAACATCTATTTTGTATTTATTTAGTGATTTTTTTAACACATATACATGGTCCAAGCCAAAGCTATAGGTTCGGATTAACCCATAAGTTATGATCTACATCTGTCCCTGAGTTCATACTACACTGTAATTATCGTGATTTGTTGACTTGATTTTCATTGAATAGGATGGTAGTTGTACGAGGCAAAAATATGGTTCGCCTCGCCGTTGTCTAAAGTGGGTACGCTCCACACAATGAGGCCGCCCTCAGAGCCTTACCAATCAAACGAGGACGGCCTGACCAAGGACGTCCTGATCCAGTAAGCAGAGGAACGACACCGTTTTGAGCTAATCTATTACCGTACAAAAATCCACCAACCCTTGTACTTTACTTTTTGTGTACTTCGAGAAAAGGTCTCCTAGTATATAAATGGTACCTTAACCTTGTAATAGGGCAGGTTGATTATTGAGAATATACCAACACACTCTCTCTCTCTCTCTCTCACACACACACACACACACACTCTTACTGTTACCAAGCAAGCATCTCATACTTCGTTATCTCTTTCTAACAGCAAGAGCTCTCTATCTTGCACACACTAAAGATCTGCCATGATCTCAGTACAACAACCATTTCTAGGACTTAATATACTTGATTACGATTTACCCTCATATCTTTTTTGATTGTTTTTTAGCTTATAAAGTGCATAGATCTTTTGAGCAAAACAATTTGGTGCCGTCTGTGGGGATTTCGAGAATCAAAGTTATAGTTTGTGCCTAGAAAACTACCGACAACTATCCTTTAGACACACACACAAGTATGGCTGACAACTGTGCAAAAATGAAGACAATAGATGGGTTGGGATCAACCTCATGGATTCGCTCGACGAGGTAGGTGAGAACAATCTCTTGAACGCAACCCCCAGCACCATGATGAGTGGAGGAACCCCCCCTTCTCCACCTGCAGATCCGACGGAACCACGAGATAGGGGAGCTTCTACATCCACATCTAAGGAAGCACCACCGGAAGTCAAGGAGCTGCTGAAAGAATGACTTGCAAACACTCTAAGTGATTTGGTTGAAAAGCCACCATAACGTAGCGTGAGGCGCACGCCAGTGATGGATCTCACCGTAACAGAAGATGAACCCGAGGTCGTGCGAGAAAACAATGTGCTCACCGACACTCAGACCAACAACGATGTGGTCACATCCATCCTCAGAAAGATGGAGGAAATGGAGCACGAAAACAAGTCGCTCCGCGGCCAAATGAAGGAACATCAAGAAAGAGCGGACAAGATCCCGGGCGCTCCTAAGTTACTACCAAAGCGCGACGTAGGGAGGTTCGTGGAACAACCTTATACAGAGGAGGCCGCACCACACCCCATCCCAAATACCCTCAAAATGCCCCCCTATCTGAGAGTATACGACGGGACTACCGATCCCGAGGACCATCTGATCCACTACGTCACAGTTGTAAAAGGAAACGACTTGGCGAAGGAAAAAGTACCATCGGTACTTCTAAAGAAGTTTGGCGAGACGCTGACTGGTGGGGTGTTGGTATGGTACTCCCAACTACCAGCTAAAGGTATCTCCACGTTTGAGAAATGGCGGATAAGTTCGTCACAGCACATGCGGGAGCAAAGAAAGCGGAGGCAAGGGTCAACGACATCTTCGCCATTCGGCAAACTATGAGAGAAGGGCTCAGGGACTTCCTAGCTAGATTCAACAGGGTCAGGATGGGCCTGCCGGATGTATCGCAGGGCATGGCAGTTGCCGCTTTCCAGAACGGGCTGAACAGGGACGACTCGAGGGCAACCAAGAAGCTGCTAAGTCGCCTCATGAAATATCCCCCTACCACATGGGAAGAAATTCACAACGCATACTACGCCGAGGTACGTGCAGACGAGGACGATCTCAACGGCCTTACCCGGGGACTAACAACAATACTTCCGCAAACCAGCAGAGGCCAACGTAACGAAGGGCGCGGGAACAAATCCCGCATCCCAATAGGGAAAGGAATCAACCGTATATTAGATCGCCCCATCCGCCACCACCCAGGCACACGGACGCATTACAGTGACACGTTGCCCCTTACGAAACGAATGAGGTATGCCTCATTTACTGTCTGCACATAACTTTTGTGTTTCCCTTCAGAAGTAGTGTACGCAGTGGAGAGGATAGGCAACAAAGTACAATGGCCGCCAAAAATGAAATCAGAACCTACCACCCGGAAATCAAACACCATGTGCGAGTTCCACAATGAGCGAGGGCATAAGACCTAGGACTGCATAGGCCTATGGCAGGAGGTGGTCAGGATACTGAACCAGGGATTCCTGAGGGAACTGCTCAGCGACAAAGGGAAACTCAACTTCGCACGAGGGCGGGATCAACCCAACAGGACACAAAATATACCACCACTCAAAAATTGAAGCGAACTATCGCCCACGAACGGTATGACGACTTCGAAGATAGTATCACCTTCGATAAGTCTGATGCCTACGGTTTGTCTTTTCCTCACTATAAAGCTTTAGTTATTACTTTACGCATTGTAGATACAGATGGTAGGAGAATTATGATTGACGACGAAAGCGGCGCTTGTATTATCCACCTAAGGGTCCTTGCACTTATGGGACTAGAGGACAAGATAATACCGCGCTGTATAACAGTGACTTGTTTTAGCAATGCATTAGAAAGGACCTCTGGAGAAATAACGCTACCAGTCTTGGCGGGGGAGTCACGTTGGAAACCACTTTCCACGTGACGAACCAGGAAACAACGTACAACAGCATCATTGGACAACCATGGATACATGCCATGAGAGCAGTCCCCTCCCGCTTCTATCAGGTGATCAAGTTCCCTACCCCACGGGGGATATTCAGCATACAGGGTGAACCCCACACCGCCCAAGAATGTTACAAAATAGCTCAAGATTATACCTGCACCAAACAACTCAAAGGGGCGAGCGTGGAAGCATAGCAATCAGCTCTGTCGGAGACTAAGGTTCGTCCGACAGAGAACGCCATCAAAAATCCGGATATCACAGAAGCCAGCAAAGCTACGGTCGAAGATCTCGATACTATGCAACTAGCCGACCATGACCTCACGAAGAAGGTCTACATCGGGCACGGCCTTTCGAATCCAAGTAAGTATCGTGACTTCTTATCTAACCATGTGGACTCACTTTTTCCTATGCAGAACATCGCTACCCGTAAATTGAACGTTGACCCGTTGCACCCACCGGTGAGGCAAATGAGTAGAAAATTCAATGCCGTCATCAACGAAGTCGTAAGTGAAGAAATAGACAAGCTATTAGAAAATGGTTCTACCAGAGAATCTAAATACCATGAGTGAGTCGCCAACGTTGTCATGGTCAAGAAGAAAAATGAAAAATGGCGAATGTGCGTGGACTTCACGGACTTGAACAAAGCATGCCCGAAAGATTTGTTCCCACTCCCCCACATCGATCAGTTGATAGATGCGACTGCCTGACACAAACTCTTAAGCTTCCTAGACGCATACTCCGGCTACAATCATATCATGATGGCCGAAGAGGATCAGGAAAAGACGACCTTCATCACTCACCGGGGGACTTACTGCTACAAAGTAATGCCCTTCGGGCTCAAAAATGCAGGAGCAACGTACCAAAGATTGGTGACCAAGATGTTCAAGGAAAAACTTGGCAGAAAAATGGAACTCTACATCGATGACATGCTGGTAAAGTCATCCAGAAAAGAGGATCACCTCGACCCTTTGAAAGAGGCCTTCGAAATATTGAGAAGGTACGGGATGAAACTGAATCCCAAAATATGCGCTTTCGGCGTGGATTCCTCGTATCTCATAGGCGTATCGAAGTCAATCCAGATCAGATCAAAGCAATATATGCAATCCCGGAAGTACTAAACAACAAAAAATAGGTGCAAAAGCTTACGGGTCGGATAGCCACCCTTTCCAGGTTCATTTCGCGATCCTTCGACAGGTGCCATAAGTTCTTCAGAGTACTGAAGAAAGATCAGGGCTCCAATGGAACGAAGAATGCGTCAAAACCCTAAAAAATATGAAGGCGTACCTATCAACGCCGCCCCTACTATCCAAAGCGAGCCCAGGAGAACCACTTCTGGTGTATCTAGCCGTTTCTGAGGTCGCTGTCAGCACTATCATAGTACGCCAGAACAAAGGTATGCAATCTCCCATTTATTACATTAGCAAAACACTAGTGGATGCCGAAACTCGGTACCCGTACCTTGAAAAGCTGGCATTAGCTCTGGTCGTAGCTTCAGGAAAGTTGCGACCTTATTTTGAATGCCACCCCATAAGAGTAGTAACGACCTTCCCACTAAGGAGCGTCTTACATAGGCCTAAGCTAGCTGGCCGACTCGAAAAATGGGCCATCGAGCACGAAATCTCGTACCTTCCGAGAAACGCCATCAAGTCTCAAGTCCTGGCCGACTTCATTGCCAACTTTAGCACGGCCTGCTGAAGGCAGAATTAGAGGTCCGACACGAACCCCCCTCTAACGACCCATGGGTCCTCCACACGGATGGTGCCGCCAATGCTTCGGGATCGGGACTGGGACTCGTCCTCGAGGTAACCACGGGTGAAACAATTTTCCAGTCCATACGATGCCCCGAAATGACTAACAACGAGGCCGAGTATGAGGCCGTTATTGCAGGGATGAAGTTAGCCATCAAATATACCAGCAGGTCCTCCTCCACTGCGATTCACAACTCGTGGTAAAACAGGTCACTGGGACTTATCAGATCAAAGAATAGAGGCTACAAAAATACCAGGTAGAAATCCACAGTCTAATGGTTGAGTTCGACGAGTGCCGCTTCGAAAAAATCCTGAGAGCGCGGAACATCGAAGTAGACGGTATAGCAAAATTGGTCGCGACCACCAAAAACATCAACAAGGAAACCGTGGTCACCCTCCTCCATTCGGCCATCAATCACACCGAGGTGTTTTCATTAAACCTAATCTAGGACCGGCGTAACCAGTTCATATCCTATCTAGAGGACGGAACACTGCCGTACGACAAAAAAGAAGCAAAGAAACTCTGTGTGCGAGCCGCCCGGTACTGCCTAATCAATAACGACCCCTACAAGAGAACGTTTGGCGGACCTTTGGCCAAGTGCCTAGGTCCGCACCAGACTAAGCTAGTACTCGAAGAAGTACACGAGGGTCACTGCGGCGTCCATAAAGGCAACCGCGCCCTCGTACGGTGCATCATCTGCGCCGGCTACTACTGGCCTACCATTAAGAAAGAAGCATCAGAATACGTCCGCTGATGCGAACAATGCCAAAAGGATGCCCCAATGATTCACCAGCTAGGGGAACCCCTACACTCAGTCACCTCTCTGTGGCCCTTCATCAAATGGGGAATGGACATAGTCGGCCCCCTACCCGTAGGACTAGGAAAGGTACAATTTTTTGATTGTTTTGACTGACTATTTTTCCAAGTAGGTGGAAGCAGGTGCGTACGCACAGATACGCGAACAGGAGCTTATCGCCTTCATATGGAAGAACATCATATGTCGCTTCGGCATCCCCAAAGAGATCAGCTGCAACAACGGACGACAGTTTGTAGGTCAAAAAATGACTGAATTCTTCGAGAAATGGCGCATCAAGAGAATCCTCTCCACGCCATACCACCCCGCCGCCAATGGCCAGGAAGAATCCTCCAACAAAACCATACTGAACATACTGACGAAAAAGCTTGAGGACGCCAAGGGGTTGTGGCCTAAACTGTTGCCCAAAGTACTGTGGGCACACAGGACCACACCCAAGTCCAGCACAGGGGAAACCCCATACTCACTGGTCTATGGAACCGATGCGGTCATACCCGTCGAAGTAGGTGAACCGAGCCTAAGATATTCACACACCAGCGGAATGGAAAACAACGCAAATAGGCTCCAAGACCTTGATGAGGCCGATGAAAGAAGGGAAATGGCCCACATAAGGATGGTGGACCAAAAGCAGCAAGTCGAAAGGTACTATAACAAAAGGGCAAAAATAAGGCCGCTCAAAGTAGGAGACTACGTCCTCAAAGCCAAGACATTGTCCTCTAGAGACCCAAGTGAAGGGAAATTGGGCACAAACTGGGACGGACCCTACAAAATCACAGCGATAGCAAACAAAGGGGCATTCCAGCTGGAAACAATGGAGGGAAAAACACTCCAGAACAACTGGATTGTCGCCCACCTCAAGTATTTCCATTTATAAAAAGGCGTCCTCCAAGTCGCACTCTTTTTCCCTCACCCGAGTTTTGTCCCAATTGTTTAACGAGGCATCAAAGGGGACACTGGGAGATGTTTGTGGAACAAGTGTATCACGCCCGCCTCTACATACGCTCTCCAGCCATACCTGATACAAGGACTGGACTAGCGACATCTCCAGTGAATCAAAAGGCTACGACCATCTCTAATGTGTAAAAGTCTACGGCCATCTCCAACGTGTAAAAGGCTAAGACCATCTCCAATAAATGAAAAGGCTACGGCCATCTCCAATGTGTAAAAGGCTACGGCCATCTCCAATGAATGAAAAGGCTACGGCCATCTCCAATGAATGAAAAGGCTACGGCCATCTCCAATGAATTAAAAGGCTACGACCATCTCCAATGAATGAAAAGGCTACGACCATCTCCAATGTGTAAAAGGCTACGACAATCTCCAATGAATGAAAAGGCTTCGGACATCTCTAACATACGAAAGGCTAAGTCCATTGATTCGAAATGGCTAAGGCCATCACTGCAAATAGTCGACCCAACGTCGACTACGGCAAAATGAAAGACTCGACGACAGTCGAAGTCACCCACATGGCTAAGGCCATCAATATCATCAAGGCCAAGGCCATTGATTTAAAATGGCTAAGGCCATCACCGGAAACAGTCGACCCAACGTCGACTACGGCAAAACGAAAGACTCGACGACAGTCGAAGTCAACCACATGGCTAAGGCCATCAATATCATCAAGGCTAAGGCCATTGATTCATAATGGCTAAGGCCATCGCCGCAAACAGTCGACATAATATTGACCACGGCAATACAAAGGGCTTTCCAAAGGGCAAGTCAAGTCAAAACAACGAGTTGCAAACACAACAGAAGTTCCAAGGAACAAAGAAAGAATAACAACGGAAAAAGGTACGTATTGTTATAGTCAAAAAGTATGTACATGATTAGCCTAAGAAAAGAGGCCATTTACAACTAAAGGGGACAAAATCAAACCCTAAGAACCCCCATCACCCTGGCCGCATCATCAGCCCTGGGACCTTCACCGCCTCCTGGCGGGTAGTCACGAGAAATCCAAGAAGTAGATGCCAAACGGTTAAGATCTTCATAGTTATACCCTTCCCTAGCGGGCGAGTCAGAAAGGTAACCGGCCGCCTCGAGAGCGACCCTGGTCAAGCTCCGCTGCTTATCCACGTCCTACTCGGACACTCGCCCAACAACCAAGAGTTCATCAAGTACGACTAGCCGGGCATCATGATACACCCACATATCGTGAGGGTCCCGGCGCTCAGCTCCCTGCGAAGCGGCCCGAGCAAGGGCCTCAATCTCGTCCTTCTTGGGTTTCAGCTCAGCGGTCAAGGACGCAACACGGGCCTGAAGCTCGGCGGCCTCCTTCGCAACGGCACAACCAAGCTCCAATTCATCATCCTTCGCTTGAAAGAGAGCCTCAAACTCGGTGTTTCGGACGACCACGACCATAAGCTGCTCGTCCGCCCTCTCCAATTCGGCCAACCGCTTCTTCAGCTGCTCCTCCGACTGGGTGAGACCCTCACGGAATAGCCTGAACTCGGGGTCCTGCTTGTACATGTCGGCCAATGTCTGGTGCGCATCACAGACCCGCTTATACTTCTGCCATAATTTCTTATGGGCCTCCGCCCTCTTCGCCAGGCGTCGCCCCCTCTCCACCTCCAAAACAAGGACCTGAAAAACATCAAAAGGAGAGTTAGTGTACGGGCAAAACCTCACCTACGATTTCAATGGAACGAGAGCTGAAGTTACCTGCAAAGCTGCACCACTACCCTTTTATACATTCCCATGTCACTAATGTCCGCCAATGCTTCGCCCTCGGCCCCCGCACAGAGAAGGGTAATGTCCGCGGCCGCCTCCTTCATAATTCTCCAGGAGGTTATAGCCGTTGAGGATCATAATACGGCGTGTGGACCTACCGGCTGTCATATCAACATGAGCCCGAGAGTCCCCTCCTTCAACTGCCTTCTCCAAAGGTGTACCTGCCCCTGTTGCGGCGGCCGACGAACCGTCCTCCCTAACATGAGGCAGACCAGCCTCAACATCAACCCTCTTCCAAGGAGCGACCCTCCACGAGCGAATCGCGTCGGCCATAAACGATTGTCCCGGCTTCAGCGAGGAAACTCCACCCTCTCCCCCTCGATGGCCACTCCTTTATCGGTGATCAACCTTCGCCTCCTACTTGCGAGGGACTCCTCGTCTTCAGGAGCTGCCTCAGTTGGCTGCAAAGACGACTCCAAAGGGAGCGCTTCCTGGCTGGACGCAACTTCGTCTCCTCTCTCAGGCACGGCTTCGGGAACTAAAAGAACCTTCTCATCCGCCATCGCTTCGGCCGCCGCATAAGGTGCAGCCTCCAACAAAACTTCCTGCTGAGGAGCCGAGGGTGCACTACTTTCAGGTGAGCCCTCCACATGCACGTACTCCTCCTCGAAGTCTGGCTCAGCTCTGGACGGGCCAGCATCAGTTCTCCTTCTCTTGGCCCTCTTGGAGACGCCCCGGCCTGCCAAAGAAAAGGTATCTCAAACTGAAGAACTCCCGAGTTAAGACAAGGGAAAAAGAAAAGAACAGGGAAAAGACTATTACCAGTCGGGTCGTACGTGCTGCAAAACTGAGCCCATGTACGGCACTCCTCCACATACGGAATCATCCTCTCCACCCACGACCTAATGTCGTCTGTACATGAAAGAGACGAGGAATCCCTGGGCATACGGGCTGCCACTGCGAATAACGGAGTAAAAGAACCATGAGAAGCAAAAACCGTCACAGCAAAGAACGCCGAATAAAATACGAGGGAATACTTACACTCCTAGTTCCACACCTCCGAGAACCCTCCGGGGTTGGCCACCAGATGCTCCGTCCTGACATAGAAAAACCTCATCCAGTAGCCGCGGTTAGCCTTGTCATCAGACTGCACCACACAGCTTTTCTTGCCACGACGCGTCAGGTGCAACATCGAACCCCGCAGATAACTCATATTGAACATCTGCAGAAGGTGGTATATTATGGCCGCACACCCGGCTTTCTCCGCGTGGGTGGTACCTATTCTGCATACCTTCAGCATATAGGGAGTAAGTTGAGTCGGGCATGCCCTGAAGAAATGGCAAAGTTACTATGCTAGAGGGTTGAGCGGGAAACTGTAATCGATCCGGAATGCATACTCATAGAATGTGAAGAATCTGGGCTGGTGCACGTTGGCATAGTTTTCTTCGGGAGGCGCTATGTCGACATGTTCCGGAAATCGGTACGTCGTCCTGAGAGCATCCAGGAGGGAAGGCGTCAACTCGTTGTGTTCCCAGGGTGGGGATGAACCCTTATTCTTAAAATCATTCCTCTTGCTCATGTTCTTCGGGAGAACATTCTCCACCGACAGAGGAACTAGAACCTCTTCAGCCGCCTCCGCCTCACCTTCGGGAGAAGGTGAAACCTTAGTAGGAGCATTGTTTGTGGGCTTCTTGCTACCTTGAGATCACTTCGCCGTGATTAAAGCTTACCAAGGAAAAATGTATCGAGTAGATGCAAAGCTCGATTCGCGAAAGCAACAGTTCTAGAAAAAAGCAGAAAACGCCAAAAAATAGAACAAGAAAAAGAGAGAAATATCCTTCAAGGTTTCAAACAATGAACCATTTTTGAATCACTCCGTATTTTATCGGAGTGGGATGCACAGAAACCGAAGCGGTAGCATTTAAGAGCTGGCGCGGGAAACCCAAAAGCCATGTCAGGATCTGAACCACCTCGGGAGTAAAAGTAATGATGATGCACGTGATTGGTGACATCACCCCAAAGAGGGAGGCGAGCGTCAACGGCCATGTACTGTTGCATAAGCAAATATATCCGTCCATTGAAGACGCCCTTCGAGGACGCCTCCAACAGATGGAGGGACTAACTGTACGAGGCAAAAATATGGTTTGCCTCGCCGCCGTCTAAAGTGGGTACGCTCCACGCAATGAGGCCGACCTCAGATCCTTACTAATCAAACGAGGACGGCCCGACCAAGGACGTCCTGATCCAGTAAGCAGAGGAACGACACCGTTTTGAGCTAATCTATTACCGTACAAAAATTCACCAACCCACTTTTTGTGTACTTCGAGAAAAGGTCTCCTAGTATATAAATGGGACCTTAACCTTGTAATAGGGAAGGTTGATTATTGAGAATATACCAACACACTCTCTCTCACACACACATACACACACTCTCTCTCTCTCTCTCACACACACACACTCTTACTGTTACCAAGCGAGCATCTCATACTTCTTTATCTCTTTCTAACAGCAAGAGCTCTCTATTATCTTGTACACACTAAAGAGCTGCCACGATCTCAGTACAATAACCATTTCTAGGACTTATTATACTTGATATACGATTTATCCTCATATCATTTTGATTATTTTTTAGCTTATAAAGTGCATACATCTTTTGAGCAAAACAGTAGTCTTTGTGTACTATTCAATCTTCCATACTCTGGCATTGGAAAAACAATGTAACATCAAGTATATGAATCTTCTGTATTCATTCGACTATTCCCCGCTTTCTACATGGTGGTTGGTGGATTAAAATGCACGACGGGATATAATCAATCAATTGAATTATTGTATCAGATACTGTACAATCAATCACAGTTTTTTAAGTGTTGAAATTGGTTTTAAATAACTGTAAGTGGAGATGAATTGCCTACTTAGTGTTGATTTCCTTTAGTAACTGAAGGGTGAAGTTAACAGAATGTTGAAGAGCTTGCTCTGATATCACATGTGACCATCTCATTTGAATGCTTAATCTATTAGAGAGTACAATTTTAATTATTTAATTATGTTTCTTAAACAAATAATAAGCTATCTTTTTCTTGCATAATTTACAAACAAAAAAGAACCTGAGTGTCAGGAAAGAGCACAAGGAACGCCAATGCAGAATTATATGTTGGGCATGGGGGCATGAGAACAAAAATATTAATGGAAGCTCTTATCAAAGTTTTTACCACTGCTGACCCTAAGCATTAAATCGAAACCTTAAAAATAAAGATCATATGCTTGGCAATAGGGATGGTAAACCGACGGATCAGGACGGAACAAGTTGGTAAAGTATATCATTCCATAAAATTGGAACAAATCTCTCTACTTAAGACATGGGATATGAAGACATATCCCTTGTGTGTACTTTTCCTTAGCCAGTAGTCTACTTACATTCAGCCTTTGAAGCAAAGATCTTTTATTACTCAATATAGTACTTTACAGACATGATCCATTTCATCCAAACTAAAGAAAACCCCTTCATATGAACAAGAAGAAAATAAAAGCAAAAATGATACAAGACACTAAAGAATAAAATGGCAGCCAGGGCATTAAGCTCCCGTCGTGTCCAGGGTCTGGGGAAGGGCCAGATCACATGAGTTTATTGTACGCAATCTTACTTTACATTTATGCAAGATGTTGTTTCCATGGTTCGAACCCGTGACCTCCTAATCACATGACAACAACTTTACCAGTTACGCCAAGGCTCCATTCGATCTTGTGCATCAGCTGGAAATTCCCTATCGGAGACCTGGACCTTTGGAAGATCAGAATACCTGTAATGAAGTCGGGATACAAATAAAATACAAGAAACATGATTTCATCATGCTACCCTTCCAAAAGAAAGTCAGCATACAAGTTTAGCTCATGGATTTTCATAACAGTTTTCATGTAGTACAATGGTATTGAATTTACAAAAACATCATAATTAAAAAAACAGTGCAAACACGCAATTGTGCTTGTATTTGACATAGTGCATTCCAAATTGAAATCTCTGCCGATATATTACTTGGTTTTTATTTTCTTTTTTCGTCTTCATATACACTCGATATTTCGAATTTTATTTGGAGGACAACGTTCGTTCATTGGCATTGATCACTAGGTGCTCTGCAATTGTGTTATTCATTTGACTGTAATTTGAATCTTCATTAACTAAAATTGTGCTAAAATCAAAATTTATATATCTTTGGAAGCTATCCCATCGACCATTGGGCTGAAGCATTATCACCAATTTTGATATTACATCCCCAAATTTAATTCAATTCCAGAGATTTTTTTTTTTTGCAATCCTATAGAAACTTTAGAAATCAGCTATATGTTCAAAGCCGATTGTCAATACTTTACATTAATCTCCAATGTTTTCTTGAGAAAGTTTTTTTTTTTTGAATTTCTTGAAAACTAGAGGAAACCTAGTCTCATAATACAAGTCTTGGGTTTATACCAGGGCTGTACATTATTGGTAAATACCAAATTACCATATCAAAATCGAAAATTTTGGAATTTGATATACGGTATTTTGATATTTGGTATTCGGTTTAAGTTTTAAAAAAAATTGGTATTAGGTATAATATTTGGTATTTTAAAATAAAATACCGAAATTCCGATACCAGACTGAAATATATGTTATATTACACAAAACACATATTATCAATTATAATATAAATATAATTACTTTTCTTTATTCTCTAAGTTCATCAATTAACTCTAAGCAAGTAACAAGACATTCCTATTGATCAAATATTTTTTTATGTACAATTTTTTCTATTTGGGTTGATATTTGCTAGTTTTGGACAAAAATTTTGTCAACAAATATTTTCAATTTTGTATTTTTTAGTACTTTAATTAAGAATATTAGAGTTTGTGGCTTTATGCACTAGTTAGTATTTAAACCGAATAAACCAAAATTAACGAATCGAATAAATCGAAGTCAAAAGTAGAAAAACGAGATTTAATTAGGTACCTTATTGATATAGGATTATAAGCAACCGAACGCCAAAAATACAAAAAATACAGAACCGAAATGTGTAAGTACCGACCGACACACCCCTAATTTATACTTTATAGGTCAGAAACCGTATTTTATGAATCTGGGCCCTCCTGAAGTTGTCTGTCAATTAAAATACCAAGAATCTCTTTCTGCCAAAGAGACCTTACTAAATTGATTCTCGGAAGTAACCCACTTGCCAATATCACCCAAAATGTTATAAAATATTCTATTTTAGGTGAATGTCCATATTTAGAGAGATTCTAGGGTCTACTTCTTGGTGGCTAAGTCACCACCTCCCTATAAATAAAGGGGTTCTATTCCATTGTAAACCATCCCAAAGTATCAATAAGAATACTCCTCTCTCTACTTTTCTCTCTATTGTTCTTGTATTATTGTTCTTGTTCTTATATTATTTCATAACACGTTATCAGCACGAGACTCTACCGTCTCAAGAATCCTCTTGAGAAAATTAAGGTATTTCCCTTTATCCGAATTTGATTTTAATTATGTCTGATATTATGAAAAGAAAGTTCGTTGCCCTTGAAATTTCGGGCAAGAACTATATAACATGAGTGTTGGATGCTGAAATTCACTTAGATGCTATGGGTCTTGGAGACGCCATTAAAGACAGAGATAAAGCATCCACCCAAGACTGTGCTAAGGCCTTGATTTTCTTGCGCCATCACCTTGATGAAGGTTTGAAAATTGAATATCTCACAGTTAAAGATCCACTCATCTTGTGGAAAGGCTTAAAGGAGAGATATGACAACCTGAAGTTGGTCACTCTGCCACAAGCACGATATGATTGGGCTCATTTGAGGCTCCAAGACTTTAAGTCTGTTTCTGAATATAATTCTGCAATGTTCAGAATTACTTCTAAATTGAAACTCTGTGGAGATAATATCTCTGATTATGATATGCTTGAAAAACCGTTTACAACGTTTCATGCCTCCAATATGGTACTGCAACAACAATACAGAGAGAAAGGTTTCAAAAAGTACTCTGATCTGATTTCTCTTCTCCTTGTGGCTGAGCGAAACAATGACCTGCTCATGAGAAATCACGAAAATCGACCCACTGGGTCTACACCATTGCCTGAAGCAGATAAGGTGTATTCTCATTATGCCAAGCATGGAAAAGGCTATGGCTTTAATCATGGTCGTGGTCGTAATCGGGGTCATGGCCGTGGACGTAGACAAGGAAGAAATTTCCCTGATGTCCGTCACCCCCCAAAGAGATATAACCACCAAAAGCAGAAACGGGATTATGAGGATCCAAAGGCAAATAGTTCAGAAACTATATGTTATTGTTGCGGTGGAAAAGGGCACTGGTCAAAAGCTTGCCGTGTACCAAGACACTTGGTTGATCTTTATCAAGCATCTCTAAAGAATAAAGGCCCTGAAACAAATTTTGTCTCTGACGACAATTTTGACATCACCCACCAGGATGTGGCAGACTTCTTTGAGCAACCCGAAGGGAAAATAGACCACTTAATCGGTGATGGATCTGTGATGAAGGAAGATGGAATTGTTTGATTTTATTTTACTTATTTGTATTAGTTAGTGAATAAACTAATAGTCATTAGTATCAGCTCGTATTAGTTAGTTTATGATAATATTAGTATTAGTTCTTTAGAATGTTTCAATATGCTTAAATTTCAAAGATATTTTTATTTTCCAGTAGAGTTAATCGATTAACCTAACAGTTAGTCGATTATCTAATATTTCGCATTAAAACTGGACTTTTCCGCAAGCTAAGTTAGTCGACCATCTGATTTAGTTAGTCGACTAACCTGATGACTGTTTACTAAGTTAGTCGACTATCAACTTAGTTAGTTACTAACTAATATTTCGCATTAAAACTGGACTTTTCCGCAAGGCAAGATAGTCGACTATCTGATTTAGTTAGTCGACTAACCTAATGACTGCTTCCCAAGATAGTCGACTATCAACTAAGTTAATCGACTAACCTCAGCAAATTTTGAAAATATTGTTTAAATGTGAAACATACATATTGAATTTGTTTATTCTCATGTTCGTGTATTTCTTTTGTATGTCAAACCATGGGAAAGCAAATATGGATATCTCACAAAGCAAGCTTGGATCAACGTCCAACTGTAAAAATATTTGTTTAGTTGATTCATGTACTACGCATACGATACTCAAAGAAAAGAAATATTTCTCTCAACTAAGTATGTGTAAGGCAGATGTTACTACAATCTCTGGTAGTAGTAAATTGATTGAAGGCTCCGGAAGAGCAACTACAACTCTGCCTAGAGGAACAATGTTTATCATAGAGAATGCAATGTTCTCCTCCAAGTCTAAGAGAAACTTGTTGAGTTTTAAAGATTTACGCCGGAATGGCTATCATATTGAGACAATAGATGAGAATAATCTTGAATATCTCATCATTACAAAGGATGTCTCTGGCCAAAAGAGGGTTATTGAGAAATTCCCGTCTTTATCTTGTGGCCTGTATTGGACAAAAATTAGTGCAATTGATGCACATTCAACAGTAAACCAAAAGGTTACTGATTCCAATACTTTTGTACTTTGGCATGATTGATTGGGACACCCTGGATCAATCATGATGAGACGGATTATAGAAAGCTCATATGGGCATCCGTTAAAGAATTTCAAGATTCTTTTAAATAATGAATTTTCTTGCACGTCTTGTTATCAAGGCAAGTTAATTATTAGACCATCACCAACAGAGGTTGGGACTGAGTCACCTACGTTTTTGGAACGTATACAAGGGGACATTTGTGGACCTATTCACCCACCTAATGGGTCCTTTAGATATTTTATGGTCTTAATAGACGCATCCTGTAGATGGTCTCATGTGTGCCTGTTGTCATCACGCAACCTTGCGTTTGCAAAACTAATGGCACAAATAATTCGACTACGAGCACAATTTCCTGATAATCCAATCAAGTCTATTAGACTGGATAATGCTGCTGAGTTTTCATCCCAAGCATTTAATGATTATTGCTTATCAATTGGGATAAAAGTGGAA